>ML781376.1:497403-533560 GCA_009831015.1 Picea engelmannii | reverse complement strand
TCAAAAATTAAAAAAACAAAAATTATATATATATATATATATATATATATATATATATATATATATATATATATATATATATATATATATGATCATTAACGTCCTTTAAGACTGAATTGGTCTATCGGACCTTAAGAGGGTAAGTGATTACTTGTGATTCTTTAGAATTTTGTTTTTGTGCTATAAAATCATTAAGAGAATCTTTCCAAGATCACTATAGTTTTGTTTAGTTAAGAGATTAGGAAGGTTGGTAGTGTGAAAAATATTTTGAAAATGAGATCTAATTTGGGTATAGGCCGGACAATCTAAGATAAAATGCTTTCCATATTCAACCTTTTTAGTGTCACAAAGGTGACACACTCTTTCATCCCATGGCGTTTTAGGAATTGATCAATGCCTAGTTTCACTATGGAGCTCGTGAGAATTTGCTCTTATCTTAGCAATGATTAGTTTTTTCTTTACACTTGGAAAAACAAATAGATAATTTTGATCTTATAGATTAGGGTTGATTACATCCTTATAATACCTTAATTTTATTTTTTCCTCTAACTCTTTATCACACCACATTTCCTCCTCAAATTTTGATTTGACGATTTTTTTAATAGTATATTTATTTTGCAAAATGGTGTCTTCCATGATTCCCCAATAGTTTATCCAAGATCAGACACATTTATGCCATCCTCGCTTGAGTCGATGGTGGTTATGACTCGATTTTGAAGCAATTTTAGGAATCCTCTTGTCTTCCATGTTGTTGAACTTGTTATTATACATTAGGTATCTAGTCATAGTCATGCTCTCAATGAGGGAGAGGTTTGTTTCTAAGAGGAGGACGGGATATGGTGTATTTCCATTAATTTTTGAGATTATAGGTTATAAAATTATTTTGTATTTTCTCTTTCTTTCTCTAGGATTCACGAGAGATACTACATCCCCATACTTCACAACAATAAATAATAGCAGGTGTAACAAGAGTCTGAAAGAGAAGTTTCTTCTTATCCAAACTCCAAAGATCAGTTGATTTAATTTTTTTTTCAAGCCCATAATAAGCTTTCCATCCCCCAATAATCCTTTTCTCAATGCTATAATTCTAGTTGAGCTCATGGTGAATGTAAATTCGAAGATATTTGTATGAATTCAATTCCTCCAAGTTGTTGTTTTCATATACGAAGGTATCATAAGTGATCCTATTGGATTTAATAATCATGACCTTAGTCTTATCAGTATTAATAGTCATACCCATATTGGAGAAGCCATCCTTGAGGATTCTTAGTTGATTTTAAAGATCATGGGAACTCCTTTCCATAAGAATCATATCATCAACATAAAGAAGAATATTAATGATTATACCAGTGAGATTAGGGCCGACACAACCTTATTTCTCCAAGAAATCTTCTGACTTGTCAATGTATATGCCAAAAAGGGTAGGGGACAAGGGATAACCTTGTTTGACTCCAATATTGCAGTTAATATATTTTGACCAGCCCTCAGTGTTTTTAAACTTATCAATAAAATTATCTTACATCATTATTGCAACAACCCTCAACTCGAGAAGAACATTTATCTCTTCCAACCTATTTCAAAGTTTTTTCTTAGGAAACATGTCAAAATACTTTCTAAAGTCAACAAAACAACAAAAAAGATTGGTTTTGGTATTACATAACTCCTCTACAATGATTGTTGGTTACTTCTCTCTTGTTACCATTCTTGGGATGACCCAGGCTCAGATCTACAATGGTTTCAAACAAAACCCTCTAAAACTATCAACCCCCCTGGTAAACAAGAAGGAAACACAATACACAGGGTGCACTCCACCGTCTCACCCGAGATAGTTCTTATGGGAGGATGCAAGGTTCAGGTGATTGCAACTTGGGAATGAGTGGGGATCTGTAATTGAACCTTGTGATATTTATTTATTTACTATAACATCCATCTATGCTAAGTACTCTGTCATTCTTATTCATGCATGTAAAACAATCATATCTAGCTACTTCATCAAACATTAATCTAAGATCTAACCATTAACAACAAAGATATATCAATGAACCATTCACATAACACATAATCTATCATGGTTCACTCCCTCCTAGGATATGTACACAAAGATATCGCTCTTGGGATATTTTATTATTTTTCTATCATACATATAGTGTCGCGTGAATTACAATTCTCCCTCAGTCAGATCAATATCTTTAATGAGGAAAACTAGATCACACCAGGCTCCTGAGCCTATGATCTAACCCTCAAGATTTTACAGTCATTATTACATTCTACAATCACACCTAGCCTATATCCAACTCTTCGAACCCCAACCTATACCTCCTAGGTACCTATTTATACTTATTTTTGGCTTATCATCCATTACATCCTTTTACCAAAACCCTAACCCTAGCATGGTTAGGTATTCTTTCATGCACGACTCACATGATTTCCTCCTCTGCATGCACGTTTACCTTGCATGTGATGATTTTCCTTCCAGCTGTCTTTTCCTTCTTTTCACTTTATTCTCCAAAATTAGTTGCTTCCCCAAAATGGGATTGCACCCAACAGGCCCCCAAAACTGACATTGTGACTCGTCCTGAGTCACTACCTTATTCCAACATTTGTCACTGCTTTCTCCAACGCATCATACATTTCAGTTATTCTTTGGCACTACACCTGAGCCTGACTACTCCTTTCGGCCATGTTTTCCACCAGCTGCGTAGTAACTGGGTGTTGTAGAAGTTCTCCCCCTTCCAAGCCTATCCACTCTATGTTCAACTTTCTTGTGTCAATCTCGATGACCAGTTTATATGGATTTTCTTGTAGGGGCTCTAACTGAGCCTGTTGCACCATCTTCCACGCTTGTACGTCCTTCTCCTCGGCTTATAAATTCTTCATTTCTGTGGTCGTATTGATCTTCTCTGGCAGTGACATCATCTTTTGTCGTTGTTTGGAAACTTCCATTGATGTATTAAATTTTTCCTCCTTCCCCTACAACTATTGTAAGATCCCATACTCTAAACATTGTGTCCATAGATGGGCGCTCTTTTCCAACAACTCTGTCATTCTATATATGTTTTGCACGACGTTCTCTGCAGAAGTTGTCACATCCTACTCTCTTTGTGCTCTAACTTCTTGAGGAGTCATGGGAACTATGTGCTCCTCCAGTTCTTTGATCTATTCTTTATACTGTTGAAAAATATGCACTATCTTTTTCATTTTCTCTTGGGATGAGGCTGCTTGTACTCCTTCGTTGTCTAAGATGGATTGAAATACTGCTTGAATTTGGTTCTCCATATCTTCCACCTTTTTTGCACCATCTTTTTATCCTTCCCTTCCTGGATAAGTGCCTCCTTCAGTAAGGTGTTTTATTTCTGTGCCAATTGTAAGTTCATCGCATTGAACCTTTCTCTGGACTGAATCTCTTGCGTGACGCTCACTTGTAATTTATACAACGCTTTAGTTGGAATCTTAGGCAGTGCCAAGTCTAACATATCAATGTCCTTCAGGGGAATTTGTGTTATCTCCTGATTGATGAAAAACATCCCCAATGTTATGATGAAATTAACACATCCCTACATCATGATGTGCATTGTCTCTCCAACAGGTGCTCCTTCTCTAGTGGGCACTGGTTTCTCCTTCTATTTCTACTCCACCCTGATCCTCAACTGATCCAACATAGTTTTTACCTCTTGTACTTTCTACATAATTGAATCTTAGTGATTCTCAGTGTTTTCCCATACCTCCGATAGTCTATCTTCCACTGTCATCGCTATCATCTCCACATCATCTATTGTCAATTATGTTTCCATTTGTTTTCTATGGGCCTTTTCCTTCTTCCTGGTTCCACTTGCTTTTTCCCTTGTCCTTTTTCTTTGGGAATATGATGGCTCAAATTCCTATGGAATATATGTATCCATTCCTATATTATTCCCCACTTCTTCTTCCATGGCTACCTCTTGTTCTTATGTCTGCACTTGTTCTGTGCTCACCTATCCTATCGGTCCTCTTGGTGCCTTCTATGTGGTCGGTGGACCCTTTGTAGGCCAAAACTCTGACTTATTTTGTGTCCTTATTTTCTTTCAAATTGGGCTTCTTTCCCCCATTGTACTTGTTGTTTCCTTCTTTTTCTGGCTAGCGCCATTCCTTCTTGTCTATTGCACAAGGATTGTTCTACCCTACGTCTTGGTTTGTATTGTTGGCGTTGTTCTTGGAATCGTTGGTACTTTCCACTCCTTAGGCCACTCTTGAAAATCCATGTGGATGTCCTACATTGACACGTGGTACTTTAGCTGAAACCACTCCTTGGTTGGATCCTTATTTGTCTGCAGCCACATGTTGTGGCGTGATTCCTAGAAATTCGCTATCTATCCAAAATCTTGGACATTTTATGGGGAGATCCTCCATGCATCTTCCAAACTGTTTTGGATCTTTGTTAAGTACAGAGGTAACATGTTGTTGTTGACTTTATTTTCCTTGGGATCTATTGTTCTTCGTAGCGTTGTGTAGTGTGTTGCACCACATTTTCTTGTCCTTGGTAGGAACAAAGTGTATGTAGGTTCTTTCCATACTACCAATGTAATGAGGATGAGTAACCACAAGTAGTGGAAATAAAATCCCCAATCTTGTGCTTCCTTGCAATATTATAGAAAATACTTTAGTAAATAAGGGGCCTAGCTCATCGATCTCCCCTTCATTCACTGCACTGCAGCTGCTACAACTCCCGCTGGTACCTCCTATTTTCTACATTTTCACATTAACTTTCATCCTAATAGCCTTGTTGAAAATCACGTCGCAAGATCGTTGATTTCGTTGATCTTGATTCCCATGTTGCCCCTCTTTATGCCATATGTCTCCTTTATTTCATCTGAGATGGATTTTTCTCTTTTTTTATCCGCTAGGTATTGTTTTGGCTTTTCCCCATCCATGGGTAGCCCTATGATTGTTGCAATGATATCAACATTAATATGCACTAGCCTATCCATCCATAAGATTCCTTTGTTCACACGTCCTAACAAATGCTTTACACATTTTTTGATGTGTTTACTGCACCCAAAGTGCAGTATGTCGAGCAAATTCATGATGCATATGTTGTATAAACCCATGATCCATTGCACAGGCTCTAATAGTGACACATCTGATGGACCTTCTATCCTTCTTTCCAAGTATTTTTGTGGTGCCAAGTATGGGAATTTTACTACATCTTCCATGTCATGCTCAAAATATTTAAAGGCATATAATCCTTCCACCTTGTCATCATTGGAATTCACTCCCTTGGGTATTTTTGGCATCACTATGGTGAGTTCCGCATGTGTGCATTGTATGCCCTATGCACTGCTTTATGTTCACACCTTCTTTTTCCTTGTAGGGATGATACCCCAACTGCTGGTATATCTTGGCATCCTATTCTATGTTTTTCTTCTAGTTCTAGTTCATGTTGAGTCCCCATGGATTGTTCTTCTTTCTGCATCCCTTTTCCCCTGAACGTGTCAGATTCCGTTCTTTTGACGTCCTCTTCCAGCTGCTCGACCTCTTGTGCAGGGTTTTTCTCCTCCTCTACTTGTATTGTGGTCGGCTCATACACTAGCATGTCAATTTCATCCACATACACAACTGCAAGTATCTCTTGCGTAATTGTTTCTGTTAGCATGGTACTACTTCTTGGGTTCCTCCTGACCCTTCTTGGTTCTCCAATGCATGATGGTGACATCCTGGTGAAATTCAAGTTGTTGATCTCTAGCTCTCCAATGGCACTCATGAATTTTCACTGTTATAACCCTAAATTGCACCACACATGGTTACCTGGCATCAGGCCAACTCATATCCCTTCATTGCCAAAACATTTGCTAAACAACTCTTTGGAAATCCTCTTGTGTCAAGGCCCACGCACCCTAACCCATTACTGCACACGTGTGCACGCTGGTTGGCTCATTACAGCCTGCGTGTACCTAACAAAGCACAAAAAAAAAGGAAAGTTGCCGACGGAACAAAAAGCTATGGGTCAATTAACTGAAACTCCCAGCCATGCATGGCCGAGGGTTCGTCCAAAACCCTAGCTCCTTCTAGCCTATAAAAGAAGGGGTAGGGGTACCATTTGGAAGAGGAAAAAATATAGCAAAGAAACTCTGCCCATTTACGCAATCCATTGTCCCAACCCTTTAGCCTTTCCTCATGCCAAAGGAGATTTAATGCAAAGCAGTTGGAGCACAAAAGAAGAGGAGCCCAGGATTAGGATCAAGGAGCGGTGGCTGGTCTCGAATTTGATTGTAAGTTGATTCATTTTTCAAATAATAAAAGAATACTTTTCCCATCCCAATGCATGAGTTATCTATGGTTTGGTTAATTTATGGTTAATTTCTAACCCTCAAGTAGAGAAGTAGCATGCATGCATAGTTGTTTGTCTTGATTGTAGGTCATCTTTGGAAGGAGCAGTGCACGCAAGTGGTCAAAGTGCAATGGAGGATCTACATCGAATGATGGTAACAAGGTTAGTAGTCATTCTCCATGCATGTACTGTGAAAGAGGGGTTTAATTTTTCGGTTGTAGGTTAAAAAGTAATTTCTTTACGGTCAAAATCTGCATGCAAGTCTGACCCTAGTTTGTTAGTCCGTAGGGTATTTTTCCCAACAACACTCACTTTTTAACGCTTAGAATTTTCTCTCCATTCTTCTCCTTAGCGAAAAAAACACAAATGACCATATTTCCACTTTTTTCTGACTTTTATAGTGGGACGACGAAATGACAATTGTTCTACACTGGCAGTTGTCACTTTTTCACTTTTTGTTGTGTTTCCTATGCGTTGTGCCTTTTTGTTTTACCCATTAACTACTCCCCTGCATGCGTTGTTTTCAATCATTGGTTTTTCTGCAGTGCATTGTTAATTCGAACAATTCTATTCTATGAAAACCTTCCATGTCTGACGATATGTTTGTAGTTTTATATCCTTTTTACTTTTTATTTATTTGTCTCACTTTATCTCTCTTCTACTATAATACACTATGTACATGTTTTATTACTACGTTGTAACTCTCTAAGTACTAGGAGGTCGACCTTCTTTGTACAACTTCATTCTACTCCCATTGATCATTCCTTTCAATTATGTGCCTCCCAGATCTTTCAACTGTACAAATCCCCCATCTGTGACAATCTTCACTTCATATGGTCCCAACTAATTCATTCACAATTTCCCTGGATGATGAAGAAATATATTTTCATATACCAAGACTAGGTCTCCCTCCTTGAAATTATTCCTCTAGATATGTCTTTCGTGCCAAGATTTATCTCTTGTTTTATATACTTATTGGTGAAATCCTTCTATAATCCTATCTTCTTCCATTTCCATCAATTGAATGAGCCTATATTTTACCGTGTCGCATTCTGTCATGTTGGTAATTGATTCTACATGAAAACTGGGTACCAAGAATTCTAATGGCACCACTGCTTCTTATCCATACACTAACCTAAAAGGTGTATGCCCTATCAAATTTTTGCATGTAGTCTTGTATGCCGACAATACTGCTGGTATCTTCAAGTCCCAATCGTCCCTGTTAATATTGTACATATTTGTCAAGGCCTTATGTAGGATCTTATTAAAGGATTTTGATGACTCTATGTTTTGCCCATTTTTCTAATGCCCAAACCCATTTTTGCACATGGAAGTCATATAATCTATGATTTTATTTATCTCTTTTCGAAGGTATTATCAGGTTTTGTGCATCAATTTTCCATGGGACAACATGAGTTATGTGTAATCGTTGTTTTGTGATGGTTTTTTATGATAATTTATCTTCAATTGAGTGATTGCAATTTCTTAACATTTCTCATTTGCTTGCAACAGGCTGAAAACATGATCCAACCCTCCATCTAGTCCTTTGTCCAATCCTCCATCCGACACTATTCCAGGAAGTGAAATTTGAGCTCAATTTGTGGGAGGACGAAGTTGAATCAGAAAAATATGGCATATGGGTTTTGTTCCTAATATGCCCAATTAGGTCCCCTTTGGGTCATAACCTAAAATTGTGGATAGATTGAAAGCAGTTCATGGTCCTTCATCTCGAGTCTATACCTCCATCTAACACTCAATCCAACACTCGATCCAACACTCAAAGCACATTGGAGTTGGCGGTTAGCACATCGACGGGCTTCTATGGACGAATTGGAAACATGGGTTCTGTGCCTGCTCACGCCCTCTCACGCCCTCCAGGTATGGATCTCATCGCATTTAAATTTGAGTAGTTAAGCCGGCTTCTATTTTGAGCACATGAAGTTGTTGAAGAGATGTTGTTTGTTATCATATTTTAATGAATTTCAGTTTTAGAGAGAACGTTGACCCTTTCAAGTGGTCGACCTCTCAGCTATGTAAAAAATATATAAATAATGGCTTGTCTATGCCACTAGAAAACGATTTTATATATATAGCCACTATCTTGAATTACTCTTTAAAAACTTTTCTTTTGATGCTAATAAAAATGCTATGCTATGTTTGTGACTAAAACCTGTGTTGGAGTAGTGCGACGACCATCTGGGGGGACACCAGTGGTCTAGGTAACTTGTTTATATTGTTTTATATTTACCTTTTCACATCTAACTCTCATTACTTGCTAATTCATAGGTTTCTTGCTAAAGTGTACAACTGTGTATATTTATTTATCTAATTTGCAGGTTACTTGCTTAAGTGTATTACTTTGTATATTTCTATGTATATCTCTTTATCTTTTCATGCGGGTTGTGCTTTATTAGTTGATATATATTCATAGTTATCTCATTATACAATAATATCTTTCTTTCCATGTTTCATGAACTATAGATTACTTCACAGCTTGGTTATTTAGGAAATATGTATATCAACTACATCTACTTTATTAAATTGTTAATTACCACTAGAGGACATAAGGATACTACCTCCTAATGTCCTCTTACTATTGGATACTTTTTTACCTATATAGGAGGACTGGATGTAGTACCATATGGAGGATCAGATGGCGTATAAGATAAGGTATTGTATTAATGTTGCAACTACAAATGTGATTTCCATGCTTTCATTCAAGTATGATCACTGGGGTTTGATTATATTTTTTGAAGTGATGAATTAAGATTACTAAAGGTGGTTTATCTATTTTTTTACACTTGTTAAAAGAGCGAAATTAATTTATGATTTCATTTTATGATCATAATGTCCAATTCTTTGACTTGGACATTAATAAAATATTTTATGCGATTTGATTTAACCTCCAACTACCACAAATCCTCTCTATTTTTCCTCTGACCATGAAAACCCTTACAAGAAAATTAGAGAAGATTATACAAAATAATTTGATCCACCAAAGAAATCAAGACTGAGCCTATCGCACCTTGTCTTCCTCACAAGTCCATTGCTACACCATCTCCTCAGATTCCTACACCTTCTACCAAATGTGACATGACTTTTACATCCAGTAATAGGCCTAATCCTTCTCTTATTGAACAATCTGATCAGTCCCCAACTGTTGAACAGTTGCAACAAGAAATTTCTTAGCTAATCCAACATCTTCGAGAACATGAAATATTGGATCGTCGTCTACACCATGAAAATGTTTTCCTACAAGCCATGTAAATTCTCTTCAGTGTTTCGTCAATTAGATGACTACCACCAATCACAGCTTAAGGATGAAGTTGAAGCATTAGAAAATACCAAAGTTGAAGTCTCAAGGACATGAGGGAGAGGCCTATAAAGCTAATCTATCCCCTCCTTCACAAGTATAGCTATGGCTGGTGACCCATTTTTGTTTCAGAGCGACCTACAAACTCTTAGGCATGGGGGAAATGATGACCCTCTGTTTTTCCTATTTTTTCGATGCCCAAACTAACTACTGGAAATATTTTTTTGTAGAATTTGGATGAGGAAGAGCACCAATTTGGACCCAAGAGATTGGAAATGATGTTCCTGCACGGATCAAAATGAGAAATTCTCGTATTTTTGTCCATGAAATAGTATTTAGATACTTGGAAAGTATTGAAAGAATTGTGGAAAATGGAATGTTTCTTCGACAATACTTTTTTATAAGTTAGAAAATGGGAGGATGGGAAGCAGTTGGTGATACTATGTGGGATATCCTAGAATTGAACCAAATACCTCACCCATGAAGTAAATCCTCACACCTGAGATACTATCCAATCCACTAATTGGAAGAGAATCAATAGATTCTTTTTCAGGAGCGATTCATCCTTCCCGAACGCAGCATACAACTTCCTCTCCGTTGTACTGCGCTCTCCAAGTGTGCTTGGTCCCTTTCCTTTTATTTTTATTTCCTCGTCGAGCCAACGGTGATCAAGTGGAAATAACTTTTTATAAGAAAAGGAGGCATTGAAAGACCCTCTTGGCCCAACCCCGGGACACCTTTTGCACATGGAAGTCATATAGTATATGATTTTATTTATATCTTTTCGAAGGTATTATCAGGTTTTGTTCATCAATTTTCCATGGGACAACATGAGGTATTTGTAATCATTGTTTTGTGATGATTTTAGGCTAATTTATATTCAATTGAGTGATTATGATTTCTTAACATTTCTCATTTTCTTGCAACATGCCAAAAAAGTGACCCATCCCTCTATCTAGTCCTTCATTCAATCCTCCATCCGACATTGTTCTAGGAAGTGAAATTTGAGCTCAATTTGTGGGAGGATGAAGTTGAATCAGAAAAATATGATACATGGGTTTTGTGCCTAATATGCCCAATTAGGTCCCATGCACGACGTTTCCTGAAATTTTGGATGGATTGAGAGCAGTTCATGGTCCTCGATCCGAAGTCTAGACCTCCATCCAAAACTCGATCCAACACTCGTTTCCGACACTCAGAGCACATTGGAGTTGGTGGTTAGCATATCAACGGGCTTCTATGCATGAATTGGAAGCATGGGTTTTGTGCCTGCTCATTCCCTCCAACTATGGAACTAATCGCATTTAAATTTGAGCAGTTTAGTCGACTTCTATTTTGAGGGCATGAAGTTGTTGAAAAGATGTTGTTTGTAATCAAATTTTAATGAATTTATGTTTTAGAGAGAGCATCGACCCTTTCAAGTGGTCAACCTCTTATCTATGTACAAACTATATAAATAATGGCTTGTCTATGCCACCAAAACATGATTTTATATATACAACCACTATCTTGAATTACTCTGTAAAAACTCTATTTTTGATGTTAATAAAAATGCTATGCTAAGTTTGTGATTGAAACCTGCGTTGGAGTAGTGCCATGACCATATGGGGGGTCACCATTGGTCTGGGTAACTTTTTTATATTGTTGTATATTTACCTTTTCACATCTAACTCTCATTAATTGCTAATTCATAGGTTGCTTGCTGAAGTGTGCTACTGTATATATTTATTTATCTAATTTGCAGGTTACTTGTTTAAGTGTATTATTGTGTATATTTATGTTTATATTTATTTATCTTTTTATGCAGGTTGTGTTTTAGTAATTGAAATATGTCCATAGTTATCTCATTATACAATCATATCTTTCTTTCCCCGTATCATGAACTATAGATTACTTTAAAGCTTGATTATTTAGGCAATATCTATATCAGCTACATCTACTTTATTAAATTGTGAATTTTGATTACTTATTGTAGATTTACATAAATGGTTAACTTTATTTCCAACACTAGAGTGATAGGATAAGAGTTGATTTCAAATATTTTTGTACAAAGTTTATAGACTGTGTTAATTCTGAGTAATTGTGAGTTTTTGAAGAGGTGCTTTAAGAATACAGTTCACTATACATAATTTATTTTTAATGATAGTTTTATTTATGAGTTAACTTCCCATGAACATAGGTTGTTTTTAAGGAAAGATAGTTTTCTTTATGAGTTCACTTCCCATGAACATAGGTTGTTTTTAAATAAGGATAGTTTTCTTTTATTCAATATTTGTTCACTTAGAATAATGAATTTATCATTCCTAGTTGTGGATTACTCTGTAAATTTAAAGTAAACCTATGCATTATTTGATTTTATTGGCATTAGATTAGATTATATTAGTATAGACTAGGCTATATTAAAGCTCTAGACATGCACATACAGTGCTGGCACCTCAAAGCGTATGAGCCTCGGGTTGACAATTTAATGTCGAAATAGATAGCATATATTTCACTCGACAACTTCAACTATTCCATTTGCTTGAGGGTGATATTGTGTACTCTTATGATGGTACTAGACTTCAAATTCCTCATTCATAGCCTTGATAGTATTTTTGATAAAGTGAGTACCTTGGTCAGTCATCAAAATCCTTGGGCATCCAAATCTAGTGATCACTTGTTCAAACAGGAAATGTGTTATTGTCTCTGCGCTGCAATATTTTACTGGTGTTGCTTCTTCCCATATTGTTAGGTATTATGTCATAGTAATGATATACCTTTCTCTTGACCTTTTCGATGGTGGGTTAATTGGCCCCATGAATTCCATTTCCCATTTGTTGAATACTTTCAAGGTTACTTGTGGTCTTAGTGGCATATCATCCCTTCTATTAGGTTTACCAACCCTCTGACATACATCACATTGTTGGTAGAAATCCTTAACATATATTTTAATGGTTGGCCACCATATTCATGTGCGCAATACCTTTTGTGTTTTTACTAGAAAAATCAATAAGTGATGACACAAACTAATCTCCCTAAATTCAACAAGAAATTAGAACAAAACATGACAAAATACAAAATTTTCCTTAGGTTTCCATTGTAATGTATACTAGTTCAATGAGGGATAAACGAAATACCATTTAAATGTTGTTTGATCCTTACTAGTGTTGTCCTTGCTCCATCTCAAGGTTTGTGGTATTTTAAACCTCTTCAGAAAATCAAACCACTAAAGAGAGAGAAACAATATATATATTCCAATGAAACCTATGCATAATATCAAGGAGTTATGCAATAAAAATGGAGATGCTTTTATAGGAAAGAAATGTATTACTATATTATATTGATGAAAGTGGAGAATAAAACATGTTCCTTGATTTTGCAAGGTCCCTTCCAATGGCTCTTTGCCTCAATACACACACACCATTTCTCCAATTCTTTTGATGAAGAGTACACACAACCTGACTTGGAGAGCTTAAAGTAAAGCTATCACAAGCAGAATTTTCAGCAGAATTTTTCATACATAATACAACCTAACACTTCTCATGAAATATACCTCTTTATATATAGTGAAGAGGGATGGATGAAGGGATTAGGATGATCCCACTAAATCAAAGAATCGAGTGAGATCCAAACCAATCGAAGGAAACCTCATCCTTTCAAAGATTCCAATATAGAACCTTCGAGAATTTTCTCTTTTTCCTTTGTTTAAACATCGTTGCACACTCAACACTGAGTAGCCTACGACTATGTCGCAAGACAGTATGGTGCAACCTGCGATGATTTGGGACCATCACACCCTTAACACTAAGAAAGGTGTGATGATCCTTCTTTATAGGGTTTTACAATAAGGAGAAGATGAGTCCATCTCTTAGAGAAAGTTTTATTTATTCAATATCCTTCAGGGGGAAAAATGATATTTATTCCAATAGGCGATACACATATCATCAGTGGCCACGAGGGTGAAAAAAATAATGTGTATTCAAAATTTCCCCTAGAGTATGAAGTTGGAAAAGCATGACAACTGAAATACTTTGTAGAGTGTATGTGTTGAGAAAAAGGACCACATCAGTCAGAAACCTGTTTAAAAATAGGCAATATCATAATAATACTCCACTAGTGAGGTAGGCATTCCCATACTTAGAATACAAGTAACCCTAAGAACAAGTGTCAAGTGAATCATGGCTACCCATAACACAATGTGGATCCACATCATTATGGTTCAAAATAGAGACAAGAAATACACTGTGGATCTATGCTATAAGGACTCAAAATTGAACATAGCCATAAGAAATACACAGTGGATATATGTGTCAGTACAGACTCATGAATACTCTGTCACAACCTGGATCCATGTGAAAGTATCCATCATCTTAATTTCCATAATCCCAAAGTACGAATCCATCCATGCGATTACAAGTGTTGGAGTTGAACATGGTAGAAACCACTTGATTGTCAGTCATTAATGTATACCATTAACAAGTGCGGGGGAAATCATCATTAATGACAATGACCCCCAATTTAGTCTAGTACAATCCAACAAATGTGAATTAATGAGCGGAAGTCGAACACTCGATGGAATTTTCCAATCAGGGGCCAATGATTTAAACCCACTCTCGAAAATGAGGAAACCTGCCATTGAAGGATTCAGTATCCAAGGTACTGAATGATTTCTAAGTTTGAGTCCTAGATAATGAGTTGAATCCGATAAGAAAATACTCTTCATAGGAGGGATTTAATGTAACCCCCATCAATGACACGAAACATGTAACAAATTTGAAGTATATCAGAGTATAAAGTGATTAAGGAATGACACAGGGAAGGTCAACATGGTAAGAGTTTAAGGACTGCAGATGGCCGACTTGATAGAAGGCCCATTTTGATTGAACTTCTCTTGAACATATAAATGACATGAAAATTGTCTTGTTAGAATTGACTCAAGGAGGACCAATATGTATACTTACAAATGATCAAATGAGAGAAAAATGGATTTCCCAACCTAGATACAACAATGAAAAGGGGTTTCATATTCAAGAGAAACATACTGCCACTAACACAGATACATATATATATTTCTTTCCCATTTCCCCCCCACCATTTTTGGCGAGTACCTCTTTATTTTTACACAAGATTGAGGAGGATAGCATATGCTTGAACTGTAATCTCATCCTTCAGATGAGTCCCGTGTAGTATTTTTAACAAACCCTAGGAAGGAGTGGTTCATTCCCATATCGGCCTTTTGATGTTTGTTTATGATTCAAAGGAAAGAAAAAACAAGGGTTTTTCATATTTAGAGAGTTTGAAAAACACTTAAAGAAAACTCCAAAATGTACTTTTTCATAAAGTAGTCTGATGAGACCAAAAAAATAATAATCTACTGCTCAACAAACGTTTTATTCAAATACTTTAACAAGCTTGAAAAGAATGAGATCGGTCAACAATCTTTTCATGTTTAGGGAGTTTGAAAAGAGATTAAAGAGGACTCCAGGGGGGTTCATTTTTCATATAACCTTCATGAGTCCGAAAAAGTGATAAAATTTTACTCAGTTACATTCTCATAGTTTTATGAGCATGAAAAATAACAAAGACTATGCTCAACGTTTTTTACTGAAAAAACTTAAAATCATATTTACATCAACTGATTTGCGAAAAACACGTAAAAGACGATAAAATGTTTGATCCATGCCAAAATATTCAGTTGTCTGACCTATATCCTATAACATTTACACCTTGAAATGCTCATTAGGGTTAATATAGGTGAAAAATAATTTGATTTAGGTCAAAAAATGGTAAAACAAGTTTAAATAGGTCAAAACTAAATAATTTTTACCATTCCATTTGTAATTCACCAAAACTAGTGTTAAAACCCTAGTTTTTACCTGATTTTCACGTGATGATCCCGGTGCGATTCATGGAAGATTCTTCGATACGTCTATGTGAGGTTGGTGATTTCCCTTTCCTCTCTCTTAATATAGAAAATTTATTCAATTTTTATGGTTATTTATGAGTTTTATGGACAAATTCTCAAAGGGGAATGCACCCCCAAATCATCACAGACTCTCTATATTGGTAACTGCGATGATATGGGATCATCGTAGGGCCTAAAGGGATGAAGTGTGATGATGTATCACTATACTAAACCTTCAGCTTGCGACAATAAAAACTCAAAAAATAAAAATGAACAAATGAACTAGGGAAGCAAACAACTTTAGATTTTCAATGAACTAACTCATGTTTAAATGTTCTTTGGCAGACTTTCCATGGTTCAAAAATCTAGAATAGAGGGAAAGATAACACGAAGAGGAATATTTTATTGTGGGGAATGACCCCAACACATTTATGGCACTCTAGGAGTGCATCTTTCTTAAATTCTTCAAAGTGCAGGGCATGAGGGCCCAATTAGTTCTATTAGAGAAATTAGTCTGGATATGGGATGTGAATGAACAAAGTTTTCTATGTTTGAGTGCATACACTCACTTTGGATATTGACGACATCTATTTCTTGACCATTTTGTCTCATCATGGGTCTCCAGTGTCATTATCAGGATGCAGGGGAGGAGGTAAGCCAATGGACCACTATGTCGTGCAATACTGCTTGGCTGGTACGGAGAAAAATAGTGGAAAGGTTCCCATAAAGAATGTCCTCGACTTATCTTTGAGGAAATTACTCTTCACCATTACCCATGTGGTAGGGAGTGCAGCTCCACATATGGCCTTACAGAATCAATTTTAGTATGTCATTTATTGCATGGAACCTTGAGTATTCAAATGGTGTGAGGGCCTCCTCAATAATATGAAAAAACAATTAACAAAGTGTAGGACTCATCGACTAAAACAATTCGGGTATGGATCAATTTTGGTGTCCTTTTTCCTAGAAACGATCCCACTTTTGTGTATTGATAATGTGGATTTGGGTGTGCCTACTCCATGGAATCCTTGCATGAGGAGGTGGGTCAACTTGATGGCATGCCATGGTGGCGTCCCACCTATTACATATGGGCCTACCTTCTTCCAGTGGATCAGAGGTCAAATCATCATGATCGAGGATTACACTTATGCTGGGGTTGATTTATATCGTGATATGGATTTGGAACTACCTAAGGGTGAACAATGGGGAGACATAGGTAAAAAATACTTTTTCATTATATATAGATATATATATATTGGCATTTTTATTATGAAATTTTTATGTTATGTATCTGAGACTAATCAAAAGCTCTCAAAACTGAGACGTGGCACCTTTCAGACCTCCAAGTTTATCTCCAATCTAGAGACGTGGGGAGGAAGGTGCAGTGGTAGGTCAAGGAGTAGTGGCTGAGGATATCTAGGAGATCGAGCATAACCTCGAGGGATTGACTATGGAAATACCTGACATTACCATAGATGAGTTGCCTTGATGTTACCAACGCCATACTATTGATGTTTCAAAATCTATTAGTTAACTACTCTGTCGTATAACAAGGTAAGTAGTGTTATATCATTAGCATCATCCATGATATATATGTATATTAATCCATGTGCTTTGATATTTTGGTCTCACGACACACTTTTTTGTAACTTTTTGCATTATAATACAAAAAACATCTATCGACTTACCTGCCTTTATGTGTTTGTGTTTGGATTTATAAATTGTGCAAATGTATATCTAAAACATAATTGGCTAATGGATATGTTAATGTATTTAGATATCTAGGAATGTGTTCATATTCAATGTAATCAAAACTCCTTTCCAAGAGATGAATTCTCAAGTATACCCATAATAGTGTAGGACTTCTAATAGAATAGATGTTGCTTAATAGTAGCACCACAAGTTGAGAATCGAGTCGTACAATTAGATGACATATGCCAAGTGAAATGATGTTATTCAATAACTCAATGACTTCACTATATTCCACAATGTTATTAGTTGCACGACCAAGGAAAATATTATGCAGACTTATCAAATCATTCATCTATGCATAGATTTCCCATGTAGTAGACGTAAGATTTTTATTATTGCGACTAGAACCATTCGCAAAGACAATATAAGTTAGCTATAATGCTAACATTTGGAAACCAAGCACAAGGCAAGGTAAGCAGTTTGAGGGAAGAAAAAGAAATGACAAAAAACACACTAGAATATGATAAATTAAAGTATAAATCACTCATGCAAAACATTTTAAGCATAGTAATTCTTTAGGTAAATCCCATTTTTGGGTTCACCCAAAGGAATTCCATTGTAATCGACCATCTCGTAAGCCCCTTTCTCTAATACACGTTTAACTATATAAGGACCACACCACATGGGCTCGAAATTACCTTCCCCCAATAAGTCTCGATATTGGTCATAAACAAGAACCAAATCGCCTTCAGAAAAAACATGAGGTTTAACATGTTTGTCATATTGAGCCTTAACGCATTTCTTCTGGGTTTCTATTACCATCATTACATCATGATGAGTCTCATCTAATTGCATCAAATACAACAGACGTTCTTCTTCATTTGTGGTGTTGTGGAGAAGTTTGGAAACTAGCTTCAAAGATGAAATTTCACATTCAATCAACAAAACAACTTCAATACCATACACTAATTGGAAAGGAGTGAACCCCATAGCAAATTTAACTGACGTCCAATAGGCCCATAATGCTGAAAAATGCATTGTTTTTCAACTTGACTTATGAATCCCTACCATCCATCAAAACATAGTGGTTAACAATTTGTTGATTTCTTCAACTTGGCCATTACCCTATGGATAATAAGGTGTTGATTTTTCATGTCGTAAACCCATCTTATCGGTAATATCAGACATCATAAAATTGCAAAAATGGGTGCCATGGTCAGTGACGATGGATTGAGGGGCACCAAACCTAGTGATGATATGATTGAATATGAAAATTGTTGCAGTTTTCTTGGTGTTATCGTATGTAGGCATCGCCTCAACCCACTTAGTGAAATAATACACAACTACAATGATGTATCCATGCCCCCTAGCTGAGTGAGGGTTATATGTCATGAATTCAATGCCCCATTTAGCAAATGGACCAATGAAAATTACAGGATACAGAGGAGAAGGATGAGATCGAATCTTATTATTATAGGTTTGACAAGCATGGAATTTATGAACTATGAGAATGCGATCCTTGAAAAGGGAAGGCCAAAAGTAACCAACTCATAGGATCTTTTGGGCAGTGGAATACCCAGACATATGACCTCCACATGCTCTAGAATGATATTCATTTAGTGTTTTCTTAGCTTCATCATATGTTAGACATCGTCAAAACGCTGAGTCAATACCACGGCGGTAAAGGGTATCACCAAGAATAATATGTTGACAAGCTTGATACCGAATTCGACTACTGCCTACATGAGATATATTAGGCCAGAAAGTCTGGGTTTGGAGATAAACGATGATGTCTCCATACCATATATCATCTGAACTGATCAGAAAGAGAGATTCATCAGGAAAATAATCTTCTGCCAATTTTTTTTTGTTAGCATAGGGAAGGTCACATATCAACTCAACAAAGACCAAAGATTTCTTTGACTTGACTTTCTCAAACTCCCAATCAAACTCCTGGAGAATCACAATCCATTTGGAGTATTTTCCCTCTAGCAATTGTCATGTAAGAATATGTTGCATAGGGTTGCAATCAGAAATAATCATGGTCTTGCGCAATAAAATATAGTGATGAGAACGCTGGAAAGCTTGAACAATTGCTAAGGCCAGTTTCTCCAATTGAATTTATTTGATTTTGGTTGTCATAAGACTCTAAATTAAATAGTAAATGACATGTTCATCTTCAGGATCATCTTCTTGGACCAGAACCATGGCGATGGTGTGATATGAAGCAGCCAAATATAGGAAGTAATATTGACTGTAATATGGGGGATATAATAGTGATGTGTGGGTTAATGAATTTTTCAAAGAGTCAAATTCTTTTTTAGCAGTGTTGTCCCACACAAAATCATGACCCTCTTAAGAAGTCGATTGAAACCTTTTGTCAGTTCGACATAGTTAGGAATGAATCATCATAGAAAGTTTGCCTTCCCTTGCAAACTTTGGAGTTGGTGTAAGTTACAAGGAGGACGTACATTGATGATGGATTCAACCTTCAATGGAACAACTTTTATACCATGCATGGAAAAAACAAATCCTAGAAGTCGTCCAAAATCCACACAAAAAACACATTTATGTGGATTCAATTGTATACGGTAATGTCAAAATCGGAGGAAAATAGCTTGTAAGTGTGTCAGGTGATCTTAATGACGCATGGAATGCACTAGTAAATCATACAAATATGGTTGTAAAATATGATTGATATCATGAAAGGCATGACATATCTCTTTGAAAAGTTGCACCAACATTTTTTAGACTGGAAGGGAGTTTATAATACGCAAAGGTGCCCCAAGGACAAATAAAGGAAATTTTGTGTTGATCCGCAAGTAAAATATTGATATGATTATAGACAAAAAATATGTCCATCAGAGAGAAGATTTCACTTCTGGCACAATCATCGACGATTTGGTCGACAGAAACAGTTGGATAATTATCTTTAGGGAAATCCTTATTAATATCCCTATAATCAATACACACATGGATTGTTCCTTGTTTCTTCATGACCAAAACAAGATTGGAAACCCAATCATTCAATGCTAAAGGGTAGATAAAGCCAAATTTAAGAATCTTTTCAACTTCAATCTTGATTGCGTCGACTTTTCGTGGATGAATTGGGTGAAGTCGTTATCAAATAGGCTTAACATCAGGGTATTTCTTGATTTCATGTACAACAATATCTGGGTCAATTCTAGGCATTTCTTCATAACTCCAAGTAAATACATCACAAAATTCTTGGGAAAGGGCCTTGAAAGTTTGAATCTCAACGGGAGAACATGAGGCACCTATGCGAACATTTTCCACAATTCTAGGCTTAATCGAAATATCCAGAGGGATAGTAGGTGAAATAGTTCCCAAGTTTTCTTCATACAAAACATCATGTGTTGGTTCAGAAAATGGAGGGAGATTAATAACTATGGACAAATGAAAAATCTGTTGGTAACTCTCGATAGTCTCAGGTTTGAGGAAGAGGATAGAATGATGATTTCCATCATCCCATGGTGTGTCTTCCATAGACATAACATCCATGATTGTTTCATTAGTTTGAAATATTGTGTGAAATGGATCAAGAGATGTATCAAAGGGAGAGTGAGAGGAAGGAGATGTCGAATGAATAGCATGATAAGCCAATTCGACTGAACTTGATGACATTTTGTCTCCATAATAATGACAGTCTTCCAATCTAGGTATTATCCAAGGGTCATATGCCTCAGGGATTTTTCCAACACTGGTTGAAATCATGTTAATAGAAGTGACAAGAGGAGGAGGTACATTGGGTGGTGGAATGGGGAAAGTTCCCATTAACGAAGAATCTTTCAAAATACCTATACCGACCTTCTTGTAACCGGTAGGTGTTTTTTCTATGAAAGGAACATTACTAGTGCACGACTCAGAACTAAAAAAAGTGAGTTGATCTACTATAACAACTTTACCTTGGTGAGGGAAACGTATCAGATAGAAAAGAGTAGAGACAAATGCTCGCATAACATCGATTCAGCTACATCCAACTAAGAGGTTGTAATCGAGAGGTGCATTGAACACTTCAACCTTAACAGTAAATGATTTTCCTTCTAACAAAATAGATAATGCAGGAAGTACACCATAAGGTTTATACCTTGTACCATTAAAATATTTTAATGTGTTATCTGACTTGTTAAGGGAAGGAAAACCAATGGATTTCCAATAGGTGATGGACATTATGCAATTCGAAGCCCCTTCATCAACAAGTATTTGAAAAATATTAATTTTTTCCACAATTACTTATATTTGAAAAGTTAATTGATGAGGGAGTCATGGGATGTGATCTTCCAAGTCAAATATTATCAAATTCATATCAGTAGCATCAATTCCACCAATACCATTTAACATTTCCTTCCATTGAGTAGGAAAACTTTGAAGGACTTCGAGATCCAACATCACAGATGGTGCATGTGCAATATCTTCTACAATATTGTAGTTCTGAGTTGCACATGAATGTGAGTTAAATGACAACTTACAAACAATGCCCTTGGGAGGTAGATGGATTATTGTATCAGGATTAGATTGTTCAATATGAGGAGGAACATTAGGAGGCAGAGCTGATGTATGAGGTTTATTATCAACCTTCTCCTTAGAAGGAGAATAATCTTTGGTTCGAGTGGTGGAATTACAAAAATTCTTACAAAGTGCATGAAAGAAAAAATATGAAGGCTAGGGGCCTTCAAATCATCATAAAAACCCTTACAATTTTGAAAAAATGGATATGTGCACGAGTTATAATTTTGACAGGTATGCAGAGGGTGCACAATGCATAGAGAAAATAATTTTGTGGCGTGCACAGTGTGCAAAGTGCGCGTCTATGGGAAGGAAAATCCGCGCACTTCCTGTCACGCATCGAGGGAGAAACTTTTGGTTGAAATACTCCTCCTCTAGCTTTGAGTTTTTCCTTTGACAGGTTGGGATAGGCCCCATAGGAAACAATAATTACATAAATTATTTCAACACCTAAACAACATATCTGAAGAAATACAATTCACATTGGAACTTGAAGAGAATGATAGCATCCCCTTTCTAGATGTTCTAATCAACAGGAGAATTAATGGGAATATAGGACATGCGGTTTATAGAAAAAATACCCACACACAAAACTATCTCCACGCAAACTCCCATCACCACCCCAACCAGAATCTAGGTGTCCTAAAAACTTTAGCCACAAGAGCCATAAGAAACTCCGATGAGGCACACCTAGATAAAGAAACAAATCACCTTACCAATACTTTTAATAAAATAGGTTATAAACACAAATACATTAATAATGTAATAAACAGATCCCTATAAAGAACCTGTGATAATCCCAATGTCCCAAAAAACCAAAACCCTAATAGAAATGCCTACCTTCCTTACATCCAAGGAGTAACCGATAGGATTTCAAGAGTCCTCAGCAAAAAAGAGATTAAGACCTCCTTCAAGCCAATTGAAACCATCAAACATAATATGAGATCCGTCAAAGACAAACTTGAACCTCACAAAGGAAAAGGAATTTACAAAATAGAGTGCTCATGCGGAAAATGCTACATCGGTGAAACTGGTCACTCCTTCCAGATTAGGATAAAAGAGCATGGAGCTCACATTAACAATGAACGCATCCACACCTATGCCTTATAAGAACACTCCCTTATAACAAAACACTATGTTCACCTAGAAGACACCAACATCCTTGCCAAATAAAATCACCTCTTTAAATGATATATTAGATAAGCAATTGAAATCTAAAAACATCCTAGTAACCTAAACAAAGATAGTGGGCTAGAATTAAGCGAAAACTAGTTCCCTTTGATTCATAAAAATAAGAATAAAAATTGATAATCCGACCATTATAACACTATTATATAAACAATTTAATACTAAATTATTTATGTTAACTAAGTTTTAATAATAAACCTACCTAATTAACCCTTGATAATTACACCCTCACTTGAAAAAACACTTATTAAAATAAACAATCATTTATAAAACTATTAAACTTGAGCTTAGGAACATAATTACTTATAATTAAAACAATTAAATTAAAATTAACATATTTTAGAATAGCTTAACTTTAATAATAATGAACCCTAATAGACCTAAGTAACAACTTATATAAAATATTTTTTTTATAACAAACAATAACCTTCCTTCTTTAATTAACTTAAAAACCTAGAACTTATCAACATAATTAATTAAAATTAAAACAATGTATTAATGAATATTAGAATAACATTAAAACTAAAAATAAAATATAAAATAAAAAACCCTAAATAACTTAATCAAAGAATAATTTTAATAAGAGAAAATTACTTAAAACCTAGTCGACCCCTAGGTTTCCCTTCACCTTTAGTATTTAAATACAATCTCTCCTCATCATTCAAACCTAGGCTTCATGTCCTGAAGATGGATCCTGATTTAGATTTGAAATGTCGACAATCTATTGATTAATCCGAACACTTCTGAAAATCCCAACCAACAGAAATCTCATTAATCAGGAGTAGCATTTTGTACACTAGTAGTAGTAGGTTTGGGATTGGAATGATTGACTTGTTCTGTCTGAGTCTCTGTATGAAAATTTCCAATCACACTATCAACAACATGATATGCTACCATAAGCGTTGGGGTTGTATTTGTAGACGTTTGAGGAGTGTCAAGGATCAATTCATAGAATGTGCCTGTTTGAGAAGAAATGAGATCCAAATATTGGGCATGACTGATCGCATATTATTCAGTGACGACACCCCCATGGAAAAAGCATGATTTATAGGACCGATGAGTGACTTTGTCAACCACTCAGCTGATAATTGATCAGGAAAAGGAACTTTTATTAATCTTCATCACCTCCTCCACTTATGAATATGATCTGAGATGTGGGTAGAAGAGGATTGTTTAAATGAACTTACAATTTCCGTTCCTATATCATACCATATTGAAAGCTAGTAATGTGTCAAGAAATCCATGAATAAGGTATTGAAATCATTGAAGAAACCTCTCGGGAATTCGATGTACCATTCGACAGCCAAACCCATAAGAGTGTGTTGGAAAAGATGTAGTCGTGTGGAGTCATCCATCAAGGAGTTGGATGAACACCAAAGATGAAGAGTCATGACATGATTGTTTGGATATTTTCCTGACCAACAGTAAAAAATTGGAATTTCCAATGGTAATTTAGTAGGTATAACCGACCAAAATGGAGAATGTAAGATAGGATCATTCAGAATTCTAGACAAATCTAGTAAATCCGAAGCTGCTACTAATGGAAATTGTATGTTAACATGGGGAAACTAATAACTCTGGGGAGGTAATATAGTAGGTATACCAGTAGGACCATAAGTCGTTTGCAAATAGTTATAAGGTATAGTCAAATTCGGCTGAGGATCATTTTGAGTCAAGTAGCTAAAATTAGCATGTTCATGGTTTGGCATGCCACCTTGGAAAGGGGCATTGGATTGAAATTTTTTACCCCAGGTAGGGTTTACAAATCCTGGAAAAGGCTTCCTGGGATAAGAGGGTGAAAAAGAATTTTCTTGAGTAGTTTTATCATTGAAATATCATCCACAACCTTCCACACAAATGGTTACAGAAACACAACAATTCCAACAACAATTAGTTCACCTGCAACACTGAAATGCATTTCAAAAGGAAAAAAACTATACAATTGGGAAAAAATTGACATGCACAAATTCACCAAAGGAAGCACGCACACAGTGCGCGGTCCAACAACGATCTCAAAGTGCACAATGTGCCAAATGCGTGACTGTGTATGATAAAATGCGTGCACCTCAATGAACAAATCATTTATGGATCGTGTCATCCCCCCAACCACTTATGGACCAACTCCCAACCTAATTTGACCTTCATATCTAAGTGAAATCTGAATGGGGGGTTGGTCAAGGACTAAAGGGTGCACTAAAAGGCCCCTTGTTCACACCAAGAACAAATTACATTTTTCCTTGAAGAAATGCTATAAATAAGAGCCATGGGTGCACTAAGAAACCAAGATACTCATAGTATTGTTATGTTGCCTCAATTATCCCTTGAGAATCCTCTTTTCTCTTTGGATCCTTAAAGCATCATTGCAATAGGCCATTCCACTCACCTCTTGAGGGAATAGACATTGTTGTTCTTCACCATTTTCCATTTTTCTTCCATGGTAAGAATGTCTCTCCACTAGGGAACTCAAGATCCCTCCCAAGGAGGAAGAGGGGACTCATAAGTCCTCATTTTTTCTCTACAGTGTTTTTCCTACTAAGCTATTGACCCATTGGTATCATTATGTTGGTCATTGGTTGATTTTTATGGTTCTAAGTTTCTCATACTTTCTAACTTTTATTTCTTAGTTGTTTTAGTTTATTTATTTGTTTATACATGTGTTTGGCTTGTTTAATCCACTCACAAAATTTTGTCTTGTCTAGAAGGATCATATAGACATGCAAGTGTTGTTCTTTTTCTCACCCAAGTGACAAAACCAACATAAAATATTGGTGACCATAATGGGGATAGGTATCAAATTCCACCCTATTTGAGCTTAGAGAGCATGTCTTTTTAATCAATTTGTCTTGCAGGTACCAAAACCGGCATAGCCCAATCTATCAAAGGAAAAATTCAGAGTTGGAGGAGGAGTATTTCACTCAAAAATTTCTCCCACGACGTGTGACAGGAAGTGCATGGATTTTTCTGCCCATAGATGTGCACTCTGCACACTTTGCGCATTGTGCACCCTATGTGCACCTGTCAGAATTGTAACACACGCACATATCCTATTTTTTTAAATTGTAAGGGTTTTATGATGATTTGAAGGCCCCTAGCCTTCATATTTTTCTTTCATGCACTTTGTAAGGAAAATGAACTCCACTTAGAATATTTTCCCATATGAAAGGTTAGCTAAACATAGGCACTTAGGTTGTAAAAATAACCATATATTCTCTTCTTTTGCTTTAGTTTCCACATGGATGGCTTGTTTGACTTGTAAAATGTTAAGTTGAGATTATTTCTATCATACATAAATCACTTACATTGGGACTAGAAGTTAACTTTGACCCTTGAGTATGCTCTTCTCTCACACTCTAGTGTGATCTTGAGAATTCGAAAGGTGGCTAAAGGGACATTTAATCTCCATTAACAAAATATTTAGGAGAGGACAAAGACCCCTAGGGTATCTATTAGTTTTTTGAAATCATCTTAAAGTTGTAAGGGCCCATACATGACCACATGTTGAAAACTTAGGATAGTTTCTTGAAATTGATTTCTTAGTGTTCGCACCCAATTCGTCACCTGGTGAGAAAATCGAGGGTGCTTACATGCCCTGTTGGGTCTTGCAGAGCATGAAAGCTGTGGAAGGAAGGGTTAGAGGAAACAAAACAAACTACAAGCAAGAATTAAACAAAAATAAACTAAAACTGTGAACACATGGATAAAGAAATCATAAACACAAAAAAGACACTGATATCACCAATGGTTTTGAGCTGGTCTATTGATGAAATCAGAACACGATGAAGGAAGGGAACTGTGGTTCCTTCTTCCCCCAAAGGAAGGCTCTTGAGGCCCTCACAAACTTGCTTTCCTTACAATGCGAAGAAATGAGACTGATAGTGAAAGAACTCCCAGCACATCCGCTCAATGGAGAGGCGAACGACTCTATGAAATGTTGCCAATGTGTTACCGTCAAAGAATGAGCCCTTGACAATCTTAGCAGCATAAAAATACCTGGAATTCCTTGCGAAAACAATGTTCCTTCATGGCTTTTTATAGCAGATCACCGGGCGATTATTTAACCTCTTCAAAGTGTGAAAAGGGGCTCTTTAGGGCTTCATTAGGTCATTAACTCGCCTACCCTGTGGATTCAGCTCAGATTTGGGAGTCAAATCAGATTGGGAGCTGGTCCGTAAGTGGTTGAGAGGTCGACCAATTCAATAAATGCACCGTTTTAGCAGGTGCGTGGGTTTTGTCGTTGACAGCCGCGCGTCGTGCGCGCATACGCGCAGAGTACGTTCTTGTCCTGCGCATGTGCGCGCGCACCAAACTACTGTGAAGAACCCTTCAATTTTTGGTTACTTTGTATAGTTTTTGACCCTTCTGGAATGCTGTGAAATTAATTCAGTTCCATGAATGACTTCATTGCTGTTTTGACGATGCGGAGTTCTTGTCGCCATGTGCGGACGAAATTTCGGTGATAACACTTAGTTTACATCAAAATCTACGAAAGTTTAAAGACCAAAGTAACGGTCCCATACATGCCCACATGCTTACAATCTAGGATAGTTTTCAAGGTTTCTTAGTGTAGACAACTTTTAGTGAGTTTAAAGGTTGTAAGAAACCGTATGTCCACATGCTAGTTCTTTAGGTATTTTAAAATTCTGAAAGGTTGTACCAATGAAACTTAGTAAGATAGGTAACAAAGATTTGTAAGGACCACAAGAAGTCGACATGTTGCAATCTCACACCTAACTTATTAAAAACGTGGCACACTTTTTTCACTTGGCCACACACAAAGTCACTCCTCACTCACATAATTTCTACTTTGACTAGTGGAGGTTGAAGTAGGTTTTCTCCAAAGGAATTCTGAAACGTCCCACTACTTCTTTTGGAAATTATCCACACCCATTAATTCAAACGAGATTGGTTCAGACCCACAATCTCTTAGCCCACCACATATAATGTTTTTCTAAAACCTCACTAAGTTTTCCTCCACAAGAGGTGCCAAAATAATTTTTTTAGTTTAGGTAGGATCTCGCGGGTAGGAATCCAAATAACCCCCCATTATCTGGTTCTCACATTTTCAAACATTATAAGTTGAAAAATAGGGAACTTTCAATATCCTCCAAGTCAAGTGTTCCTACACCATAAGGAAGGGATATATCCATGAAGGGTTGAAGGCCGAGGTCTAGTTGTTCTGTGCATCTCCCATGGAGTCACCCAACTCTTAGAAGGGATCCAGTCCATGACCCATTTTTGAGGCCACAAATCTAAATGTCGCACTTTGATCGAGGTACCTAGTGAAAAAAATTTAGGACATCTACCCAGGTGACAATTGTGGGCTGCAATTTCACCTTGATCAGATTTTGAGTGGATATTGGGAAATATCACCATCTCTTTCGGGATATACACCCTCTACCCCTCATTATAACTAATTATTTAATCCTTGACTAGTTCCTCTTCTGGTGGCTTCAGACCCCACTGTTGAGTGCTTTTAGAAGGTCCAATGCTATTTGAGAGGAAGGATGATACATCTTTTAGGACAAAATCATTTTCTTTTATTTGTTCCCGCATGTGGACAAAATTCACCTACCCACATGTTGGCTTATTTACAGTTGATATATGTATAATGTTCATTTTCTTACATACAATTGTGAGTTGTACTATCTTGTTAGGGTCCAAATTATACAAATCTCTTTTTCATTTATTTATCTTATCACCACTTGCACACATTCATTTTTCTAGTCATAAACCATAGGGGACCCATAGAATCCTCGTCGTTCCAGATGCTTGCAAAATCTTCCTCCTATTTTAGGAGGAGGTCCTATTCTTACCAACTCACTGGCTCAACCATATCACACCCCCATGAGTGCTACTATTTTTGGATTAGCTTTACTTGGTTCCACTTTTCTTAGGTCCAATTCTCAAGGCCATCCATCCATTATTTATCATTCACAAGGAGGCAGAGGGAAAACTTCTTCTCAAGGGAGAAGTACCACCCCACCCCATCCCACCCAAGGGACAGGTCCACCACCTGCTCACATGATGGCTAGAAATAATCCTCCAACAAATATCCCTATTTCATACTTGGCATCCCTTAAAATTCCTTATTTAAATAAACTCAGGAATGATCCCATTTTGCATGATCCCACTTGGCCCAATATGCCTACCAAACTACCTTCAGATATTCCAAAGTTTGAAGGAAAACTAGGAGATGATCCCACCAACCATGTTATGACCTTCCAATTATGGTGCTCTTAAAATAACATCATGTATTATTCTATCCACTTAAGTTTGTTTCAATTCACTCTTGTTGGTTCCTCAGCCAAATGGTATGTGAATGAAAAATCATTGTGCCATGTGAACTTTGAATCATTGGCTAAAGCTTTTTTGTTCTTTTTCCAACTACCAGTTCACCACGATAATGGCTTATAACTCCTCTCATATTTCAAACAAACTACTGCTATCCATATAGACGATCATATCCATGAATGGCGAGGAGTGGATTCATATCCTCCTAGTTCTCAAATAACTTGTCTCTGTTATTTCCAAGTATGTAGAATCCACCTTCACTTAGACAGAGGAGGAGGAAATCAACAATGCTCAACATTTGTACCTCAACTATTCTGAATCAAGTTACATATACAAAGTATTTCCTGATGCACCTACACCCACACCATTTGGTCACGACAAACCTGGGATGTCCCATGGTACAGATGGGTTGATTGGTTCCATAATGCATCAAAAAACATACAGCCAACCAAAACCTATTTATGGTCCACCTAAATATATGTAACCATACAAAGGGTCATCTTATTACCCTACGCCCCCTTACCAACAGCCATATCCTATTTCTCTCCCCACCAATGAGTGGGCCCTGACCGGTACCCATGATGTGTTCGACCTCTCAACCAAGTTCGGTTACACCTTCTACCTCAACATATAAACTGGGCACTAGTGAAAGCGCTTCACCTTCCTATGTGTCCTATGAATCGTTTCCAAAAAATAATCTGTACTTTCCATTTTATGGTCTTCCACAGCCAGTTGCGCCTCCACGAGGAAACCCACATGTCAGCGTTAATTTTGTTCATCGCTCTCCCATTCAACAACTTTAGACTTTTGAATAGTTGAATATGACAAATCCATCCCATCAGACAAATAATGCCAAGAATAAAGGGAAAAAACAAAAAAATAATAACCTAGGACTAGGAGGAAATAACCCCCAACAAAACCATCCCATTGGGGGAAACCATAATCAAACAAGCCAAAACCCCCAAGGGGACAATAATAACAAATGAAAAGGGAAGAACAACAACAATCTTTGGAATAACTTCCCTTGCGCTCTATGTGGTGAGTATGGACACTATACACACCATTTCCCCCAAATTTCCAACTTCAAATGGATGAAAGACTCCATGAATGCACAACGCCCTCCAGCGCCTCCTACCCCTCAGCAGGCCCCACAATAGTACTTGCAATAGCCACCTCTGGCGATTTTACAAAAACCTATTCCACACCAAGGTGTGATGAATACCCAACAAGAGGTACACCCTGCCCCACCACAAATGGGGCAATATCAAAACCAAGCTCCCATTCAGCCTGGAAATCAGAACGATCGCAACATCCTCCTTACTAACGAAGAAGAAATTATTTTGCAAACACATGGTCGCCAATATGTTTTTCCCCCTAAATCTAGCCCAACCACTTCAGAAGCAGCTCCAACTATAGATGGAAAACCCTTTATGATTCTACACCCTAACACTTAACCAAACATTCGCATTCCTCGCATTCCATTATGATGGAATGCCAATAACCCTCATCCTAGGGAAACCCATAACTACAGTCTGGTCGATGAATTAGCTCAGTCTCCTACAACCATGTCTATACTGAAGGTCCTCCAAAACTGTCCAAATCAGTGCAAAATCCTTTCTTTCCACCTTGGGAGCAGTCGACACAACTGATACTAGACTCATCACCTTTGATCTAGATAGTGGAGAACCACGCCTCCCTGCCCTGGTAGCTTTCCAGATACCAGTTAAGATCTGGAACATCATAGTACATCGATGTATCATCGATGAAGGTGCTTCCACATGCATCATGTCCAAAGTAGTCTAGAAGAAAATCATCTCCCCTGAGCTAGTACCATCTTCCATCACCCTACAAGCTTATGATGGTCGACCCTCTTCCCTTGAAGGGCTCATCAAAAATTTCCCCATCGAACTTGGGGGAAAAACCATCCTCTTCGACATTGAAGTTATCGATGCCCCACTTGATTACAATATCTTTTTCGGACGTAGCTACATGTATGCTATGAAGGAAGTGTCATCTTCTGTGTATCAAGCGATGATGTTCCCCCATAATGGGAGGATTGTCAGCATCGACCAAATCACACATTATGAACCTAATCATTCCGCCAACATTGATTAAATTGTTCCCCTTATCTGCACTATCTCAGACACTTATTCAGTCATCGACATGGGTCTCAACATTTTCAAGGACCCATATTTGATGGGAACATATCATGGAGCGCCACCCCTCCTACACCCTTCATCACAAGTTTGTTTAGTATCTTTTAATGGACCCAATATCAGATACACTATTCCTCCCAATGAATCCACTCCTCGCCTAGACGTTCCACCAGTTGAAGAACCATTACCTTAGGAATCCCCTAGTAACTTCTCTGCACCACTTATCCCTATCCCCCCCCCGCTCCAAGGGAAAATATTGGTTTGGTAGACAGTCCCCCAAGCCATTACCCAAATTTCCTTCTTTTACCCCCCACCTAGAGTCCAAGGATTCTAGGTAGCTGCAGACCTTACCCTTCCTAACATGGTTCTTTCCATCCCTGTATGGTATCTACATCCACCTGCGATGGTTCCTAAAACATATCTCCCTCCTCATATAGAGGTAATATTGATGCAAATTCCAGTATAGGCTCCTGCCACACCACCATCCCCCCCCCATAGTTAGTACCACTATCGTTGTTGAGGCAAGATGAAAGAAGAAAGATCCCACAACTCCACTTCCTACCCGAGTTCAACCTCCTTGCACACTATGTGAAAGAGATGGGCACCCCACAAATAGATTCCTTACTCTTCCTGAGTTACGCAATCTGATCCAACTTTCTTGAGAAACTACATTGCTCACCGCTCCACCAAGTACATCCAATTCTACTTTGGAGTCCTCCACTGTAGGCAATAAAGGGTTGCGAACCAAATTTTCTTGTGCCATATGCTTAGAATATGGCCATTACACTCAGAATTTCCTATCTCTACCTTAATTTCTCCAAACCTTAGTCGCAGTATGCCAAACATCTCAGTTAGAGCCCACTCGACCACCTTCTACTAAGGCTCACATTATGAATATTAGATACATTTGGTTGTCAGTACCTGCATGAATGAGGAACTCTCCACAATATCGATAATTTCACTTTATTTCTAGTGGTCCCTCGCACCTGTACACGAAATATCATTTATGTCCTCACAACTAGAGGACAACCACACTTTGGCAGTCCCCCCTGTCACCTCCTAGGACCCCCTATATTCTCACATTTTCCACTGTGACGAATATATCCTTGAGTATATCACTACCCCCGATTTTCCCATGGAATGTGCTCCATCATCGAGCACTTTTTCTTTCACAGGAGGCCTTTCATCCTCCTACCCAAACCTCCATATGCGCAAAAGAAACCAAGGATTTTATTCCTTCGAGGAATATATACAAGTTCAATAACCCTATCCCTTCTCCATATGATTTTGAAGAAGGAAATATGGCCAACATTTTCCCCGTCGTCAAAACTGGCATTTCCATTAAATTGATAATTGTAGAAGAAATCACCATTGGTGCCACATGCTCCCCTGAAGAACTCACCTCTTACAAAGATCTCTTTCAGGAATACTCATATAATTTTTCTTGGTCATATACGGAGATGCCTGACCTTTATCCATCTATCGTTGAACATTGCATCGACACTTGGCCAGATATCACCCCAGTTCGTCAAAAGCAACGACCTCTTCACCCATCCAAAGTTGGGGCTATCAAAGCTGAAATTGACAAGTTACGCTTTGTCGGGTTCATTTACCCCATTGCGTACACTTCATGGGTATCCAACCCCATCTCTGTTAACAAAACAAAGGGCACTATTCACATTTTCATAGACTTTCGTGATCTCAACCATGCTTGTTCCAAAGACAACTTTCCAACACCCTTCATCGACCAAATTATTGATGACTATGGCGGCCATGAAGCGTTGTCCTTTATGGATGGGTTCTCCAGATACAATCAAATATAAATACATCCAACAGATCAGTATAAAACCTCTTTTACTACCCCTTGGGGTACCTTTTCTTATTGTGTCATGCCTTTTGGACTCAAGAATGTAGGTGCTATGTTTAAACAGACCATGACCTATGTTTTCCATGATCTTGCTTGCATAATCCTCGCTTATTTGTATGACCTCACTGCTCGATCCACAAAGTGAACTCAGCATTTAGACGACTTACGCATCATTTTCCAACGATATTGCCAATACAATATCCGCTTGAACCCCCTCAAGTGCATATTTTGCATCACTGTTGGATGCCTCCTTGGGTTCATTGTTTCCCAACATGACATCATGATGGACCTCTTCAAGGTCCAAGCTATCACAAAAATTCCCCCACCAAGGAATTTATGCCAACTGCAAAGCTTGCAAGGAAAAGCCAACTTTTTATGTCGCTTTGTCCCAGACTATGCCACTCGCGTGTATGGTTTCCTTCACCTCCTGCATCATGATATCCCATTTCGATGGGATGAACATGCTCAATAATATTTTGATGATTTGAAATATTCCCTATCCAACATCCTTTTGATTATTCCTCCAGACTATGATCATGATTACATCCTCTACTTTTCATCCTCAACCATCTCAGTAGAAGGAGTGCTCATCCAATTTGGGGATGATGGGAATGAGCATGTCATTTAATACATCAGTAAAAGTATTTCAAGGCCACCCCTGAAGTACAATCATGATGAGAAACTTGCCCTAGCATTTGTGCTCGTAGTCCAAAATATGTTCCATTATATCCTTCTTCTAACTACCAAAGTCATAGAAAATTCTAACCCCATGCAGTACTTGCTTAGTCACCGAAAAATTAATAGAAAATTTTCCCGATGGATCATTATCTTCTAGGAATACAACCTAGAGTTCTTAACTCCCAAAATAAAGAAAGAGTTGTCCTCGTAGAACTCATCACAAATTTTCCCTCGGACACTAAAGCATCCCCCATCAATATGGATTTCCCCAACACACACCTCTTCTTCATCCCCTTTGATGACCCCTGGTACGATGACCTTCTCATCTACCTTTAGACATAGAAGTTTGGCTCTCACCTCTCTCGATCTGATCGTCGATGCATTCACCATCAGACCCCTCAATATATCCTCATTGTACACGTTATTTATAGACACAGGGTCGACACCATCCTTCACCAATGTTTGACCATTGACGAAGATGATAGAGTCTTGAACGATTTCCATAGAAACGCTTGTGGTGGTCACCTCTCGAGTATTTCCACTGCCCGAAAACTAATTCGAGAAGGCTACTTCTGGCCCACATTGTTTCATGACTGCATCCATGTTGTCAAGCGATGTGACAAATTCCATCCCTATGCAAACAAAACATAAGCTCCACCAGCTCTTCTACATCCAGTCATCGGCATCAACCCCTTCTGCAACTGGGGAATAAACTTCATGAATTTCCATCCTCTATCCAGTGATAGACATAATTACATTGTCATGGTAGTAGATTACTTTACCAAATGGGTTGAAGCCATACCCACTTTCAATAATACCGTTGACAAAACAGTGCGTTATTTTTTCAACCATGTCATTACCCGATTCAGATTCCCACTATAGTTAGTGTCTGATCATGGTAAAAACTTTGAGAATGAGATATTCACATAACTCTCCTCAAATTTAGTCTTCTCCCATGAGTTTACCTCCCCATACTACCCTCATTCCAACAGATAGGTTGAGGCTGTCAACAAAGTCCTCAAAACCATGCTACAACATACCATCAAAAAACATAAGACCAATTGGCATCATATGTTGTTTTCTATGTTATGGGCTTATCGCATGACAGTCAAAACTGCCACTGGTTTTACACCATTCCACCTCATCCATGGGATCAAAGCCACCCTCCCTATCGAGTGCGAAATCCCCACGTTATGCACTTCTATTGAGATATTACCTAACACTACTCCAATGGAGCAGCACTTGCTGACCTTAGATTCATTGGATCAAGATCATCGATATTCATTACAGAACAATGAGGAAGCTCAAAAATGGTCCAAAGCAACCTTCGACTGCCATGTCAACCTTCTCTCATTCAACAAAGAAGATCTCGTCTTAGACTACGATATCGCCCATGATACCCTCGGCCATGGGAAATTCAATTCCTTATGGCATGGACCCTACATCATCCAACACTACCTCACTAAGGGGGCATACATCCTGGAATCGCCAAAAGGATACCCTCTCAAATAATCCATCAACAGGTTGTACCTAAAGATGTTTTACGCCTAAACATAGCCATTCTACCTTAGGTTTTTCTTTATACACATTTGTAGATTTTTTAGTATTCTTTTATGCCACCATTCCACATGTCTAATCTATCATTCGTGTTATTGACATATGCATCATCCATTATCCTACCACATCGCCTACACTGACGGTGCCAACCGCTGGACCTAGAATCTTGCTTCGACTGCTTGGGCCATCTATACCCCCTCACATGTGTTGCACCACTCCACTGGCATCTGTTTGGGCTTGAACACCAACAAACAAGCCAAATATCCCGTCATTATTAGTATCCTGGGTGAGGTCAATCACCACCACATTCTTCACCTTAGCGTTCTCTTAGATTCCCATCTTGTCTTCTTGCAGCTCAACAATGTATATCACGTTCATGATCCTTACCTCTTTCTCAAAACTATGCAAGTTAGACTCTTATCTCAAAACTTTTATTCAATCATATTTACACATAATCCAAGACAATTTAATCAAATAGTAGATAATAGGGATAACCTAATGTTAGATTGACATTTATCACATCAAAACCTCATCACATATACATAAACATCTGTCACTGCATATATATAAAAGACACCATAAATCATCAAAAACATCAACACATCAAGACATGAAAGATCCCAAAATATATGTCCATATATATATATATATATATATATATATATATATATATATATATATATATATATATATATATATA
>ML781376.1:458146-479048 GCA_009831015.1 Picea engelmannii | reverse complement strand
TGCAGCATGAATTTCTCCTGAAGCTTGAGGCAAAGCTAAAGGGTTGGGACAATAATGGACTTGGCAATTTGGCAGAGTTTCTTTGCTATGATTTTTTCCTCCTTGAATAGTACCCCTACCCCTCCTTTTATAGGTTAGAAGGAGCTAGGGTTTTTGGTGAACTCTCGGCCATGCATGGCTGGGAGTTCCAGTTAACTGACAAAAAGCTCTTCGTCCCAACGGAAACTTCCCTGATTTTCTGCTTTGTTAGGTAATCGCGGGCTATAGTGGGTTAGCCCGTGGTCACCCGCGTGCAGTAGAAGGGCAGCAAGCGGTTACCCGCGCCCAGTGAAAGGTTAGGGCACGGGTTCCTTGATTTAAGTGGTTTTTTGAGGATTTGTTCAGCATGGCTTTGGCTAGGAAGAGGCATGAGTTGGCCTAATGCCAGGTAAACCTGTGTAGTGCATTTTAGGGTTATAACACTAGAGGGATAAGTTTTGAAGTGCAACTAAAGCAGAGCTCAAAAATCATAACCCTAGGGGAGAGAGGCTCACTCTAGTGTTGCTAAAGCAAGGCCTTGTGCTCTATCCTCCTTCCCGGCAAACAACTAGCTCAATGAAAAGAAAAGTCAAGAAAAGAGGGTTTAAGGAGGGAGAGTGTTGCTAAGGCAAGGCTCTTTCATCAAACCCTAAAAGAAAATGGCCCTACCTAGGCTTGGGACGTCCTCTTCCTCTTGAAGTCAAAACATACAGCTAGCTTAAGGGAAGAAGAAAAAGGAGTGTAGTTATGGCTAGGCTCTCTTCTTCTTCTTCAATGGCTAAAAGTTTTTCTATCAGGGGACATGAGACAATGACCTACTTGTGTGTTTGTCCCCTAGCCTTTTGATTCAACAATATTTATAAATAGATGTAAGAAATTAAACTACAACCATTCAATCAAGAAGTTTTGCAGAAAAATACTTACAAATCACCAAAAAAATAATCATCCAAACCCTAGCTGTAACACCTTCCTTCAAGAAAAACACCATAGAATGCCAAAAATCTCTTCCTTCAACAAGTGTACCATCCTCAAATCAGCCAATAACCCAAATGGGGCGCAAATTTCAGACCTCACCAAGTGGTAAGTGAAAGATCATGATAAAATGAGAGTCAAAACTGTCAATATATAGTGTATCACTGACCTAATTTAACTTTTTAGGTCATAAAAAGGCCGACAAGGCCAAAATACAAAAACAATATTGTTTTGTATTAAATGTTCATTTTAAAACCCTAATTGAGCAAAAGGTGAGACATCACCCCTTCTAAGGGAGACGTTAGACCCTTTTAGGGCAAATGCATCAATAAAGAGAAAAATGTTAGCCCTCCTTGGGCCTCTCCATCATGCCACACATGCCAAATTCCCTGTAAAACTACCACACGCTCAAGGTGACATCATGAGCCCATAGGTGACGTCCTGGGCCATCCAAGGAAAATGTTTCACTGGAAGTGGGTCAATCCCCCTAGGCCGGGCTTTGCCAAAGTTCCTCTGATGAAACATCCTCTTCTTCTCCGGTGAAAAACCCTGATCAACCACTGTCCTGTCTCTGCCCCCTAATGGGGTCTCAACATCCATCTGGTGGGCTCTTCAACCCCATGGAAGTCTGAACTAATCATCTCCCCATGTGTACTAGTCCAAATGGCACCTATCCGTTGGGCATGGTCCTGCACATCAAAAGCTATGCCCTCCATGGGCTCATTAGTCACAGGGATCATAGCAATGTCAATCACATTTCATCATCAATATTATTAAAAATATGCATAAAACCCCAAATATACCCGTGAGTAGGTCAAAGACATTACAAAAACCTGTAATACAAGATTGGAGAAAAAGACAAGACATCCTATTGGGCTAGTATCCATAAGAAAAGGAAATTTTCTAGGAGGATTTTATCCAAGCCATGTAAGTGAGGTGATGTGTCTAGGGGATGTCCAATAATGTGGGTGAAGTGAGAGCCAAGGATGCATAACATTATCTGTGGGTGCCTTTGTAGAAGGCGAGTTGTACCTGTCATGGATGCATTTTTTCCAAGCCTGTTCTTGCCTTTATTCTTTTTCTTGCTTTATTATTTTATTTTATTTTTCTTCTTCTTTTTCTTTTTTATTCAATAGCTAACCAGAGGACACTGCCTTGGCATGGTGACCAGAGCTGGCAGTGTTACCCACAAGTACTTTCAAAGATATGAGAATGATGGCTCGTGATGAGACCCCCTTTCCCTTGGTCATGCAACCAAAGGTCACTGCCTTGGCATGGTAACCAAATGGTGGAAATATCATACTGCTAGGTACCCATGAACAAAATAGGCTGGCTCATGATGAGACACCCTATCCTCTGACTAGGTCTTGTTTGTTATTTTCTGGGTCCCTCTTGTTTCTCGCTGAGAGGCCTTTTATTGCCTTCTCGGGGATCCCTGGGTGAAGCATATTGAGGTTTCATTTTTAGGATTTTGTGTTTTACCAACTGATTTTACCTTCTAGGCCTTTAGCCCCTTCTTCCCATGAGATAAGGTGCAATCCTACAAATAGGTCAACCCAATTCCTAGGCATGGGGAATGGGATAAATGAGTGGGAGATAAGATGAAACAGTGGTGATATGATGGGAGTGGATGATGGCTTTTCAGAAATTCTCCCAGTGGAAAACCAAGACCTATGGGCATAGGCTTGCTAGGGCACCCTGTCAATTTCCCCAAGCATGGTCAAGTGGGATAATGTAAGATCCAAGCAGTTGTTAGAGATAAAATGAATGAGATGCATATATTTAAAGGTTTTAATGACCAAAAGTGACACATACCATGATACCTGGACCTATTACCTCATGGAGCAAGAACCTCTTCTGATACAAGACCAAGTCAATGGTGATGGATGTTGTTGTTGCTAACAAGACAAAGTTGATGGAAGAAGAAAAGGATGGGCCCTCTAGGGCCATGCTCAGGTAAATCCTACTCTCGGTACTCCATGTCTAGGGCCTGTGGGCCTCGAGACATGATCTCCTAGCTATCCCTAAAAATTTGGGATACCATATGGCTCCAACTCGCGGACATGTGCTCACCGTAGAGCGCATGAGAACCTCAACATCTCTGGCATAACCTACAGACCAACTCAATATAGATAGGGGTATCAATAAACAAATTGGGGTGGTAATTCCACCCCAACATACATATATGTATATACATATGGACTAACGTAAAACAATCAATATGCAAATGTAAATAAAAGTACCTACCTTTTCTTACCTATTGGATCGATGTTCGATGTAGTTAAACGACCAGTGTAGCCAATCCAACAATGTCCCACGATACCTACCTTTGTGCTTCATCATAAACCAAAATAGTGATGAATCAAGAACAAAAATGTCATGAGTTAGAATGTATATCATATCATCGGAAATGTCACAGTCTAACTCATGGAGGTGGGTGGGAGGGATAAAATCCTGCCAAGTCCATCTCTGAAGAAAGTACTCAATCCACTGTAGGAAAGGGTCAATAAAAATCCAAGTTTCAGAACACTAACTCTAAAGGTTGGCACACTAGCTACCTAAGACGTTCTCATACTCTGAAGTCTGGGAAGGCATTGACAAAGATGTATTAGACGACTTGCAAATTCTCAAGGGATAGTTGAAAAACTGAGAAGACACACTTAATCTTGTAATAGTTAACCAACCCTTGGACTCTAGGGTTTTCCTAAGAGGAAACTCTATATAAAAGATATACTTCCCAACTACACCTTTAATGGAAAAGCAAGGTAAAGTAATAACATGTGGCTGGAGTGAGAAGTCATGAGAATCCTTCTTTGGGAAAACAATGTTCTTACTTCTATAAAAATCTGAGCACAGTGGTGGTTGGTAATCATTTTCATGGAGAGAATCCAAGTGCTCAGAAGGGTACTCATAAAAAATCTCAAGGTAACACTGAAAATCATCAGGAAAATAAGGTACTATGTCATCCTTGGTTTTTTGAAAAGTACGGGTAAAAATCTCATCTCCTTGTTTCCACTGGTCAAAAGCAATCTGCTGTGATAATTGCAAGGGCAACACTTGGAAATGACTCTCTATGTCATAAATGGGATCCAAGTCATAACCAACTACATCCCACCTACGTCTCCCAACATGTATGAACTCATCAATGGTATCAACAATGTCACTATTTGTGTCATAACATGCAGGGTTTGAAACATTTGAAAATTCATTATCCTCCTCCTCATTTCCTTCATCATAAAGTAAAGCATCATCAAAAACTAGGGGAGGAGGGCAACTTACTATTTCTTCTTGTGCAGGGGCTTTGACGACTTTGTCATTTTCAGCATGTGTTATTGTTTCATCCTCATGGATTGCTTCTTTGTCTTCGATTGCACAACAAGGAATATCCATTTTGTTCAAATCTTTCATTTCTCCTTCATTTTCAAGGAATAGGGTGGCATCGAAATATTGAAGTGGAAAGAAACTAACCTCATCTTTGCTTTGTTGTGCAGGAGAAAATGGTTCTTGGATGACCTCATTAGAGGGAGGAGCACGGGTTGGTACTTCATCATATTGCTTAGGATTTTTCTGCTTAATCACATCCTCATTTTGTTGGTCCAAAACTTGTTCCCTTCTCTCTTGTGGATCTTCAGCAAAGGTTTCAAGGGAAACTAGTTTTATCAAGCTGAGAGTGTCCATGGTATGGTCATTGGTTCTGGACAAGGAGAGATTTTTCTCGATTTGAATGGCCATGTTGTAAGCTTCTGCAAGTGTTTTGGACCCTTTTTATTTAGCATGAAGCTCAAATTCCCCAGAATTCCATTGGTATAGAGATAGATGAGATACTTTCCTTTAGGGCGATAGCTCTTAGGAATGTGGTACAACAACCTATGAAATCTAAAACCGAAATATCTAATGGTCTCATCCTCTGTCTGTTTTATGTTTTCAAGACTTCTCAGCCATGATTGTATATCTTCCAATTTCATAACCCACCTTGCAAGGAAGATTTCTTCAATATGGTCCATAGATGTGACACTGGTAGTTGGAAGATTATCATACCATCTTCTAGCCTCTCCATGCAGAGAGGCAGAGAAGAGTTTCATCACCAAATCTTCAGCCTCATCATTGATAGGGTGGTATTGAAAGAAAGCCCAAAATTTGCTCATGTGATAATCGAGACTTTTTCTCGATCTATGCTAGCGAATCTAGGGAGCCAATTTTTATAAAAGGGGGGCATTTTTCTGGGATATCCTGGGATTTTACTCATGTCCAAATGTTTGTAGTTCCATGGATCCCATTGTGAAGTCATAGTTGGCTTCGTCATCAGTGGAGTCGCTAGATATTTTTCTTGAAACTATCAAAAGATTAGGGAAAACACCCTAGTGGAGTCGCCAGGTAAGCTTGTTAGATCAAACTCTAGAGGCAAGTCTTACTGAAAAGATTTGTCATTTGGGGAGAATTGACTCAGTGTTCCCCAACAACGACGCCAAAATGTTATCGCACAGTTTGTAGCTAGGAGTAAAGGCTATAAGGTAGAAGGAAAAACTGGCGTAACAGGAACCTATCCCACCCAATGTCACCTCGATGGGTAGGTTCTTTCATTTTAGGGAGGCTAGGCACAGGGGAGACGTCCTCGGTAACCTAGGGTTTTGAAAGGGCAAAGGCTAACATCACAAATATGAAGTTCCCCTTCACAGATTACCGCCAATCAGATAGTCCTAGATAAACAACCAATAATAGAGTATAACCAAAGAAACTTAGAGCACCTACTTGAGACAACACAACGAGGAAACTAATACGTGTAATCTTGGTTAATACCTCATATAAATCAGTGACTATCTTATATTCAATATGAGCAACTTGAAAGTAAATGTTGACAAAGTCAATGTTTACAAGATAGTAATGGCATTAATATCACTTCATGAATAAATACTTGAATGAAATGGCATTCAATATAACAAATAACTTCTTAACTCAATTAATGCCTTCAACTACAATTCAATTACTCAAAAGTCAAAACGTTGATGCAATAAAGATGAAATATTCAATGATGATGTCAGCAAATTAGGGTTAGTAAGTTAGTCTATGCTAGGGTTAGTGTAGTTAGGGTTTCAATTTCAAAAGGCTTTGAGAGTGTTTGGATCCAATTCTACTTCAACGCTGGAGGTCTTAGATCAGTGCCTTAGGGTTAATGGAGTCATAGCTGAAGAACACAAAAGTTGAAGGAGATGATATTTTAAAGGACTAGAGGGATAAGTTTTGAAGTGTTGCTAAAGCAAGGCTCCAAAATCATAACCCTAGGGGAGAGAGGCTTACTCTGGTGTTGCTAAAGCAAGGCCTCGTGCTCTCTCCTCCTTCCCAGCAAATAGCTAGCTCAATGAAAAGAAAAGTCAAGACAAGACAGATTAAAGAGGGAGAGTGTTGCTAAGGCAAGGATCTTTCATCAAACCCTAAAATAAAATGGCCCTAGGTGTAGATAACCTAGGCCTAGGACGTCCTCTTCCTCTTGAAGTCAAGAGGTATGGCTAGCTTAAGGGAAGAAGAAAAAGGAGTGTAGCTATCGCTAGGCTCTCTTCTTCTTCTTCAATGGCCAAAAGTTTTTCTATCAGGGGACATGTGACAATGACCTACTTTTGTGTTTGTCCCCTAGGGTTTTGATTCAACAATATTTATAAATAGATGCAAAAAATTAAACTACAACCATTAAATCAAGAAGTTTTGCAGAAAAATACTTACAAATCATCAAGAAAATAATCATGCAAACCCTAGTTGTAACACCTTCCTTCAAGAAAAACACTATAGAATGCCAAAAATATCTTCCTTCAACAAGTGCGCCTTCCTCAAATCAACCAATAACCCAAATGGGGCACAAATTTCAGACCTCACCAAGTGGTGAGTCAAAGATCATGATAAAATGAGAGTCAAAACCCTCAATATATAGTGTATCAATGACCTAATTTAACGTTTTAGGTCATAAAAGGCCAACAAGACCAAAATACCAAAATAATATTTTTTTGCATTAAATGTTCATTTTAAAACCCTAATTGAGCAAAAGGTGAGATGTCACCCCTTCTAAGGGAGACATTAGTCCCTTTTAGGGAAAATGCAGCAATAAAGAGAAAAACGTTAGCCCTCTTTGAGCCTCTCCATCATACCACATGTGCCAACTACCCTGTCAAACTGCCACACACTCAAGGTGAGGTCATGAGCCCATAGGTGACATCATGGTCCATCCAGGGAAAACATTTCACTGGAAGTGGGTCAATCCCCCTAGGCCAGCCTCTGCTAAAGTGCCTCTGATGAAACATTTTCTTCTTCTCCAGTGCAAAACACTGATCAACCACCATCCTGTCTCTGCCCCCTGATGGGGTCTTAGCATCCATCTGGTGGGCTCTTCAGCCCCATGGAGGTCCGAACTAATCATCTACCCATGTGTACCGGTCCAAATGGTACCTGTCTTTCGGGCATGGTCCTTCACATCAAAAGATACGCCCTCCATGGGCTCATTGGTCACAGTGATCATAGAAATGTCAATCACATTTCATCATCAATATTATTAAACATATGCATAAAACCCCCAATATACCTATCAGTAGCTAAAAGACATTACAAAAACCTGCAATACAAGATTGGAGAAAAAGACAAGACATCCTATTGGGCTAGTATACATAAGAAAAGGAAAGTTTCTAGGAAAATTTTATCCAAACCATGTAAGTGAGGTGATGTGGCTAGGGGATGTCTGGACATGTGGGTGAAGTGAGAGCCAAGGATGCATAACATTATCTGTGGGTGCCTTTGTAGAAGGCGAGGTGTACCTGTCATGGATGCATTTTTTCCAAGCCCGTTCTTTCCTTTATTATTTTTCTTGCTTTATTCTTTTATTTACTTTTTCTTCTTCTTTTTATTTTTTATTCAAGGGCTAACCAGAGGACACTGCCTTGGCATGGTGACCAGAGCTGACAGTGTTACCCACAAGTACTTTCACATAGATGAGAAGGATGGCTCATAATGAGACCCCCTTTCCCTTGTCCATGCAACCAAAGGTCACTTCCCTGGCGTGGTAACCATATGGTGGCAATGTCATACTACTAGGTACCCATGAACATAATAGGTTGGCTCGTGATGAGACCCCCTATCCTCTGACTAGGTCTTGTTTGTTATTTTCCGGGTCCCTCTTGTTTCTCACTGAGAGGCCTTTTATTTCCTTCTCGGGGATCCCTGGGCGAAGCATCTGAAGGTTTCATTTTTATTCTTTTGTCTTTTACCAGCTGCTTTTACCTTCTAGGACTTTAGCCCCTTCTTCCCACGAGATAAGGTGCAATCCTACAAATAGGTCAACCCAATGCCTAAACAAGGGGAATGGGATAAATGAGTGGGAGATAAGATGAAACAGTGATGCTATGATCGGAGCGGACGATGGATTTTCTTAAATTCCCCCAGTGGCAAACCAAGACCTATGGGCACAGGCTTGCTAGGGCACCCTGTCAATTTTCCCAAGCATGGTCAAGTGGGCTAATGTAAGATCCAAGCAATTTTTAAAGATAAAAGGAATTAGATGCATATATTTAAAGGTTTTAATGACCAAAAGTGACACATACCATGATACCTGGACCAATTACCTCATGGAGCAAGAACCTCTTCTGATACAAGACCAAGCCAATGGTGATGGATGTTGTTGTTGTTGATAAGACAAAGATGATGGAAGAAGAAAAGGATGGGCCCTCTAGGGCCATGCTCAGGTAAATCCTGCTCTCGGTACTCCATGTCTAGGACCTGTGAGCCTCGAAACATGATCTCCTAGTTATCCCTAAAAATAGGGGATAGCAGAGCCTTCAAGCATCATTACAATAGGCCATTCCACTCACATCTTGAGGGAATAGGCATTGTTGGTCTTCACCATTTGCCATTTTTCTTCCATTGTAAGAAAAGCTCTCCATTAGGGAACTCAATATCCCTCCCAAGGAGGAAGAGGGGACTTAGAATTCCTCATTTTTTCTCTACGGTGTTTTTCCTACTAATCTATTGATCCATTGGTAGCATTATGCTGGTCATTGCTTGATTTTTATGGTTCTAAGTTTCTCATGCTTTCTAACTTTTATTTCTTATTTATTTTAGTTTATTTATTTGTTTATACATGTGTTTGGCTTGTTTAACCCACTCACAAACTTCTATCTTGTCTAGCAGGCTCATCTATAGATGCAAGTGTTGTTGTTTTTATCACCCAAGTGAAAAAACCAACACAACTAGTAGTTTCCCCCCCCAAGTAGTTGTTGATTTCCTTGAAAAGGAAAATTCCAAGGTTGGGTTTGTAATCGAGGCATAGATTTCCCGTAAACCGGATTGTGTCAATTAACTTGGGGTTGACCCCTAGATGAGTATCCTCCAACATGAAGTTGAAAACTAGAAGTAACAGGATGATTTGTGCCTCGAAGAATATTTGAGCTACCTGGTCCATGAAGATTAGATCCTCCATGTGGTGCAAGAAGAATAGGTCCTCTAGATAGACCCTGGGTAGAGTTAGGAATAAAACCATTAAGAGAATTATACCCAGGTGAAACAAAAATACTAGGTCCTCCACATGTACCCTGGGTAGGATTAGTAATAGAACTACTAAGATAATTATACCCAGGTGCACATGAAAGATTCAGTCTAGAAGGAAGTGGAGTTCCATTAGGAGCTTGAATTGTTACCGAACTTCTAGTAAAAAAAGGTGCAACTTGTGGGACTGCGGTAGAGATAGTGAACTAGCTAGGAAGAATTGTATGTGTAACAACCAACAGCTGGTCTGAAACTGTAGCAATATTACTTGTCGTGACATTAAAATTATTTGGAGGCACTATATAAGAAGTAGAAGTAAGATATACGTGTGGTGATGTAGGTTATTTTGGAATCATACCTAGTTTATAAAAGATACCACGTTCTGAGGGAGTTCTCCACAAAGAATGGACTAGGATTGAACTGGGATTAAAAATTCCAGAAGTTTGAACAAGGGTTCTAAATGATTCACTAGGAAAAGGTGGTTCATCCACGTTGGACTCTACGAAAGGTCCCAAAGGTATTCTAGGAAAGGTATTCTAGGATAGTATTCAACAACAACGTCTCCATAATATTTTATTATGAGAAAAATAGGGTCTTAAAGAATAATCAAGATTAGATTGATAGGGAGTGATGGCTCGATTAGTGGAGTAGAACTCCCAATATCAAAGGATCCACCATTATTGACATCCCCTTAAGGAGAAGGGCCCTCTGGTGAATTAGGAAGAAAGGGGGCATATTCTTCGAACATCCTACATGATCGACAAGGGTCGATGTTAGAAACACCCAATAAACAATAAAAAATATCTATGGCCAACTAGAGAAGACAAACAACATTCACTAATAAAATCTAGATATAAAGCATACAACAAACCTTATTATTTTGAAATCCTTAGTTGGTGATGAAATCCAACATTGCGAGATCAAGACAAGAAGGGGATTGGATATAGCGAGTGGAAAATTTATGTTGACGACCTACCTAACAGACTTACACCCTGGTGAAAGATCCCACAAGAAATCATGGGTATACCCTCCAAGGATTCTGAGTGAGTTTAGCCAACATCAATTCCAGGTACCATGGAGACTTTCCCTTCCATAGTCACCTCGGGTAAATACCCTAAATAGATAGGATACTAAGGTTACCAATTACGAAAATGATTCCTGGGGAAGTAGTCGATAGTCCGATATATGGGCAAGGGCAGAGTATCTAAGCCCAAAAGCTCCTCAAGAAGGCCTTCACAGGGTTTTCTTCTCGAGTGACCCCCAATAATACACGCATTCACTATACTAGGACCAACAAAGAAGGGTTAGTAACTCTGTTTGCCTTAATGCGACCTCATGATTGACCCTTGTGTTATAAGGGCTTCCCAAGACAAAATGTAGCAAGTGGATTTAAATCTCCCTATTCACAAGATGATATTGTTTTTTTTTATTCTGTGGAGAGTATTCCTCACAACCTATTCCAAAGATTTATGCCCTAGCTAATGTTGATGTACAAGAGTTCTAGAAAATAAAATTTATTAGATAAATTTTAAAATTAAGCTTAATTTTAATGGTTGTTGTTTTAATCTAAAAGGAAGTGGAGATGAAACTGATGAAGTGATTTACCTTGACTCAAAAATATGCAAAGAGAGATAAGATGCAATTCTTTTTGTTCAATTAACTCTAATTACATAAGAGAGAAGGTTTTTCTTTTTTCTAAAACACAAGTTACAAGATAACAATTCTTTTAAACTTTGAACAATATTGATATCAAACAATCAAAGCAATAAAATTTTCCAATTTTCTCTTCTAAACAAAAGCTAAAATGCAAAAAAAAAAAATTAAACCCTACGAATAGAAAGACAATTTTCAATTCCTTTTTCTTTTTAATAAAATAAGAGATTTGGACAAGAAAAAAGAAAAATCTTTTCAAGAAAATAAATGCATTGACAACGCAATTTTCCAAACTTAATTCACAATACAACCAAAAGTGCAAAATCAAGAAAACTTATTTTCTTAATTAATGAAATCAAAATTTGTTTTCTAATAAACAACAAGCAAAAACTAAAAAAAAATCATTAACAACTTGTCTGACAAGAACTTAGAGATGAAACCCAGAGATTATACGCTTGTATCAACAAGTGAAATATAGACCTTGAAGCCTATGATAAAGACTTTCAAAACTTGAAAAATGATCAAGATCAACTAAAAATTGCAAACCAGGCTATGAACAATCATCCTACAGAACCAAAACATTCACCCCAAGCAATGATAAAGAATCTGGGTAAAGAAAAAGACTATTACACAAAAATTTCTCAGAATCGTCGCAGGTCATAGTGTGACACAGTGTGACGTTTACGTATTGTCACAGGCAGAAGGACACAGTGTGACGATGTCGCACTACTTCTCACAGTAGGGTGCGATGAATATTAAATCTTGAGAAAAAATAAAAATATGATAGGGTTTTTCAGTAAACTTTCAGGACTTAAGAGTCAACCTGGATCACCCAGTTACTCAGAGAATGAAAAATAAACAAAAGCAAGAAAACCAAAAGAAAAAAGAAGAAAATACCAAAAGAGGATGGTCCCCAGTATGTTATCCACTTTTGTTATTGGAAAAATAGGTAAGTGATGACATGAACTAATCTGCCTAACTTCAACAAGATATTAGAACAAAACATGACATAATACAAATTTTTCCTTTGGATTCCACTGTAATGTATACTAGTTCAATGAGGGATAAACGACATATTGTTTAAACATTGTTTGATCATTGCTAGTGTTTTCCTTGCTCCATCTCAAGGTTATCGAGATATTAAACCTATTGAGAAAAAAAAACCAACAAAGAGAGAGAAATGAAATATATATTCCAATGAAACCTATGCATAAGATCAAGGAGTTATGCAATAAAAATGGAGACACTTTTATAGGAAAGAAATGTATTATTGTATTATATTGGTGAAAGTGGAGAATAAAACTTGTGCCTTGACGTTCCAAGGTCCCTTCCGATTTCCCTTTTCCTCAACACACACACACCTTTTATCCAATGATTTTGATGAAGAGTATACACAACCTGACTTGGAATCATCACACCATTAACACTGAGCAAGGTGTGACGATCCTTATTTACAGGGTTTTACAATAAGTAAAATATTATTCCATCTCTTTGAGAAAGTTTTATTTCTTGAATATCCTTAAGGGGGGAAAATGATCTTTCTTATAATAGAATATACACATATCATCAGTGGTCATGAGGGTGATGAAAATAATGTGTAACAATGTGGTATCGTTTCCTGCATAATGTTTTCCATCTATTCCCTCATCGGCCTCTACTAAAATCCTAGGCCTCACATGTTCTAGTACACATCTTCTCAAAATGTTGTTTGTTCCCATCTTGTATAAGTGTCATGCAATCAATTGATAGTCTGCAGCTCTGACTACCAGAATTGTCTTTTGCATAATGTTAAAAACTCATGGTGTAGTCCCTGTACTCAAGTATTCAATAATTTCAGCAAAATATTCATCAACCACTTGGACTCAAAATAACTGGGCATTAGGAAAGTTGTCCTCTAAATTTGTAGGTTCCTCTCCATTGGTGATTCTTTACAGGTGATCAGGTCCTATATTCAACTTTCCTAGTTTTACTATCACTTCAAAATCAAATTCCTGAAATAACAATAACCATCTACAGATTCTGCCCCCCAACACTGGCATGTTGACTAGGTATTTGAGGGTTGAATGGTCTGTAAACATTTTAAAGTGTTTTCCAAGTAAATAGTGTTTGAACTTCTGAAGTGCATATACCATTTCTAAGCCGTCTCTTTCTGTAGTATTGTAATTATACTCTGACACTGACAGTTTTCTTCTTGCAAATGATATAGGATGGTCCAATTCCCCTACTCTTGGCTATTCTAGAATAGCTCCAAGTATGATGGTTGACGCATCTACATGCACATGAAATGTATTTTTCTAATTTGGGAATACTAGTATAGGTGTTGTGACCAATTTTTATTTTAGAGTGTCCAAACCTCACTGACAATCCTCATTCCACTGAAATATGATGTTTTTCTTGAGCAGTTTCTCCATCGGCACAATGATCTACGCATACCCTTTTATGAATTTCCTGTAGTATCCTATATGTCCCAATGTTGTTGTCAATTGGCACACTTATTTAGGTGGTGGTAAGCTAGCAATGACTACAATCTTGGCAGGATCTACTAGCAAGCCTTGTTTGCACACTATGTGTCCCAATAGTATTCCAAAGGGTGTACCAAAGATGCATTTCTTGATATTTAATGATATATGGCACTGTCTGCATCTTTCCAACATTAGACTTAACACTTACACATGCTCTTTCAATAGAATGTATATTCTCCAATCATCCAGATACACTTCTAAAAACTGATGGATGAAATCTTTGAAAGAAGCTCTGAATAACCTTGAGAATATTGTCGGTGTATTATTTAGTCCAAAAGGCATGACTATGTATTGGTAGGATCCCCATTCCGTGCAAAAGTTAGTCTTATAACTGTCTTCTGGGCCTATTTTGATCTGATGGTAGCTTGAGAATCCATTTGTGAATGAGTATGCTTCCTAGCCTCCCACATTCTCTAATACCTCATCTATGAAAGGAGTGGGAAAATGGTTGTGTAGGAAAGCATCATTTACTTTCCTCAAATCCACACAAATACTTGTCCCTCCTTTTTTATTTTCCCGCACTACCATAGGGATTATCCATTCTAATTCTTCTACTAGTTCTATGATACCAACTTCCAACACTCTGTCAATTTTTGCTTTCACTTTCTTCTTATATATTGAATTCAATCCATATGGTCATTTTCTGATAGATCTAGCCTCATGTTTGAGAGGTATCTTCATCTCTCCTAGCTCTCCTATGATTCCTTTCATATTTGTAAAGGTCGTTGGGAACAAGTCACTGTACTCGCGTAGTAACCCTATTATTATTTCTATTGTTTGCTCATCCCAGTCGTCTCCAATGATGGGCATTTTGGGATTCTCAACTATTCCAATGTTGAATTTCTTCACCTTGATCAACACAAAAAACACTTATGATTCTAGGGATGGTCCTTCCATCTCTCTTTCTCATTCAATTTTTTTAATTTGGATATTGCATGGGTCATCTTCATCTGGTGTTTCTTCCTGCACATGATAGCATGATAATAGTTATTTCATTGTTTGTCTATTATGTTGTTGGTATTTTGTTATGAGTTTCACCTCTAGTTCTTGGATGAATATTAACCCTAATATTTTCTTGAGTGCTAAATCCATGTTGGGGTTCTCATGTTCAAATGAGAAGGTTACCAAAAACTTCTTTTGCAATGTTGTCCATTCTACAGTTCCTCTATGCAGTTCCTGGTCTACATACCATTTTTCTAGAATTCCTTCTAGTGTATGAATAAAGTGATGAGGCCATTCTTATGGTGGTGTCATTGTCCATAGTGTTCTACACTTCTCCGAATGTTCCACTGGTGACCCTATCCATCATATCTCTGCGTCATTTTTCTCTTCTACTCTGCGCCAAATCTGATGCCTAGTAGTCATTTCCATTGGTACTAGTCCTTAACTATATCTTTGTGTGCACCCCACCATATTGCAGGTGTTTCATTGAGTGTTATGTCTAGGAATAAGAGCCTATGATTTTATAACACTTCATCTTTGTATCTTGTTAGGAATTCTTCTAATTCATTCACCCCATGAAAACTAGGAGGTTCTCTTATCTCTATACCTACCCATATTTTTGTGTGGTCTATTCTTGTGCACCTTCTTGAGGATACTTCATGTAATCTCTACTGCCAATTATCCAACCATGTATCTAAGTCTGAAGAACATGATGTGATGCTTCTCCAGTTGAGTACTCCATCTAAAACTGGGTTAACATAATCTTATGGATGTGTGGTGGTTTTGTACAACTAGTTTATCTCTTCCAAATCAAGAAAAGTTGTTTCTACAAACCTTTCTCCTTTTGAAGGGTCTAATGGTGAAACAACTCTATATTCTCCTGAATCAAATTCCATATTTAATATATTTGAATTGATTATGGCCTATTTATAAATTTCCAATCTATTCCAAGAAATGATGGATAAGGTGTTGTACCATCTACTATTTCTATGAATTCAAAGTCTACCTTACTACGCACTCCATCCAAGTTGACCATTACTCCTTTCAACCTTCCAATTGGTAGGACTCTGTGTTGGTTTACTAGCTTTAGCTGAACAAGTGAATATCCTAATGTGGGATCTCCCATACATTTCCATGTCTTCTTTGGTAACACATTTACTTCGAAGCCTAAATCTAGTATAGTATCCCCCATGTTGAAATATCCGATGTTGGCACTCAGTCTGAATTCTCTGCTTGTTCTCCTCCTTGTATGCATATAATTAACTGTTTTCTTCTCTAGCATCCCCTCTACCTCTGTGTTACATATTTGTACCTTATTTTGTAATACTTTAATAGATTATGGATCATTTGGTATTTTAACACAAGATTGCAAAATATACTCTATGGTACTTACTTTTCCCAAAGGTTGTGCTTCATTAGTGTGACCCAACGATGAAGGAATTTTGTACATTGGTACATCCTGGGTATCTTGCGTAGTTCATGTAGATGCATTATCTGGCTTTAATAATTCTTGTTTGGCTTTCCTGATTGTATCCTTTTCATTATGTGCATCAAACTTCTTCTGTGGTTCGACATTCTTCTTCACTCAATGGTGTTGTGTTGGATCTTGTCTTACTGTGTCAGGTCTTGTTTTAGCTCCTCCGTGCATGACTATGTTGATATTTCTTCCATACTCTCTATCTTCTATAGATATCCATTGTACATTCTAATTGTTTTGATTCCTCTTCTCATAGATCTTCCCCAATAGTGTTGGACAATCTTCTGTGTCATGATCTAATGGGTGACAATACATACATGTTTCAGGTGGAAGTGGGCATTCTCGTGCATAGTGTCCTGGTTGTTGAAATTTATAACATACCATTAGTCCTCTACCTATTTGAAAGCCTCCTCTATCTTGTCCTCCACCTTTGTAGCCAGTTCGATCTCCTCGTGGTGCGTTGTATTGAGGTACCTTATTATACTGCACAGGGTTATACTATGGTTGCTTGTTATTGTACTGGGGTTGCACAATTTTATACTATTGTTGCATAGTGTTATATGGGGTTGGTACTTGATTAAACTATGGTGCATCTTTCCCTGTCATCATTGCTTCCTGCACCCTATAGGTGTGTAATTTTATTTCCCTCATCATCTCCATCATCCTACTATCTTTTTCATCATGGCCCACTGACTTGCAAAGGTTGCAGTATGCACTCTTGGGTATTGTCTGATACTTATGCATCATTGGAAAATGATATGGATCATGTCCTTGTGTCTTACAGATATCACACCATAGTCCTCCTGTTGGCAAAGGGTTTGGCAGTCATGTTTCCATATACGGTGTGAAAGTTGGGCATTCATTCTTTTGGTGTCCTTCTATCATACATGTGGTACACCAAACAACTTATCTTTTGTCCTTACCCTTTTTTTGGTTTAATCGAAATGTTAGATTCTTCAGATCCTCCTTCAACTCCTCTATTGTTGGATCTGTCTTCTAGTATTTCTTATCTTCCAGTTGTAAGGCTTCCTACAGAGCCTCTGCCTGAGTTTGAAACTTATGATGTTTCAAAGGGTATTTCAAGTGTGGTATAAGTGAATTCACAAATAGATGTCTATGTTGCATATCAATCATGACATATTTTAATTTACCCTTCAACCACTTGAATTTATGGTAAATCTCACAAACAGATTCTCCTTGTTTATGTCTGATCTCTATCATCTCATTCATGTACTGATCCTCTGAACTAGGATTCTAGAATTCATTTCACAACAGGTTCTTGATATATGCAATCATCCTTGTTGTTCCTAGTGGGTTGTTTACAACCAAGATCATGTACTAATATAGTGCGTGGTCTCTTAGCATAAAAGCTAGTTGCACAAATTTTGTATCCTTGTTTGTGATCTTTTTTCCTTCCGAGGTCTTCTCTTATATGAACAAGTTCTTCTTAGGGTCCTCATATGCCTCTCCCTTGAATTTTGGTAACCTAATGGTGGGATCATGTCCTTCCATCCTAAATGATGAACTACTACCTCCGCACGGTGTAGATAATTGACTACTAATTCTTGAACTAACTCCTCCAAATTATGCTCCTTGAATCAATGTACTTACTACTATCTTCATTCCACTAAAATTTGGTTGTCTAAATGGTGGTGTTCTTATTGGTGTATTAGTCGCACATGGGTTTATGGGTTCCACAATGACACTGACATGGAAGTGATTTCTTCCTTTGATTCCTTCCCTTGGACCTCCTGTCTTACTTTCATATGCCACACACATTATTTCCCCAAACTTCTCCACAACATGAATATCCTCTACCTCTTCTTCATCACTTGCCAAGCCCTCTGTCTCAACTATGGCTCTCTTTTTATTATTCATCTTATATTGGTAAGGTGCTCCACTGTGAATCTTTTCAGTTGTTGCTATTGTTTTCTTGATATGATCTTCCTCCATCATGATTAGTTCCATGACCTCCTTCTTTCCCTTCTCCATTCCCCCCTCAATCATTCCAAATCTAGTTAGTTCTTCCCACATGTCCCCATGCATGCAGGGAAGTTTAGTTGTCTGATGTCGATGTCATTACACCTTTGTTATACAGTAAAATATTGATGGAAGTATACAAGGATCTGATATACCTACCTCTAGGTCCCTTCAAGAACTCTTTCTCTGTTGTGCTGTAAGACTTTGCGGTATCTACTACAAATGTTTTGATAAATCCTGCGACAATACTATCCAACCAGAAATCTACTACACATGTGAATTTCTTGACTACTTGTTGTAACTACACGATCTCCATAGGATTCCACTCTAGTTGTTTGATCCAATTTGTAGAGTGATTTTATTTCAACCTTAATAGCCACTCATGTAGTACATGCAAAAGATCATAGAAAAACACCTCATGTAGGTCGCTAAAGACGTACTTGTCCAGATATTTACACAGTGTTAACTTCGGGTTTCTTTTATCTTTCTCCTCAAATTCCAGCTACTTTTTCTTCAACCATCTTTCGATCTCCTCCTTCATTGGGTTCCACAGTCTAAACATCCCCCTCTATTATGTCATTTTATGCATTATTCTTTCACGGATCCCTCTCACTAAATCCTATGCATTTTTAGGCGACAACATAACCATTTGTTGGTTACTTCTCTCTTTCTACCATTCTTGGGCTGACCTAGGTTCAGATCTACGAATGTTTCCAAAAACACCTCTAAAACTATCGACCCCCCTGGTAAACCAGAAGGAAGCGCAGTACATAGGGTGCACTGCGTCGTCTCACCCGAGATAGTTCTTATGGGAGGTTGCAACACTCAGGTTTTTGCAGCCTAGGAATGAGTGGGGATATGGAATTTATCCTCGTGATCTTTATTTATTTACTATAGCATCCATCTATTTTAAGTACTCTATCATTCTTATTCATGCATGTAAAACAATCAAATCTAGCTACTTCATCAAACATTAATCTAAGATCTAACCATTAACAACAAAGATATAGCAATGAACCATTCACATAACACATAAGCTACCTTGGTTCACCCTCTCCTAGGCTACGTCCAAAAGATCTGGCTCTTGGGCTCTTTTATTATTATTTTGTCATACATATAGCGTTGTGTGCATTAAACGTTTCCCTCAGTCGGATCAAGATATTTAATGAGGTGGACTAGATCACACCAATATCCTCAACCTATGATCTAAACCTCAAGATATACCTTATTTTCTCTCTCACGCTCAACATATTACAAAACAATCTCAGATTTTACAATCATTCTTACATTCTACAATCACATTGAACCCCTATCCAAATCTTTGAGCCCCAACCTAGACCTCCTAGGTAGTTATTTATACTTATTTTTGTCTTATCATCCATTACATCCTCTTACCAAAACCCTAAACCTAACATGGGTATGTCTTCTTGCATGCGCGCCTTGCATGCTTTCCTCCTCTACATGCATGTTTAACTTGCACATGTTTCTTTTCCTACCATCTATATTTTCCTTCTTTGCGCTTTATTCTCCAAAATTACCCTTTTCCCCAAAATGGGCCTCTGCCCAACAATGATCCTAAAGGTAACAAGATGGTCCATAGTTGAATGATATATCCTAAACCCGGATTGGACTTTATCTCTTTTACTATGAATCTTTAGACAAAGGCTAATCTTATTTTCCAAAATAATTACATAAATCTTGGCTAAAATCGGGCTAATCATAATGATCCTATAATTAGAGGGAATGTTTCTATCCCCATTTTAAAAAATAGAAACAATGAGGCTTTGCATCCAGGGACTAGGGAAGCTCTACTTGACTACTAAATTGAAGAGCTTGTGTATGTGAGGGATAAGGATAGGCCCTCCGATTTTAAATTTTTTAGCTTGGTAGCCTTCAATGTTCTTATCTTTCCCATTTGCAAGCCGCTTAACCCCGAACCCTATGTCATCTAAAGAAAAAACTTCTTCCTTTTTAGGGACAATACCAATGGTGTCCATGGAATTTGGGAAGTCATAAAGACTTTTAAGGTAGGAATTTGAGTCCCTTAAGGGAATCCTTTTATTTTATTTAGTATTGCGGTTTAGAATTTGGCTCCAGAACTTCGTAGGATCCAGCTTATATAGTTGTGAAAGTTTCTCTTTCCTTTTATTGATATAGTACCTTTTTTTCCTTTTAATTAGGGCTTTGTACGTATTCATCTTATCGACTTTTAAGGACTCATTAGAAGCATCACTAATGGCTTTCCTAGAAATTTAACATGCTTTATCATACCAAGGGTTGGTTATTCTATTATTCTTTTTATAGGACACCTCGAAAGAGAACTTGTTAATAGAAGTGGAAAGGGTAGTTCTAAAATTATGATAGAGTTATTCAATGTTGTCTTTATAAGTTTGGATGTTTAATTTACTATTTAAATCCTTTAAGAAAAAATTCAATTTTACTTTTGTCAAAGTGAAAATTCCTTTGATTATCATAATTCTCTTCAATGACTCTCCTATGCATGGAAAAGTTTAAAGTTAGGGTTAAAGGTTTATCATCAGAGTTGGGCTCATGGTCCTTTAAAAGGTCAAAAGTTTCTATTTGGTTGGAAACATAGATATTGGATATCACATAATCTACAACGCTACTACCTAAACCATGAATACAAGTCATCTGGTTGGCGTTTGGCCACTTCACCACTCTATTGCAAAGAATTAGGTCTTGAGAGCTATATATATATATATATATATATATATATATATATATATATATATATATATATATATATATATATATATATATATATATATATATATATATATATATATATATATATATATAT
>ML781376.1:446119-457862 GCA_009831015.1 Picea engelmannii | reverse complement strand
ACTATAAGTTTTTTTTAATACAATTTGATATATTTTTAACTTTTTTAATAAATAATTTAATTTTGTTTTTTGTAATTTTAAGTTTTTTTTAAGAAAAAACAAATTGTAGTAAATTTTTTATTTTATGTGTTTTAATTTGTTTTTGTTTTTTTTATGTTTTTAAAGTTTTTGCACCATAAATTTGTTCTTTTACCTTTTTTTTTGTTTTCTCAGTTTAGCTTACTTTATATATATTTTCAACGTTTTGGGTTTTTTTCCATCTTTAGTTTTTTAAGTTTTTCTTTAATTTTTTTAATTATATAAATTTTCTTTTTAGTTAATTAATTTATTTTTTCATTTCAATTCTTTTAATTTTCTTTTATTTTTTTTAGTTTTTAATTTATCAAAAAATAATTTAATTATATTTTTTTGCTAAATATTTAAAAATAATGATATTTAACTACAATGATTTTCTATGTATTGAAGTAAAGGTAGAAATGTGTTAAAAATGATATTTTCCACTATATTTAAAAATTATGGAACCATAAATTAATTAAGTAGACGAAAATATTATTTTCAAAAAAGTAAATGGTAAAACATATTTTAAGATTGAAAGAAGCATGCGAAAATGACTAAAAACACAGTTGAAAAAAAAATTAAAATAGATGAAAAAGAAAGCATTTAAGAAAATAAAGTGGAAACATTATGGATAAAAAAATTTAAATTATCAAAAAACCACCTAAAAAGGGAGGGGGGTTCTACCGGTAGCACCATTTTTAAAAACGGGGTAAAAATGTGAGCCCCTCAAAAACGAGAACTCTGTAGAGTTTTCATTAAGTTGGTAACTATGTTAGACACCACAACATTCATCGCATACACATAATCATGCCCAAGAAGAAAATTAAAGTCTACGAGGCCTGACGCCACTAATAGGTCAACTTGGATATTCTTCTGACCTAACGTGATAGGCAATTGAAGAAAAAACCCCAAACATTCACTAGGTCTTCTATAGAAAGCCAACAACTCATTGGTAGCTGACACAAGCTTGGGAGAACCCAAATATTTCTAAGTCGAGGATGATAAAATACTTACAGAGGATCGTTCATCTATAATAGTTCGTCAAATGCCTAATTTATTAATTCCAACCATTATAAGGAAGGGTGTAGAAAAAGAAAGGTATTGAACTAGATATGCTAAGGACACGGTCAAAAGACACATCACTCCCTGAAATAGGAGTGGGATCAAATGAAGATTGCATCGGTGAGATAACCTCATTAGACTTGTCACTCTTTAATAGAAGAGTGGGATCGGTCGAAGATTGCATCAATGTGACCACTTCCTCGACTACTAGTTGAATATGATGCAAGAAAACATGGTCAAGAGACGCATCACACCCCAAAACAAGACTGGTGTTGGTTGAAGATTGCATAGGCACAACCTATTTTCCAACCAAAGATTGATTAGATTGTTGGAAAATCGAAGATGAATCATAACTAAAAGGGTCTTCATACAAGGACCACACTTCGCATGCCACGACGATATCAAGTCGCAAATGAGTAAGGTGATATCCTTTGCAAAGATTACAAGGGAACTTGGGATTACCTCATATATTTCTAGGCTTCTCAATAGTCTCAATTCCCCCAGCATGAATTCTAGTGGTTGGTGAGTTTCCCCCAACAATACTAGTAGAGGCTAGTTTCACATCTCGAGCATGACTAGCAAAGGTTGGTGACAAGACTCCAACATGACTTAGAGAGGTCCATGACTCGATGATAGTATGACTAGTAGTGACTGGAATTTTTATTCCATCATGAGTCACAGTGGTTGGTTGATGATCTCCAACATGACTTGCAAAGGTTGGTGATGTTTTTCCAGTATGAATAGAAATGAATAGACACGTGCACCCAGTATGGCTTGCAGAGGCTAGGTGTTTGTATTGAACATGACTTATATAGGTTGATGACCTATCTCCAACATGACTCACAAAGGTTGGTTATTTTTTTCCAGTATGACTTGCAATGAGTGGGATTTTTCTTCCAGCATGACTAGAAGAGGCTAGTCTCTTTCCACTAACATGACTAGCAGAGGTTGGTGACATCTTTTTCTTACTCTTCCTCTTCTTATTCATTTTATAATTATGGTTACTAGTAGCTGAAATTTCACCAAAAGAGGGATAAGGAGTAGAATTAGACTTTACAGGTATATAAGGTGAAGGATCAAAATCCATATGATTCCCTTGACATAAGGTTCTTATCTGAGAAGCATCAAGAGCATTCATGATGTTTGGAGTGGTCCACAACCAAACCGGTAGTCCTACATTCAGCCCTGGAATGTTCAAAGTTTCCATCAAGGGGGAATCGACGTTTCTAGAAAATGGAAAATCACAAAAATCCCTTCTGGCAGGGGTCCCTTGGTTGGTATCCTCAATAACTTTGGCCATATTGTTCTTATGCATAGGTTCATCCCTTGCGACATTGTTGATGTCCATAAAAGTATCACGAATTGACTCTAGAAAGATAGTGGTATAATAACTCACGCATTCTAGGAGGTAGATCAACACTTTCAAGAGAAAGACTAGGGTTCATTCCCGACAGTGGAGCAGTTTTTCAGCCACCCTAAATAAATTATCCAAAGGTGGTGACACTGAAACAACCTAAGGACAACTACACAAAGAAACACTCCAATAAAAATCCCTAAGAGAAACATCGCAAACAAGAAAATTTTCCAAATATTCATCTCAGGTGGATGAGATCCTGAGTCCAAAGTAATCAAAAAGTGGAAAGGGACCTTCTAGATGAAGGCACAAGTTGATTAAGTCCCATAGACCAGTGAACGAAGGAGTGAAAAGTAGTTACCCTGACCTCCACTAACTAGCCTTATTTGGATCAAGTACCCATGCTTCACAGGGCACCCTCCAACAGTACTGAAAAAGTGTGATATGAAATCTACCCTAGGTACCATGACAAGACCTGAAAGTCACCTATGAGATCCCTAGGAAAATACACTAATCTTACCAACTCGCAGTCAGTGTACGAGGGGTAAAGTTGATAGTTGGGATTGAACATATGGGCAGGGTATGATCCATATTATTTTGAGAATGAAATGAAGGAGGAAATATAATAAGGAAATACCCAGAGATGTAAAAGTGATACAAGAATATAAAATATATCTAGTAGAGATATAACAATAAACATAGAGATACAGTAATACACAATTTCTATTACTAAGAGAAATGTACAGAAGTGTAAAATACAAAGTGAATGAAATCACTATAATGGTGGCATCTTATCTCTGAGAAGATATCGTATGGCTACGCTCATTCGCAAGAAGATTATGATGTTTACAATGAGGCTCCAAAGGCCTTTTTAAAATAAATAAAATCCAAAACCCTGACCACGGAAGATGAAATGCCAAAAGGTTTTGAGGCCCCGATGGGGGTAGTTGATACGTGAACTTCTTGGGGTGTAAATTTTTCATACGATATTTGTTTGGGGAATTTGATACCTCACCAGAAAAGTCTATGCATGAACTACAAATTTATTCCAGTATCACGGGATGCCTCCAACATCCCTTGGCCCCCAAATAAATTCCTAAAAAACATAGTTTATGGCCTCAAAAAGGCCCCGGGAGTTTGGGACCTGAAAAAATGTAAACAAATACCAAATGGAAAACAAGTAGGTGGCCACTGATATCCATATGGATCAATCCTCCCTTGTTAGCAAGCAATGGTATCCATTGCGTTGAGTTCCCATGGGATATGGGGAAGCATTTACTGAATCTGAACCTTTGTGAGATGCTTTCCTTGCTAGAGAAGTTGTGTTTCTTGGCTTGTCGAAGGTTTTTGTGAACCTGATGTTGGAGGGGTTGGACATTTTTAACTAGTTTGACTGCATGAGATGACGATGTGCAGAATGAATCTTTGTTCTTTGCTTCAATATTTTTGACTAGATTCTGCTAGATAGAAGGGGCTTGGACCGAGGTTGTAGTGGTCATAGTGTTATTCTATTGACCTTATTCCTGAATCACGAAGAAGATAAACTTTGTCATATGAAATATGCCTTTGCTACACTATTTTGTTGAAACAGTAGTGGAGAATACCTCTAGTATCCTTTATAGGTGATCCCCTAGAGTAACAATGACACTATGGGGTCGAGACTCATAAACAACATGTTGCTTCCACATATATGTCTGGCCCAAAAGAACATCATAGACATCTATCGGGGAAACATCGCACAATACCTCATCCTTGAAGGGATTGATGTTGTAGGATAGGATACATTGTTGTATGGCATGAATATCTCATCCATGGTGAAACCACACGATGTTGTATGTTTGTGGTTGTGGTGTTTTTGGCAATCCCAACTATTTTATGACCTATGTTGAGATGAGTTTCTTTTGGCTTCTGCTATTAACAATGAAATGCAATGGGGTCCCATTTACCCACATATGTGAATGGAATAGGCGCTCCCCCTCTTTAGGATCTTTTAGTTTTTTTAGTTAGATCGTTGTGGTTGTGACAATGGCAGTGGGGTCTACTTCAATGATTTGTCTCCTTCCATTATTTTCCAAAGTAGATTCTAAATCATGGTTCGACTCTTTTTCCTTTATCTCGGACACCAATGACTATTTTGAGAAACATTCATCAGTGTTGTTCCAGGGGATTTTGTGGAAATCGCACCACTTTCTAGTGTCCTCCTTCATATTTTTGTTACCCTTATTTTCCTGTGGGTTGGAATGGTTTTCTGGAGGATGGTTGTTAGGGCCATCTTTACCATACTTTGGTTGTTGCGGATTTGTAGACCCGAACTCTTGTTTGTTCTAGTGCTTAAATTTTTGCTCAATTTTGAAAGAATATCGATAAGCAACTCCCAGCAATGAGATGTCCATACACTCCATTTTGGTTTGGATGTACCTATGTAGAGCCCCATGATATGTCAGAACCAAATGACGCTCATAATATTTTGTACCCATCTTGGTGCGCAAGGTATGGAAGGTATTAGTGAAATATGGCACTGCTTGGCCCCTCTCTTGACACATCGTGGTCCATCTCATGTACTGGTATTCATAGTTGCCAATAGCCTAATATTTTTCCTTGACAAATTCTATGAAAGAGTCCGAAGTGGGTTCGGCCTCAAACATTCCAGAATCCTCTGTGGAAATTTTCTCACAACAAGTTTCCCACCAATGCTTAACATGGGAGAGAGCCTTAAGGAGTGTGAAGGTGATCTTTTCCCTGTCGGAGAAATTGTGCTCAGAGAAAAAACCTTCTATCTGATTTAACCATTTTTCTAAAGCATCTGCATCTATCTGACCTTTAAATATGGGAATATCAAAATTAAATTGTACCTTGAAAGGATCGATGCCTCCAAACTGGTTTATTGATGAAGACACATCTGTTGTTATTGACAGGAATCAAAGGATTTGGGCAAAGTTCTCCATCATTCCATCCCTCTGTTGTGTGAGATCTTGCTCGAACAATAGATTTATAGAATCTTTTGCTCTTCTATTTCTCTTTTCTTCCACCATGGATGTTTTCCTGGGCGTGGGAGAGAAATTTTCCTCAAGAGAGACAAGCTCGAGACCCAACTATCTATACTTGGACTTCATCGGGGACATGCACTGAAAAAAAATGACCAAGAGAATCCTCCTCTGATACCATTGATCTGGATTATTTTGAGAACAAAATGAAGGTGGAAATATAATAAGAAAATAAACAAATATGTAATAGCGATACAAGAATACAACAGATATCTAGCAGAGATATAAAAATAAACATAGAGATACATTAATACACAATTTCTATTAATAAGGAAAATGTATAGAACTATAAAACACAGAGTGAATGAACTCACTAGAATGGTGGCATCTTATCTCTGATAAGAGATGTGACAGATACACTCATTTGAAATAAGATGATTATTTTTACAATGAGGCTCCAAAGGCATTTTTAACATAAAGAAAATCCAAAACCCTAACCCTAGAAGATGAAACGCCAGAAGGTTTGCGGGCCCCAATGGGGGTAGTTGGTACGTCAACTTCCCGAGGGTGTAAAATTTTCATACGATCTCAGTTTGGGGCATACGATACCTCGTCGGAAAGGTCTATCCAAGAATTACAAATTTATTTAAAGGTTAAGAGATGTTTTTTACAAGTCTTGGCCCCCCAAAATTGAAAAACAACGTCGCTTAGGGCCTCAAAACGACCCCGAAAGTTTGGGACCTGAAAATTTGTAAAAAAACTACCAAAATAAAAAAATCTATTTTGATCCAATGGAATAGGTGGGTGGACACCAATATCCATATGGATCATGGTAATAAAATTTGAATCTTCAAAATTTCCACCTCTCAGGGAGGTAAAGGCACTAGCAAAACCCCCAAGACACAATCTCTCCACTATTCTTAGTCAAGCTCTGGAGGGGCAATATCCTCAGCTCTCCTTCACATGACCTCATGTTTATCTCATGTGTTAGAGGAGGCTCTCAACTATACTTCTATGAAAATTCGATTTGAGACTCTCCCTAGCTCAGACTCATATTTTTGTTTTGTGGCCTTGGAGAATTATCTCTCCAATCATAATCCAAGGCCCTAACCTTAAACTTGTTTGTGAACCCTAGAAACAAATTCTAGTACATTTTAAGTTTAGCATTCATTTTAGTGGTTATTTTTACTCAAAGAGTGTGGAGTTGCAATTAGTGTTGTTTGAGACTCTTACAAAAATGAAACTTATAAGAGCATTGGCAAAGAAAAATTTACACTAATTCTTCAAATGAAAAAGAGTTTCACAAATCAAATGCATGAACAATCCTTCAAACCTAAATATGCAATAATTTTCCTTTCCTGATGCAAAATGCACAATGAAAATTTCAAGATAAAGAAAAGAAGAAAAAATAAGGATTTTTTATTTTTATTTTTCTTTTGAAATGATTTTAAGACGAGAAGAAAATGAAAGCCAATGCTACTATCTTTTTCTTTTTCCAATAACAATGCAAAGAAAGAAAGATACCTAACTAGCATAAAACTAAGTTTTTCATTTTATTTCAATCAAAGAAAAACTAACAAAAGATGATAAAAGAGACTACATAATAAATTATTCATGCCCCCCGCCCCCTTCCATGAGGGTGATTTTGTTTTCAAAATGAAAATATTTTTACTTCAAAATGAAAGCTAAAAATAAGCCAAGAATGTTGGGAAATCAAGAGTAAGGTCTTTTTATTTTTCTGTATGATAAAATTTTAGATTTAAACTGAGAAAAGCCAGAAAGGGACTCAAGATAGCCTGGGTAACTAACCAAACCAAGCACTAAACCCAGAAATAAAAGGAGAAATGTTTTTAAAACTCCACTTTAACACAGGTCCGCGATTGTTTGCACTAAAACTCATATATATCGGTGGGATTTAGAAGAGAAAATTGTGGTTGTATGTGAGTTGTAGAACAACAACATGCTGATGTCTGGGAAAGTTAAGAAAAATAAAATTCCACTCTAGGAAAGAGGGCTTCAGGACTTGAAAACAATTCCTGAGAGGCTAGAACTTTTTTTAAAATCTATGAAACTACAGAATAAATGACAAGGCAAGAAATAAATAGACCCTAAGAAACTGACCTAAAATAGGAGAATAAACAGTATGGTATCCAATTCTATTGAGGGGAAATTCCCCCCGTGATTTTGGGTCAAAATCACAACATATCAAGATTGTATAGAGAATATAAATATCTTCCCTCCAGGACAAGCAAAAACAACTTGAAATACTAAACTATTTTACAAGGAGAAGTTATGGAAGGAAGAGGGAGAAAGGACTCACCTTAGATCTCTTGTTTGATGTCGATCCCACTCCTTTCTCTCGACAAGCTCCAAATCCTTTATGGGAAACAACCTACAAAATTGACACAATACAAGATATTCTACGAAGGTAGTTACGCAATCAAAGGGAATACATGTCATATATCATATTCAAAGCAAACTTAATAAGAAAATACATACAATGAACACATGATTGGAGGGAAAACAAGTTCTTCTATTAACACCAAATCAGAAAGGTAAGTTACAACCTTGTCTCTCCTTTGGCACCATCTCGAAGCCAACTTTCTAGGATCCTCCAAGAATCCCTCGAGAATCAACTCAACCACTATGTTCTTCATTGAATGGGCCAAGTAGGGATAATAGTACACCCAATATCCATATAAACAGGAAAGAGATGCTGGAATAGTGGTTTCCATAATCAGGGGTTTTTTCTCAGAGTATTATAGGAAAGGGAGGCTTGCTATAAACTGACAGCATAATCTTGCACCAAGGGACTTCCCCCATGTCTTATCCCTCAATGTTTCTTTTATATATTCCCCAAGAGGTTGGGGAAATTGGAATCCATTTTTTACGGGCATGGGGACGTTGGGAAATGAGCCCAAATGAAAACCCCACTCGAAAACTTGAAATTATTTTATTTTTTCCATTTTTTTAGGGAATCTGTGGGTTTCAAAATAGGAAGTCACAGATGTCTGCTCTTTGCATCAAAGGAGCCTGCAGATATGTGAAAATACATATTTTTTAAATGACTTGCATGAGTCAAGTTGGGAAAATATATAGCAAGCCAAGGGAAAGGGTTAGGCCATGGCACAATGGCATAGTTGTAGAATTTTTTTCTATAACACTTGACGTCGTCACATATAGTAGGCTTCCAATCATTGACATATACAATGTTTTATTTGCTTCTAGAGATTCACAAAAGTTTCTCAATTTACAACGTGTGACCATAGGTGTGTTGACTGGTGTACAATCTTCCATTTTGAATTTCTTCAACATTTCCTTGACGTACTTGGTTTGTGAAATCAATATACCTTTGTAAGATTGAGATATTTTTAATATAACAAATAATGATAGTTCACCAAGCATAGACATCTCAAATTCCTTTTCCATTTCTAGTGAAAACTCTTGGCACAATTCTTTGATACTGCTTAAAAATATAATGTCATCTACATAAACCACAACAATCAACTGATTTTTTTCTATTGGCTTGATATAGAGATTACTGTCAGTAATTCCTCTTTTGAAGCCTTGTTGTTGTATATATTTATCTAGTCTTGAATTGTTAGACAACTGAGAGGGGGGGGGGTGAATCAGTTGTTACTGAGCTTAAACAATTATGCTTCTTTTAAAACTCTTTGCAGAAACACTGAATGATGATCACAATAATGCAGAGAAATAAACACAGGCACATTCAACATCAGTCACATATATGAGAAACCGAGAGACAGATATTTTCCATGGAAACCTCTTTTTCTTTATATGATAAGAAATAATTACATTCTTTACATTATCATACATATGAGCACCAACTCATAATGAGGCTACAACCTCTGTTTAGCAAGATGCAACTTGCTGAGAGCACCTACTCTCTGTTTTCTCTAGCACCAACTAGAAGGAAGCACCGACTCCCTGGTTTTTCTAGCACCAACTAGAAGGAAGCACCAACTCCCTATGTTCTCTAGAACCAACTAGAAGGAAGCACCAACTCCCTGTGTTCAAGCACCCACTTGAACCTCTGAGGACAATAGTCCTCCCTAGCACCTCCCAACCACCCTGAAATATAAATCTTTGGTACATAAACTTATTACAGTGATATGATGTTCAACAATGGCTTACTAGACTTATCACTGTTTTGTTGCATTTCGTTGCTTTTTCTGCCTCATTGCCTTTCTTCTCACGTCACTTGCGCTGTCTGTTCTTCTACTTTTTATACTCTGTGTGCCATCTCCATTCTCTGCATAGTTCCTCTTCTATGCTATTCAGCTGTTGCACTCTCCTCCTTCTTCACACATGAATTACCTTCACCAACAACATTCACAGCAACCTCCAACCGCAACCGCAACCCAATATCTTCTATGTTCCGTGTATTTATAGCTTCTGTGCACCTTTTGCATTCAATGTTCTCCATGCCTCTACATGCATACTCTCAGTCGTTATCCTCCACCTCTCGAGTGCTCTATCTGATCATCATCGTGACTCTTCAACTTCTCTGGTGGTTCGCCCCGCGTGTCCAGTATCACTGGGTGTTATGTTGAGATTACTCATCCTCTCTGGTATTTGAGACTCTTCATCTTCTCTGTGACAGTCGAGCTCACCTTCTCTATTTCAGTTATAGCCTCAATCCCATCTAGTTGTCAATTTCCTTCACGAGTCGTCTTCATTCCACTGGCAGATTCCATGTGACTCTTCTGCTCCTCTGGAAATCACACCGAAGTCTCTTCGCATCCTCTAGTAGAAACCATCAATGGTTACTGGCAGTTTCACTGTGTTGTGCAACAATATCCCTCCGATCTTGTTCAAATTCACCTGCACCATTGGATTAACTCTGAAGGGTATTGTTGTTATTTACCCGTTTCGCACTTTCGCTGCGAACTTATGATCTTCATCGACCCTGATCAACGGTTCATGATATTGATGAATCAACGGTCTTGATCTCATCGTGATCTCACATCTTGTTGTTCCTTCGATGGAGCTCAGATCAACGGTCCACGTTCTTGGTGATCTGACGGTCCTGATCTTCTTGCAATCTCACATCTCGTGATTCTTGTGATGGAGGTTCTCATCACTCCAAGTCACGATAGGCGAGGCTCCGAGATGGAGCTCAGATCAACGGTCCACGTTCTTGGTGATCCGACGGTCCTGATCTTCTCTCAATCTCGCATCTCGCGATTCCTGTGATGGAGGTTATCGTCACTCCAAGTCGCGATAGGCGAGGCTCCGAGATGGAGCTCAGATCAACGGTCCACGTTCTTGGTGATCTGACGGTCCTGATCTTCTCACAATCTCGCATCTCACGATTCCTGTGATGGATGTTCTCGTCACTCCAAGTCGCGATAGGCGAGGCTCCGAGATGGAGCTCAAATCAACGGTCCACGTTCTTGGTGATCCGACAGTCCTCCTGCTTTCGGGATTTTGTGAGCCCATTTTCTCCTTGCACTTTAAACACCGTGCAGGTTTTCCCTGATCCAACGGTGGTCAGATCCTGCACTCAGATCTAACGCTTGAGATCTATCCTCCTCTTCCGCGCGCGCTCTTCTTGATTTTATTCATATCTGACGGCCCTCATGCTGTCTGGAATTTAGGATGGGATCCAACGATCAGCGATGCTTCTCCTCCAAGCTTACACATCCCTTTTACTTGGAATAATTTTGACTCTGCGCTAATTCCTCCTGAGCCTACGTTGTTCCTGTTTGTCCATCGATGCACACTCTGATCCTGCCATCTTCACTGTTGTACTTGCCAGTGTTTCCTTCGATCATTCGATCTTCCTGGCCTTATCTTCTATTTGCCTGTTCATCATCGGTGTTGTACTCAAGCCATCATTATTGTTTTACTTGCCATCAATGACAAGATTATGCTTCCTGTAAAACATTTGCCAACAATCTCCCCCTTTGGCATTGATGGCAACTAAGGCACCCGAATTCTTTTCTCCCCGTTTGACATCAATGCCAAAGAAGAGACATGCTCCCCCTGAGCTATTGCAGTAATTTTAAGAGGCATTAGATATTCAAACAATACAAATCTCCCCCTAACAAGATGGACTCTTTTAGGTGTGAAACGAAATGATATCCAGCTTCTGTCTGAGATATTCAAATAGTGTCTTGGCTAGGGGCTTAGTAAAGATGTCTGCAATTTGTTCTGTAATGGGAATGTAATGGACCTGAACAATCTGATTGGTGACCTTCTCTCTCAGAAAATGATATTTTATGGGAATATGTTTTGTCTTGGAGTGGAGGACAGGATTTTT
>ML781376.1:391484-444587 GCA_009831015.1 Picea engelmannii | reverse complement strand
AGTGTTTGATTGAGGCAGGTCTTCCAAACCATAATTCATAAGGTGTTTTGTCACTTTGTGGTCTGAGGTGAGCCTTGTTAAGCACATGGACTGTTGTGTGTATTGCTTCTACCCAGTAGGTTTGACCAATGTTTTTCTCATTCGTTATTGACCTGGCCATTTCCTGCACTGTTCTGTTTTTCCTTTCAACTACTCCATTTTTTTGTGGAGTTATGGGTATTGTGTACTCTCTCTTGATCCCATGCTCATCGCAGAATTCCTTGAAGTCTCTTGACATAAACTCTCCTCCCCGGTCTGATCTTACTGCCTTTAACCTCTTCCCTGTTTGAGTCTAAGTTAAAGCCTTAAATATCTTAAAATTCTCAAATGCTTCATATTTTTCTTTGAGAAAGGCTACCCAAGTAAGTCTGGAGTAATCATCGATAATTAGTATGAAGTAGTTTTCTTTCCCTGTGCCTTCATTGCATTTACCAATTCTTCTATTCTCAGAAAGTATTTTCCAATAGTTTCATATTCCTTCATCTTCAACAGTTCAAACTGTATTCTGTAGGTTTGAATATTTGCATCCTTTACCTTCTCATTACCTTCATAATTGTTAATGAGTTTGTCCCACATTTCTTTGGCAGTTCCTAGATGCATAACTTTTATGAATTATGCTTCTGCAAGCCCACTCAGGATAGCATTCATAGCCTTAGCGTTGAAGCTAAATTCTAGTTTTTCATCCTTATTAGCTAGCACAACTGGCTTTACATAACCAGTCTCTACCACATCCCAGACATCTGCACCTAAAGCCATTATGTAGGTTCTCATTCTAACTTTCCAAAAGGCAAAGTTTGTTCCATTGAACAGAGGGGCCTTATTGGTTGAATTTCCTTCATGGCTTGACATGTTTAAGATCTAGGATCTACCCTTAGATAAAAGGGGTCGGCTCTGATACCAATTGTTAGACAACTGAGAGGGGGGGGTGAATAAGTTGTTACTGAGCTTAAATAATTATGCTTCTTTTAAAAATCTTTGCAGAAACACTGAATGATGATCACAATAATGCAGAGAAATAAACACAGGCACATTCAACATCAATCACATATATGAAAAATAGAGAGACAAATATTTTCCAAGGAAACCCATATAGGGTAAAAACCTCTTTTTCTTTATATGATAAGAAATAATTACATTCTTTACATTATCATACATATGAGAAACAACTCATAATGAGGCTACAACCTCTGTTTAGCAAGCTGCAACTTGCTGAGAGCACCTACTCTCTGTTTTCTCTAGCACCAACTAGAAGGAAGCACTGACTCCCTGGTTTCTCTAGCACCAACTAGAAGGAAGCACCAACTCCTTGTGTTCTCTAGCACCAACTAGAAGGAAGCACCAACTCCCTGTGTTCAAGAACCCACTTGAACCTCTGAGGACAACAGTCCTCCCTAGCACCTCCCAACCACCCTGAAATATAAATCTTTGCTACAGAAACTTATTACAGTGATATGATGTTCAACAATGGCTTACTAGACTTATCACTGTTCTGCTGCATTTCGTTGCTCTGTCTGCCTCATTGCCTTTCTGCTCACATCACTTGTGCTATTTGTTCTTCTGCTTTTTATGCTCTGTGTGCCATCTACATTCTCTGCACAGTTCCTCTTCTGTGTTATTCAGCTGCTGCACTCTCCTCATTCTTCACACATGAATTACCTTCACCAACAACATTCACAGCAACCTCCAACCGCAACTGCAACCCAATCTCTTCTCTGTTCCGTGTATTTATAGCTTCTGTGCACCTTTTGCATTCAATGTTCTCCATGCCTCTGCATGCATACTCTCCATCGTTATCCTCCACCTCTCGAGTGCTCTATTTGATCATCATCGTGACTCTTCATCTTCTCTGGTGGTTTGCCCCGCGTGTCGAGTATCACTGGGTGTTATGCTGAGATTCCTCATCCTCTCTGGAAGTTAAGACTCTTCGTCTTCTCTGTGACAGTTGAGCTCACCTTCTCTGTTTCAGTTACAGCCTCAATCCCATCCAGCTGTCAATTGCCTCCACAAGTCGTCTTCATTCAACTGGCAGATTGCATGTGACTCTTCTGCTCCTCTGGAAATCACACCGAAGTCTCTTAGCATCCTCTGGTAGAAACCATCAATGGTTACTGGCAGTTTCACTATGTCGTGCAATAGTAGCCCTCCGATCTTGTTCAAATTCACCTGCACCGTTGGATTAACTCTGAAGGGTATTGCCATTATTTACCCATTTCGCACTTTCGCTGCGAACTTATGATCTTCATCGACCTTGATCGATGGTTCATGATCTTGATGAATCAACAGTCCTGATCTCATCATGATATCGCATCTCGTTGTTCCTTCAATGGAGATTCTCGTCATTCCAAGTCGCGATAGGTGAGGCTCCGAGATGGAGCTCAGATCAACGGTCCACGTTCTTGGTGATCCGACGGTCCTGATCTTCTCGCAATCTCGCATCTCACAATTCCTGTGATGGAGGTTCTCGTCACTCCAAGTCGCGATAGGCGAGGCTCCGAGATGGATCTCAGATCAACGGTCCACGTTCTTGGTGATCCGACGGTCCTGATCTTCTCGCAATCTCGCATCTCGCGATTCCTGTGATGGAGGTTCTCGTCACTCCAAGTCGTGATAGGTGAGGCTCCGAGATGGAGCTTAGATCAACGGTCCACGTTCTTGGTGATCCGATGGTCCTGATCTTCTCGCAATCTCGCATCTCACGATTCCTGTGATGGAGGTTCTCGTCACTCCAAGTCGCGATAGGGAGGCTCCGAGATGGAGCTTAGATGAATGGTCCACGTTCTTGGTGATCCGACGGTCTTCCTGCTTTCAGGATTTTATGAGCCCATTTTCTCCTTGCACTTTAAACACCGTCCAGGTTTTCCTCGATCCAATGATGGTCGGAACCTGCGCTCAGATCTAACGCCTGAGATCTATCCTCCTCTTCTGTGTGTGCTCTTCTTGATTTTATTCATATCTGACGGCCCTCATGCTATCGGGAATTTAGGATGGGATCCAACGATCAGCGACGCTTCTCCTCCAAGCTTACACGTCCCTTTTACTTGGAAGAATTTCAACTCTGCGCTAATTCCTCCTGAGCCTACGTTGTTCCTGTTTGTCCATCGATGCACACTCTGATCCTGCCATCTTCACTGTTGTACTTGCCAGGGTTTCCTTCGATCATTCGATCTTCCTGGCCTTATCTTCTATTTTCCTGTTGATCATCGGTGTTGTACTCAAGCCATCATTATTGTTGTACTTTCCATCAATGACAAGCTTATGCTTCCTGTAAAACATTTTCCAACATGAATATCATTCTCTAGGAGCTTGTTTTATTCCATAAAGTTATTTCTTCAATTTGCATACTTGATTCTTATTTTTTTATAATAATAATCCTTATGGTCGTTCAATGTATACTTCTTCCTCTAAATTTCCATTGAGAAAGGAAGACTTGACATCCATATGATAGACTTTGAATTTCTTGAAACATGTAAATTTCAAAAACATTCTGATAGCTTTTAGTCTAGCAACCAAGGAAAAGGTTTCTTCAAAATCAATACCTTCAATGTGAGTATAGCCTTTACAAACCAATCTCGCTTTATTTATCATTACTTTCACATCTTCATTTAACTCGTTCCTATAAACCCACTTGGTATCAATTGCATTTTTATATGTCATCCTTGGAACAAGTTCCCATGTTTCATTATTCTCAATTTGATTAAGATCTTGTTCCAGAGCATCAATCAAATTCTTGTCTTTGTTTTCTTCTATAAACTTATTATGCTTTATTTTAGATATCAAGGAGAAGTTTTCATATTTTGGTGCACTAGATAGTCTTCTTCTAGTTTTGATCCCATATATTTATCACCAAGAATTAGATTTTCCAAATGATTCTTTCAGACAAATACAAATGATGTCTTTGCATATTAGCATTTTTTTTCTTCTCCTTCATTTTCTTCTCCCTCTTATTATTTTTCTTCTTTGCATTTTGGCTCATTTGCTTAAACATTTATTTTTTGTTTTCACCTTCTGGTGCCCTGCTTCGCCATCTTTTACATTAGCCCTCTTTACAATTTTGCATAATGTTTTATTGTAACATCTATAAGCTTTGCTTCTTGATGAATAATCAAGAAATATACCTTCATCATATATAGAGTCAAATTTTCCCAAATTCTCATCATCTCTCTTTATGTACCACTTTCTTCCAAAATTTTTAAAGTATTTAACTTTTGTTGGTCTACCTTTCCATAACTCATAATGTTTTTTGTTGTTGTTGACTCTAATTTTTCCTCTATTCAGAATGTAAATTGTGGTGTTGACTGCTTCTCTCCAAAACCCATCTGATAGTTTGTCTTCAATCAACATTGTTATTTCCATATCTTTTACATTTGGATTTTTTCTTTCTACCACTCCATTTTTATGTGGATTTCTTGCATCTGAGAAAAGCCTTTTTATCCCATGAGTCTCACAAAACTATTCAAATTAATTTGAGATAAAATCACCTCCTTTGGTTAATCTCAAACACTTGATTTTCAAATCAATTTGTTTTTCAACCAAGCCTTTCAATGCTTTGAACTCTCAAAAGATTCATATTTTTCTTTTAGGAACATAACCCATGTCATTCTAGAATAATCATCAATGAGAAACATGACATGATTTTTCATTGTAGATTTTGTGTTATTGTATGCCCACAAAGATCTGTATGAATGAGTTAAAATGGCTTCATTGTTGATAAATACTTTTATTTAAATATTGTTCTTGTTTGTTTTCCATGATGGCATTGCTTGTAGAGAGTGTTTGAAGGTTAAAAAATCTTTGGAATGTCTCTCAGTGCTTGTTTAGTGTTGTTTTTTAGCATATTTTCAAAGTTCATATGACCCATGCTTCTATGCCATAACCATATTTCATCTATTTTTCCCATATAGAAATTTTATCCCTCGATCTCATTGAGGGTATATACATTATTTCATGTTATATATGCACTTGCCACTAATCTTCCTAGGCCTTACTTCCTTATTTCACAGCCTTGAAAATTAAATGTGAGTTTGTGTCCTTGGTCACACATTTGACTAATACTGAGAAGATTGTGTTTCAGACCATCAACATACAATACATTTTGTATTTTAGTCTTTCCATTATTGACACTTAGAGTACCTTTTTCAACTATCCTTGCGATAACATCACTTCCAAATGTAACACTTCCTTCGTTAACTTATTTCAAAGTGAGAAACTTTCTCTTGACACTTTTCATGTGGCTTGAACATACATTGTAAGTGTACAATTGGTTCCCTTTGTTTTGAGCATGAAAGGGAAGTTTGAACAAGAATATATTCCTCCTTCTTCTACATCTCTTGATCTTTCTTCCTTTTCCAAAATCCTATGAGTTCTTTCTTTTGTTTGACAACGATATCCACATCCTTTCTTTTTCTAGGATTTTCCACAAGGTCACTTCTACAAAAACATGTTGTGTGCCTATATTTGTTTCATTTATAGCATACAACATTGTAATCAAATAAAGGGGAAAATGAATTATAATTTCCATTTGAGAATCCATAAGCATTCATGTATTTTTTACATACATCACTATTTATTGTATGTGTTCTACAATCTATTGCTTTATGACCAGAATGATTACAAAAAAATTAATAGCTAAAGAAATAATTTTTGTACAAGTTCATGTGAGGCCACCTTGGTGGGAAATATATTTTGAATCTTTCCTTATTTTCCTTAGGTGAAACAACAAATTTATATGGAACATTATTTGGTTTCTTCTTTTTGTCTTCATCACTGCTAGAAATTTTGAGTACATCAACATAGATTTTTGATTTTTTTTCATTTACTTTCTTTGATGGCCCTGGAGGTTATGGATCCTCTTTGGTGTTACTGGAATGTTATTGTAAACAAGAACCTTCTTAATAAATTATGACCTTTGAAAATTGATGATATGATCTAAGGTTTTGGAACTATTTTCAAACTTCAAACTTTTGTTCAACTGAGAAATTGAATTTTCCAAATCCCTTTTTAAGGAAACAAGTTCAACTTCTAGCTTCTCACAAATTTCTTCATTTTCCTTCAATTGTATTCTGACCACTTCTTCTATCCTTCTCGCCTCTTCTAATTGAACTTTTAGGATTATGATAATTTGTTTTGGTTCTTCAAGGCTTTGTTACATTTTGGATTTTGAATCATGATCCTCTTCTTCATATTTATACAACTAGTCCTTTTGTTTCAAATTATTTTTCCTCATCTTCTTTATTTCGTTGAAGGAACATATGCATTATTCTTAAAGATCCAATTATCCTTTTGTTTTAGTGTTTTCCTCTTTCTTTGAATCCATCATTTCATTATATTCATCAATATTTGTTTAAATTTCCATAAAAAGAGTTTCTTCTCTATGACTACTGGAAATACTTTAACTTCTTTCTTCAGATGAGTCCCTAACCCATTTTGAGTAGAGGATCTTCTTCTTCTTATAAGAGTTATTCTTATTTTCATGCTTGTATTGTTTGTAGATAAACATGGACATGTGGAAGTTCCTGTAGCGCCATGCATAAACTTGTCCTTTGGCATGTTTGAAATGAAAATGACTTGAAATTTGTTATCTAACTCAGTAGTGATGAAACAAAAACTATGACATGACATATGACCTTTGATGAAAGGATTTGACACTTTTAAGTGATGCCATATGAAAGTCTTACAAAAATATGCATAATTAATCCTATCCCCATTAATAATACTAGGTACCCCTCATTTTTCTCAACACAAATACAAATTTGACCCCTTTAATAAGATTTTTCACCCTTAATCAAACTAGTGATTAGGATTTATATCTTACATAAAAAGATTAAAATGGAGAAATTAAGAGATGAGAGATGAGACTTAGCAGAACAAAATAGGTGATATCGATGGATCCGTGGGTGATGGATTTCTCCTTGTGGAACTCCAAGAACTTTGAGTATACTTGTGCCTTTTTTCCTTCAAGATATCTTCTATGTTATTTTGCAGAGTGTAACTGTTTCAACTCCTAAAGTTTGGTGAAACGTTGTTCAAAACATAACAAACTGAAAAATCAAAACTAATACTATAAATTGAAAAGGATAAGTACCATATTGGTCCATTGGGATATGGAGTCCTTTATTGTCTAACTAGAACATCACACCAATATGTACAATGGGATCTTCTCCACCAACATCTTTAGTAACATAATTTCTTCAAAAAATGCTCATTTACTAGGCCACCAAAAGCTTCTTCACCTTCCAAATTATGCAATAAGAAAGAGTTGTTTTCCAAGATCTTCTCCACTATAAATGGACCTGACCACATGCTATCAAACTTCCCATGATAGTTTTCTCTACGAGAATCCCATTTCATAACCAAGTCCCTAGGTAGAAACTGCTCTTTTTTTTCTTTTTTTTCAAAAGTATCTTTAACCTTTTGTTGATGTTGACGTGCCTTCTCAAGAAGTTTCCCTCTAGCTTGATGCAATTCTACAATATGTCAAATCCTTTTGATAGCATCATTAGGTTCAACTTTGATTTCCTGCAAAAAATTTACAATTGGAAAAGCAAGTTGTACTGGAAAGAATACTTCCATTCCATATACTAACTGAAATGGTTAAGTTCCAATTTCTCTCTTTGTGCTAACACAGTCAACCCAGAAATCATATTTCAACATTGAATACCAAGCCTTCTTACTATCTTCCAGAAGTTTCTTGATGATATTGACCATAATTTTATTGGATGATTTAGTTGGGACATTACCTTGTGGGTAATAATAAGTAGAATGCTTAAGCTTGATGCCATAGTCCTCACGTAATTTTACCATGTTAGTGGATCTAAAAGTTGCATCAATATCTGTGATGATCACTTATGGACAACCAAATATAGACAAAATATTCTCTTCAAGGAAACTTATGATTACCTTATCAGTTGCCCTCCTTGTAGGTACAACTTCAATCCACTTCGTGAATTAATTTGTAGCTGTTAGAATCCATCTATGTTAGCCAATAGATGGAGGGTGAATCTAACCTATGAAATCCAAAGCCATTTGTTGGAAAGGTGAAGAAACTTTTACATACTTGAGAGGTAAGGACTTAAGATTTTGTTTAACCTTTGGCATTTCTCACATCCTTTAACCTTTTCACAAACATAAAAAAATAGACTAGGTAAATAGTACCCAGCCCTAAGTATCTTATATGCAGTGGACTTCTAGAAGTGATGTCCCCCACACATTCCTTCATGAAATTATGACATGAACTTTGTGCTTCTTCTTCATCAATACACCTCAGTAAAAATCCATAAGGGTACCTCCAAAACAAAGTTTGATTATTTACACAATACTTTACAACTTTGAGTTTTCAGGATCCTACTTTAGACTTATCCATTCCTGGAGGAGTTTGGAAATTCCACAGAAAATAAAGGATATCTTTGTACCATTCTGATTCATAAATATTTTGATTGACTTGAGAACTGTTGGTTTGAAGTTGTAAATTTCCTGAATTATTACAGATGTAATCAACTTTGAGAGCTCTTTTATTGGAATCAACTAGTATCTTAGATAACCCTTGCACTTTGACTAGCTTGGTAGGATTGATATCCATGTAATATTCAAGAAGATTAGCTATTCATTTACTTCTCTTTCCATCATTGTCCGACTAAGTCAAGATATCTTTAATAGCACTTGATGGTACATAAGAAATGACTTTGGGATGTAACACATAAACTATAATTAACTTCAGTACCTTGACCAAATAAAAAGCCTTCTTCTACATGATATCGTATTTTAACTCACCATCTCAAAGTGCCCTGCGAAAAAAGGAAATGGGATATTCAAAACCCTCAGAATTTATCTATAGAAGGGAAATTGCTAAAGGATCTTGAGATGCAAAAGAAAAAATCAGAAACTCTTTTTCAAAATCTAGGCTAATCAAAACAAAGGCATCTAAAATAGCTTGCTTAATAGTCTGGAAAGAATATTTAGCCTTAGTCCTCCATTTGATCTCACTACCTTTCTTCAACATGCCAATTATGTGTTTGAACAATTAAACAAAGTTGGGAATAAACCTTCTGAGAAAGTTTATCTTCCCAAGGAAAGAATGCATTTCCTTCTTAGTTCTATGGATAGAAATCTTTTGAATAGTTGTCACTCTTCTGCACTTTAGATTTTTTTTTATCAAATGATGTAGATGCTCCTTATCAAAGTTAGATAATACAGTAATTTCATCCAAGTAGATGAAAAAAAAATTATCCTTCTCTCTCACGAAGGCAATATCCATGGCTTGTTGAAAAGTGGCCCCATCATTCATTAAACCAAAAGGCATTCGGGCATACATAAAAGTACCCCAAGGTTTTGTAAAATCAATCTTCTCCATATCATCTAGATGAAAAACTACCTGATTGTATCCAGAGAAACAATAAATCATATACAACCTATTAGATCCTACCACCCTTTGCAATATATGTTTCATTTTGGGAAATGGATGGTTTTCTTTCCGGGAACACTTGTTCAAATTACTAAAATAGACAGAAAGTATGATTTCACCATTCGTCTTTCTCACCAACACCATGTTTTCTATCCAGTCAGAGTACCTCAAGGTTACAATGATGTTAGAATCTAAAACTTTCTTGAATTCCTTCTCCATAATAGGTAATAAAATAGGATTAATCTGCCTTAATTTATGCTTGAAAGATTTTACATTCTCTTTCAAAGGTATTTTATGTTGAATGACGGTTTCATCAAAGGTCCTAAGATATTCATATTTCCATGCAAAAATATGAGTGAATTCCTTCAATAGTTCTTCATATTTAGCTTGGTATTTTGCTGACATGACTTTTGATAATTTAACATGCTTGGGATTTGCAGTAGTCCCAAGATTGCAAGTCGTCACCTCTATTTCTTTTTCTAGATCAAGGAGCTACACAGAAAAATAATTATGATAAAAAATCCTTTCAAGAGGCACCATACATTTTGGGATATGATTAGTGGGAAATTGCAAGATCTTAAGCCCGACAATCATACTATGAAAATTTAAATTCTGATTTTCCTCATCTAAATATTCATCTTGATCAATATGAATTGATGAAAAATCATATATAGATTCATTGAACCTTTTTGTTTTAGAATCTTTCTCAAATACTTTCCAATGCTTGACATTTTCTTGAATCGAAGGTATGTACCTAACCTCAACCTCATATTTCATCTTTTGGGGCAAAGGAGGTTTAAAAGTACTTATTGCCACAATGAGTACTGAATCGACCTTCTCGTTCTGATTTCTTGGAATATATACAATGTTGAAAGAGATAAAAAAGGATTCAATGATGTCCCATGCCTCATTTTTTAATATTTCAACCAAATGTTATTTGTCTGATATACATTTATAACCTCCATTATAATGGGTTCATAATCCCCATGCACCTTGAAATGTTGGATTTCATTTCTTTGGCTGCCCTGGGACCTAAAAATAATGCCCCATACTTTGAAATGTTATTTTTGTATCAAATTCTAACTTTTAAGATAGGGTAATGACTTCATGTTTAGGAGAAATCAATACTACACCTTCCCCCATGCCTTTTGTGGATGAGGCTCCATCAAAGTATAATTTCCATAGAAAAATTTTATTTTCAACAGACTGTTGAGTAGCAATTGGTTTTGTCAAAGGAAAATATTGTTGAACAATATTATCAATCTGAAATATAGACGATCTCAAATCCACATCAACTACATAAATATGATGATTTATAGAATGATCATTTTCACTGATAATATATGTCAATTGAGCCTCAAGATAGAGTCTTCTAAATTCTCCTCCAAAAACAAGTATAGTGGCATAAGAGAGATCCAATTAAATATATCCCCCAATCTTCTTACACCAATATCTAGACAACAACATACCAAATCCAAGAGGGATATCAGCTACAAAAATATCCATGACTAAATGTTTGGTTGGGATTTGATATAATGAAACAACAAGGTCTTTGATAACCCCCAAGCATTTCAAATTTTTGGAATCAATAGAAAATATATTGTGGTAGGATTTAGCAATTTGTAACCCCAAATATTCCATGACAAACTTTGGAATAAGATTATGGGAGGCTCCAGAGTCTAACAGACAGTTATGAAGGATTTTTTCATGAACATTTAATGAGACATAAAAAGGAGGAGTGGAGTCATCCCTCTCTTATACAATTAGCCCTAAGACAATAGTTGGTTTTTCATATTGGAGATTAATCACATCAGTAACAAGATCTATAACAGAATAAGGTTGTAACCATTTCAGGATCTCGCTCCTATAAAAAAATTTTTTAACCAATTCAATCAAATGAATAGGAATTTTGATCTTACTTATCTCATGTTCTAGACTGAAAGGAGATGAGAACTTATCTGCTTCCGAGGCTGATATTTTCATAGCTGGTTGTACTAGCTTCCTTTTGGTATTTTTGTTTTCTGTATGTGCTATTGGGGAAGATGGTTTATATTTTTCAGGAGCAGGTTTAGCAGGAGTAGATTTGTCTTTATGAGGAACAAATTTATCAGGTGTTGATTTAGATCTAAGATTGTACCCTTGTTGATATGTGTTACAAAGCATACTATCTGGACCTTACCTGGCCTGTGCATTCATTGAATCCTCGTATTCATTCTGTGTTAAGTGACTGAGAGAAATATCATCTCTAAACAAATGAATATCCAAATCTTCATCTACATCTTCAGCTTCTTGATTCTCTTCAATATAATTGTTCTGCAAGGGTGTCTGGATTTTCCGATCATCATTACTCTTATTATCCCTCTGCATGATCTGATGGTTATAATGTCTTCTATATTTATTTGTATTTTAATTTCCTTCTTGAGGTGTATTCAATTTATGTTTTTCCAATCTGAGTTTAGACAACTCAGATGATATTTCCTCCATTTTTCTTGTCATCTCCTCCAAGGAGATATTATTATTTTTTATATTTGATGAATAATACTTGTATTCTTCCTTTTTATTTCCTTTAACTAATATCTTCTTGAGTTGTTCTGATGCTATAATGTTGGATTCAACTTCAAGAGTTGAATATTTCATATCATCCAAAGTGGTTTATCTTCTTTCCCTTAGTAGAAAACAAAAATCAACATCAAGTGCATTAGCATAACTGACCTTTGCTAACTTTCATTTGACCTGATATCATCTGGTATTTTCCAGTACATATGATTAAATCTCTAAGATAATTCAGAGACAGACTCACCATTCCTTCTTCGAAGATTTTTTAATTTTTTCATGTAATACAAATCATCTTTCTTGTTTCCCCACTTTCTCAATAAGGTGGCATCAAGATCTGTGATGGTATTAATAGATTTATCTCTAAGGTTCTTGAACCACTTCCTCACTTCTCCATATAAACTTTGAACAAAAAGCCTCATCCACACATCATCATAATCCACTTGAAAATTGTTAGCACAGGAATAAAAGGCAGTTAAATGCTCCTCTGTAGTTGTTTCCCCTTCATTATCAAACCTTGGAAGGTACGTCATGTAATCATTTTTTGGAAGATGATGGAGATTATTTCGCAATACCAAAGGTCCATATCTGGAAGCTCTGATATCATCCATTGGATTGGGAAGTGTTGCACAAACCATTGTTTGATCACCTAAAGGTTGATTTATGTGTGGTGATTGTAGTGATTGTGGTGATGGGGGATTATAGATGTTCACCAATTGAATCTTTGGAGAAGATTGGAGAATTTCTTCAGCAATTTTTTTAGTAGCAAGGATATTAAATTGGAAGCTAGGATTTGGTTTCTCTTCTTGAATTTATTCAAGGATTGGGATCTTTTATAAGGGAATGTACTCTATTTCTTTAGGGAATTTAAATCTTTCCCCATATTTATATATACTCTCAGGGTAGGGTGTGTAAAATGATTTTGGTTCAACAAATTCCTCTTTCCCCGAGGTGGATTCTTTAGGAGGTAAAATAAACAGTTTCTCGTATCCTAATTTTTTAAGAGATTTGGATTGTTTTAGGATATTCTCAGGGTATGAAATATGGAGATTTTGTATGGGCTCTAGTCCCCTTTCTCTTTTGAGACAAAGTATCTAATGTGAAGTCACCAGGTGAAAATATATTGCAGTCAATTGTGTCTATTTATAGTTTCACCATCTACAACTAGATCTATAAATGTATGTCATTCTACCTAAGGAAATTCTCATCATTTACATCCCCGAGAACGATGCAAAAATATGTTAGTGCTAGAAGTCAACCCAAAATTGTTATTGAGTTAATCCTAGCATACCTTGTTTCTAAATGTTTTAAATAAAATGATTTTAGAGAGGTGGAGGGATAACACTCTTGATCTCAATATAGCTAGTTGAATGAGCTATTAGAATCACTTCCCTATGTGCAATAGATTAGGTGAACAAAACCTCAGTTGGCGTAAAAAGAGTATAAGGTATTATTAAGGAGAATTAATGAAACAAAATTGAAAATCATCAAAGAACATCTGTTCTTTAATATATTTGATCAGTAGAATAATAAACCTACACTCATAAATCCTTTATGAACAAGTTTTAAAAGACTCACACAAGCATGTGGCAAAGATTGCACTATACAAAATAGAGGAACCTTTTCATCACATACATACAGTCATATGAGCATATAATAGTAATGATATGTTCAAGATGAGGAAATAGAGGTGATAAACAAAGAAGCGAGATACACACCAACCATCGATTCCATTAACAACATAAATATTTACATAGGTAGGAAGGATCAAAATAGTCTTATAATTAAAACCTTTAAGCCAAACAGGGATCCAACCTTTTATTTTTCTACTTCATCCAATATATAGTGTTTTACATTGATTACATGCATTTATGGTAAACTAGATGTCAAGGGCACATAAAAAATAATCCCTACAAGTGCTCAAGGTGAATTTCAGTCTCTATATACTAATATAAAAAACAATAAAGAGTTTGCAAAATGATCCTATAATAAAGGAAATAGCCTTGCATAGAAAAAGTTCTTTGGTTGACTTGATTTCCACCTAAATGATTACACTACATCTTCCTCTTTATCCTTCCAATCTCTTCTTGATATTCAATGATCCACTCAAATGAAGACTTTGACAACTCATTAATGATAATTGATCTATACAATCATCATATCCAAAGATAGATTGTAGACCCACAAAAAGGATATCTAACTTGATATAATTATCCATAAAGTATTTACCTTGTTTACAACCTTTTTCCATTATGAAAATATGAATCTGTGTCATATATTCTTCAAAATTGGCTGCTACAGGTATTCCTATAGCACCAATATTTTCATATGTATAAGACTACGAGAACTTCCTATAGTGCCATACAAAAAACTATTTTTGTTCCCTTTTTTTGTTGGCATGTTTTACAGGCAGAGTATGCTTGTCATTGATGTCAAGTACAACAACGATGATGGCTTGAGTACAGGAAGGATTTGCCAGGCGTGCACCAGAAGTATTTTGGGCATACGTTGCAGAGAAAGCTCGACAAGATCAGAGTATGCAACGATGGATCTCATTGAAGGTTTCCCGATGAACGTCAGATATGAGCCCAAGGTCCGACTGATGTTGGATCCAGGAGAACTTACATTCTCTTTAACGAGCAAGGTAAAATGAGAAACCCCGAAAAATCACCTCAACAAAGAATCCATTTCGGAGTTTCAGTTACTAGGAGATGGAGAAGTCAAGAGTCAAGACTCACATCATCAAGAGTCCCGAGGTGCCGAAATATTAAACCCCGAAATCGTGAAATAGGTGCATCGCTCGAAGTATTGGATACCAGGATTTTGGCTACTGGGAGATGGAGATGTCAGAGACTCACATCAACAGGAGTCTCGAAGTCGGGAAATGCGAAACCCCGAAATCGTGAAACAGGCGCATCGCTTGGACTGCTGGATACTGGGATTTCGGTTACCGGGAGATGGAGATGTTAGAGACTCACATCAACAGGAGTCTCGAAGTTGCGAAATGCGAAACCCCAAAATCGTGAAATAGGCGCATCGCTCGAAGTATTGGATACCGAGATTTTAGTTACCGGGAGATAGAGATGACAAAGACTCTCATCATAAGGAGTCCCGATGTTGCGAAACCCGAAGTCAAGAAATGATAAAGACTCCATACCAGAGTTTCAGATACCAGGAGTACGAGGAGTCAAGAGTAAAGACTCTTCATGATCCGTAAACGAGTCGAGTATTACTCTCCCAAATGTTTACAATGTGAGGATCTTTAAATTGACTATGGCTTATACAGGTTTTACAGAGCATATTAGTTCATTTATCATAATGCATTACAAGCATAAACATAATACAAATGAACATTAAGGAGTATAAAACACATGAAGGCAAATAAGAGAGAGACAACCAATGTTGATAACGAAGTTCACCCCTCCACCTCTGGGGCTACGTCTCTGGACCTACTCCAACTGGAATGCAGATCTTCTATATTCCTTCTTCAAAGGGAGCTCTCAAAACTCTCTTACATTCAAGGACTATGGCTCTTCATTAGCTCATCACTATGGCTTTCAATATCTAAGCACTCTCTCCTCTCTTCTCCTTTTCAACATGGCTCACATAAGGAATATATATAGTTTTTCCTTACTCACTCTCCAACTAAGAGCATTAATTACAAGAACCACAATTGTAGGATCTGATTACAAAGAAGGAAAAACAAGATCCTTAAAACTACCCAAAGACTTTCCAACCATGCCCTTGATTCTCTCAACCTACTATTGAGAAAAATGACAAATTGGTGTGAGGTGGTTTCTCACATGAAAACCAATTTCCATAATTAATAAATGAATAATATGTGAGACAAATTTTCTCTCACAAATATTAATCATTTTAATTACAAGTGAACAATAATAATGCATGAGTTATTAAAGCTCATAAAATGCATAATTAAATGCATGAGCACTTCATAAAGCATTAATCAAACTAATATGAAAAATGCATGAAGTAGTTTTCCCACAAATGCATATTTAAATGCGTGAGAAAAAAAACTCAAGAAAGCGTCATTTTAATCCACTTAAACACTTTTGTCGCCACCTTGAAATCAACATGGCGCTAAGTTATTTCACGTGCGGAGATCCATTCGGATCACACCTCCCCACAAAAGAATATTTTGGTCTCCAAACGTATCAGCTTCAATCCATCATCAAGTGCATGCAAATGTATTTGATAGGCACATTCCCTTAAGAATCCTTCACCCATGTTCTTCAGAATAAGAATACAACACCAACACCTGCAACTGCTGCAATGAAAATGCCTGAAAAAGGCACATCCCCTCAAGACTCCTTCACCTATGTTCTTCGGAATTGGAATGAAAACACCCACATCTGCTTAAATTTGCAACCTGTAATTGATGATAACCTGGATCTATGACTGATCATTCCTGTTTACATTTTGTTTTGAAACACTTTCCAAGAGTTTATAACCACACTCATTGGTCAAGTTTACATGAAAATGCCAAAAATAGGCTTGCTTCAATCAACTTTTTACAAAGAAGCCAACAAGGCTTAATGCGCAAAAATACGCCTCTCACTCTTCCTCACGTAAGAGTGGCTAAACAAGCGTTTTTTACAATGCTTCATAATCGTCTTTTACATGGAAATTACATGCTTCAAAATAAAACGAAGTCTCAAGACCTTTACATGGCCAACACATCAAATATGATGTCAAAATATGCACTATGGTGAGAAATGCTCATGGAAAAAAATGTACTAGAGGTGGAAGTTCCCAAAATCCAACTACAACATTACAAGCATCATTTCCAAAGTGCCCCTTCCATGCCATCTTTCCACATGGTAAATATTTTTAAATAGTTCACATAGAAGAACTATAATGGACATACCTATTTTGTGAAAGTTGCCCTTGGAATTTGGTCTTCGGTTTATGGTTCCAATGATGGTATCTCGAAAATCAATATTTTGGCCTCCATGCTAATGTTCACGATGTTGTCGCATTTCTTTGGCTCTCAGTCTTATGATCGACCCTTGTACAAAGGTTTATAGAACCTGCAATTAAAACCAAGTTTCGCCCATCATACCACAACACATATATTCAACCTCAGCCTCTGATCTATGGTTCTCAAGTCTTTAGGCAGGAAGAATCAATCAAGTGAAGTTCTCGCCTGCCAAGTAAATAATTGTTGCTAATAATTGTTTTTTCCAATTCTAACGGAATTTTTACAAACACAGATGTTGTTGCATTGGATTCTTAGCTATCGGTGATGTGTATCCCTGAATTCTTGGCTATTGGCACTGTGTATCCCTAGATTCTTGGCTATCGGTGCCTGTATCCAGTAGGGAAGCATGTGAACAACGCACACATCAACAAAACCAATATGGACACCATCAAAAACTTCAACTGTAGCCATATTTCCTGTTCGTGAGGCCTTGTACTCTAGACCCTCAGCCTGTTGTTGACAACTCTTTTGAAGTTCATGAACTGGGTGCATGGGAAGTGTCTCTGGAGTCACCATAGGCTGCAGCACACAAATCAGTAAGGCGTCCATGTATATCACCGCAGATCTTGATAGGGGCCTCGAGCTCAAGAAAATTGGGTTGAGAAATGAAAATATCCTTGGAGGTCAGGTAGAGTTGCCAGATCTCAGCCTCGGAGAGTTGAACTTGTTTAGCTTATTTTCTCTCCTTCGCGTCCAGTAGCCGCATGATTATGTCGTCGACCAGACTCTGCTCCATCGCACCCACAAGAAATAGGAAACAATAATGCCCAAACACAACTCAAAATTCCTTCTTCTTCTTCTATTATGTCAGAAACGACCTTCAAACAGAGATCCACGTCTGCAACGACCAGTTTAGCATCAAATCCCGGCTGGGAAGAGAGAAATTCTCGATGTGAATCAAACGGAATTCTGATTTTCTTGGTGGCTGAGTCGTGGGTTTCGGTTCTGACTTTGTTGATAACAGTGGGCTCTAAATCGAGAAATATGGCACGAGGCACATGTTTTCCTGCTCCTGTCTCGCTGAAGAACGTGTTGAATGCATCGTCTCCCCATCCCACTATTTTTTCATTTGGCATTTGCCCATCAGGCTGGATACCATGCTCAAGGAAGTAAAGCTCCCAGCAGGCATTGTCGACCTGAATACCGGCCTGGCCAATGTGCACTAATAGTCATTACCTCATGTTTGTGTCACAGGAACTAATTATACCAATGAGAAGAGATCCCCGCGATCCAGGCAGAGATCCACAATCTCTTTTCCAATGGTATAATGGCCTCGGGCAAAATTCTTAGCAGCATCTTCTTTGCCACTGATAAGCTGCTCGAAATGGAAGAGCTGCCTATAAGTTCCCAGTATAATCCTTCCCACTGAGGGCAAGGCAAGCAGAGAAATGGCGACCAGGGGCAGTTGGGAGGAAGATAAGGAAGGCTGCGGTCATCGACCATATCCAAGATAAGAGGCAACTTTCTCATCCGGAGGCCGTTTGGTGTGATTTTCACGTCGTTGGGTTTCTCTCATCCAGTCCTTTGCAATGATGCCATTACTTCTCGATTCCGAGTCATAAATTTTTTGAGTGTTTTCCATCAAAAGGGAGATACCTGCCCCCATAAAACTCGAAATTGTGCAACATAGCAGAAATAAAACTTGCAGAAACATTATGAACTGCTTACCGAACTAGCACCAAGCACTTTCATCTCGTAATCATGCTTTTCCAATGGTGGATGGAGCCTCCTTCTTCACAAGATCTTTTACATTCTGCTTGTTTGACTTTTGGTGAATTTCAAAGTGCAATTTCCAGCACTTCTTCTCCCAATGGCCACTAATTTTGCAGAAATTGCAGAAATTCCTTCGTTTTCCATTCAGCTGTACATTCCTTGCAGGAGGATACGAAAGGTTCTTCTTCTACTTGGTCTCACTTCTCATGGACACATCCATCTTCTTAACCCACATTTTCTTTGTTTGATGCTTAACTACATCACGGTTAGAAGATCTATGGAAGCAATCATTTCTCTTATATGCAAAAGAAGAACTTGAATGATTGTTATACCTTCCTGACTTGTCCTTGAACTGATGATGACTAACTGTCTTGATTCCCTTCTTGGAATTTGGTGGTGAAGAGATGGCTTTTGTTTCAACAACTTTCGAGCATTCTCCTTTCTCTTCATGTCCATAACCCAAGCCTGCAAATGGTTGTCTTGGTATAACCTCCAATGGCTCGGTGACTCCTTGACCATTAATGCCAAGTCCACCTCCTCTATACCCCATCTTTGTGAGGATCTTCATGCCAACATTAGTGTCATATTGAGAGAAAACAGAACATGAAGAAACATCATATACCTTGGTTTGAGATGCAACATCCATATTCTCAACCTTCTGCAACTTAGCCAATAACTCTTCTTTGGATCGTATCATCTCTTGAAGCTCCTGCTTCTCTTCTTCAGCTACTTGCAAAAGTCTTCTGAATTCTGCATTGTCAGCTTGAATGTTGTCATTGATCTCTTGCAACTCTTGCATTCTTTCAGTGTGCTTCACTCCTCTACCCATCCTACAAAGCAGTCACCTACTCTGATACCACTTGATCCATAAATGGGTCGAGTATTACTCTCCCAAATGTTTACAATGTGAGGATCTTTAAATTGACTATGGCTTATACAGGTTTTATTGAGAATATTAGTTCATTTATCATAATGCATTACAAGCATAAACATAATACAAATGAACATTAAGGAGTATAAAACACATGAAGGCAAATAAGAGACAGACAACCAATGTTGATAACGGAGTTCACCCCTCCACCTCTGGGGCTACGTCTCCGGACCTACTCCAACTGGAATGCAGATATTCTATATTCCTTCTTCAAAGTGAGCTCTGAAAACTCTCTTACATTCAAGGACTATGGCTCTTCATTAGCTCAGCACAATGGCTTTCAATAGCTAAGCACTCTCTCCTTTCTTCTCCTTTTCAACATGGCTCACATAAGGAATATATATAGTTTTTCCTTACTCACTCTCCAACTAAGAGCATTAATTACAAGATCCACAATTGTAGGATCTAATTACAAAGAAGGAAAAACAAGATCCTTAAAATTAGGATCTTCAACCTTCTTAGGATTAAAAATGGAAAAGTATCAAAACTACCCAAAGACTTTCCAACCATGCCCTTGATTCTCTCAACCTACAATTGAGAAAAATGGCAAATTGGTGTGAGGTGGTTTCTCACATGAAAACCAATTTCCATAATTAATAAATGAATAATATGYGAGACAAATTTTCTCTCACAAATATTAATCATTTTAATTACAAGTGAATAATAATAATGCATGAGTTATTAAAGCTCATAAAATGCATAATTAAATGCATGAGCACTTCATAAAGCATTAATCAAACTAATATGAAAAATGCATGAAGTAGTTTTCCCACAAATGCATAATTAAATGCGTGAGAAATAAAACTCAAGAAAGCGTCATTTTAATCCACTTAAACACTTTTGTCGCCACCTTGAAATCAACATGGTGCTAAGTTCTTTCACGTGCGGAGATCCATTCGGATCACACCTCCCCACAAAAGAAGCTTTTGGTCTCCAAAAGTATCAGCTTCAATCCATCATCAAGTGCATGCAAATGTCTCTGATAGGCACATTCCCTTAATAATCCTTCACCCATGTTCTTCAGAATTAGAATACAACACCAACACCTGCAACTGCTGCAATGAAAATGCCTGAAAAAGGCACATCCCCTCAAGACTCCTTCACCTATGTTCTTCGGAATCGGAATGAAAACACCCACATCTGCTTAAATTTGCAACCTGTAATTGATGATAACCTGGATCTATGATTGATCATTCCTGTTTACATTTTGTTTTGAAACACTTGCCAAGACTTTATAACCACACTCATTGGTCAAGTTTACATGAAAATGCCAAAAATAGGCTTGCTTCAATCAACTTTTTACAAAGAAGCCAACAAGGCTTAATGCGCAAAAATACGCCTCTCACTCTTCCTCACGTAAGAGTGGCTAAACAAGCGTTTTTTACAATGCTTCATAATCATCTTTTACATGGAAATTACATGCTTCAAAATAAAACGAAGGCTCAATACCTTTACATGGCCAACACATCAAATCTGATGTCAAAATATGCACTATGGTGAGAAATTCTCATGGAAAAAAATGTACTAGAGGTGGAAGTTCCCAAAATCCAACTACAACATTACGAGCATCATTTCCAAAGTGCCCCTTCCATGCCATCTTTCCACATGGTAAATATTTTTAAATAGTTCACATAGAAGAACTATAATGGACATACCTATTTTGTGAAAGGTGCCCTTGGAATTTGGTCTTCGGTTTATGGTTCCAATGATGGTATCTCGAAAATCAATATTTTGGCCTCCATGCTAATGTTCACAATGTTGTCGCATGTCTTTGGCTCTCAGTCTTATGATCGACCCTTGTACAAAGGTTTATAGAACCTGCAATTAAAACCAAGTTTCACCCATCATACAACAACACATATATTCAACCTCAGCCTCTGATCTATGGCTCTCAGGTCTTTAGGCAGGAAGAATCAATCAAGTGAAGTTCTCGCCTGCCAAGTAAATAATTGTTGCTAATAATTGTTTTTTCCAATTCTAACGGAATTTTTACAAACACAGATGTTGTTGCATTAGATTCTTGGCTATCGATGTTGTGTATCCCTGAATTATTGGCTATTGGCACTGTGTATCCCTGGATTCTTGGCTATCAGTGCCTGTATCCAGTAGGGAAGCATATGAACATCGCACACATCAACAAAACCAATCTGGACACCATCAAAAACTTCAACTGTAGCCATATTTCCTATTCGTGAGGCCTTGTACTCTAGACCCTCAACCTGCTGTTGATAGCACTTTTGAATTTCTTGAACTGGGTGCATGGGAAGTATCTCTGGAGTCACCATAGGTTGCAGCACACAAATCAGTAAGGTGTCCATGTATATCACTACAGATCTTGATAGGGGCCTCGAGCTCAAGCAAATTGGGTTGAGAAATGAAAATATCCTTGGAGGTCAGGCAGAGTTGCCGAATCTCAGCCTCAGAGAGTTGAACTTGTTTAGCCTATTTTCTCTCCTTCATGTCCATTAGACGCACGATTATGTCGTCGACCAGACTCTGCTCCATCGCACCCACAAGCAACAGGCAACAATAATGCCCAAGCACAACTCAAACTTCCTTCTTCTTCTTCTATTACGTCAGAAACGACCTTCAAACAGAGATCCATGTCTGCAACGGCCAATTCAAGATCGAATCCCGCCTGGAAAGAGAGAAATTCTCGATGTGAATCAAATGGAATTTCGATTTTGTTGGTGGCTGAGTCGTGGGTTCCGGTTCTAACTTTGTTGATAAAAGTGGGCTCTAAATCGAGAAATATGGCATGAGGCACATGCTTTCCCGCTCCTGTCTTGTTGAAGAACGTGTTGAATGCATCATCTCCCCCTCCCACTATTTTGTCATTTGGCATTTGCCCATCAGGCTAGATACCATGCTCAAGGCAGTAAAGCTCCCAGCAAGCATTGCTGACCTGAATACCAGCCTGGACAATGTGAACTGACAGGCATTCCCTTATGTTTGTGTGACAGGAACTAATTATACCAATGAGAAGATATCCCCGCGATCCTTGCAGAGATCCACAATCTCTTTTCCAATGGTATAATGGCCTCTGGAAAAATTGTTAGCAGCATCTTCTTTGCCACTGATAAGCTGCTCGAAATGGAAGAGCTTCCTATAGGTTCCCAGTATAATACTTCCCACCGAGGGCAAGGCAAGCAGAGAAATGGCGACCAGGGGAAGTTGGGAGGAAGATAAGGAAGGCTGTGGTCATCAACCATATTCAAGATAAGAGGCAACTTTCTCATCCGGAGGCTGTTTGGTGCGATTTTCATGCCATTGGGTTTCTCTTGTCCATTCCTTTGCAATGATGCCATTACTTCTCGATTTCGAGTCAGAAAATTTTTGAGTGTTTTCCATCAAAAGGGAGATACCTGCCCCCATAAAACTCGAAATTTTGCAACATAGCAGAAATAAAACTTGCAAAAACATTATGAACTACTTACCGAACCAACACCAAGCACTTTCATCTCATAATCATGCTTTTCCAATGGTGGATGGAGCCTCCTTCTTCACAAGATCTTTTACATTATGCTTGTTTGACTTTTGGCGAATTTCAGGGTGCAATTTCCAGCACTTCTTCTCCCAATGGCCACTAATTTTGCAGAAATTGCAGAAATTACTTCGTTTTCCATTCAACCATACATTCCTTGTAGGAGGATACGAAAGGTTCTTCTTCTGCTTAGTCTCACTTCTCATGGACACATCCGTCTTCTTAACCCACATTTTCTTTGTTTGATGCTTAACTACATCATGGTTAGAAGTTCTATGGAAGCAATAATTTCTCTTATATGCAAAAGAAGAACTTGAATGATTGTTATACCTTCCTGAATTGTCCTTGAACTGACGAGGACTAACTATCTTGATTCCCTTCTTGGAATCTGGTGGTGAAGAGATGGCTTTCGTTTCAGAAAATTTCGAGCATTCTCCTTTCTCTTCATGTCCATAACCCAAGCCTACAAATGGTTGTCTTGGTACAACCTCCAATGGCTGGGTGACTCCTTGACCATTAATGCCAAGTCCACCTCCTCTATACCCCATCTTTGTGAGGATCTTCATGCCAACATTAGTGTCATATTGAGAGAAAACAGAACATGAAGAAACATCATATACCTCAGTTTGAGATGCAACATCCATCTTCTCAACCTTCTGCAACTTAGCCAATAACTCTTCTTTGGATTGTAGCATCTCTTGAAGCTCCTGCTTCTCTTCTTTAGCTACTTGCAAAAGTCTTCTCAATTCTGCATTATCAGCTTGAATGTTGTCATTGATCTCTTGCAACTCTTGCATTCTTTCAGTGTGCTTCGCTCCTCTGCCCATCCTGCAAGGCAGTCACCTGCTTTGATACCACTTAATCCATAAACGGGTCGAGTATTACTCTCCCAAATGTTTACAATGTGAGGATCCTTAAATTGACTATGGCTTATATAGGATTTATTGAGCATATTAGTCCATTTATCATAATGCATTACAAGCATAAACATAATACAAATGAACATTAAGGAGTATAAAACACATGAAGGCAAATAAGAGAGAGACAACCAATGTTGATAACGAAGTTCACCCCTCCACCTCTGGGGCTACGTCTCCGTACCTGCTCCAACTGGAATGTAGATCTTCTATATTCCTTCTTCAAAGTGAGATCTCAAAACTCTCTTACATTCAAGGACTATGGCTCTTCATTATCTCAACACTATGGCTTTCAATAGCTAAGCACTCTCTCCTCTCTTCTCCTTTTCAACATTGCTCACATAAGGAATATATATAGTTTTTTCTTACTCACTCTCCAACTAAGAGCATTAATTACAAGATCCACAATTGTAGGATATGATTACAAAGAAGGAAAAACAAGATCCTTAAAAGTAGGATCTTCAACCATCTTAGGCTTAAAAATGGAAAAGTCTCAAAACTACCCAAAGACTTTCCAACCATGCCCTTGATTCTCTCAACCTACTATTGAGAAAAATGGCAAATTGGTGTCAGGTGGTTTCTCACATGAAAATAAATTTACATAATTAATAAATGAATAATATGTGAGACAAATTTTCTCTCACAAATATTAATCGTTTTAATTACAAGTGAATAATAATAATGCATGAGTTTTTAAAGCTCATAAAATGCATAATTAAATACATGAGCACTTCATAAAGCATTAATCAAACTAATATGAAAAATGGATGAAGTATTTTTCCCACAAATGCATAATTAAATGCGTGAGAAATAAAAATCAAGAAAGCGTCATTTTAATCCACTTAAACACTTTTGTTGCCACCTTGAAATCAACATGGCGCTAATTTCTTTCATGTGTAGAGATCCATTCGGATCACTTCATCAGAGGAGTCCCAAAATCACAAAACCCGAAATCATGAAATGTCACAGACAAGCTCCGTTTCGGAGTTTCAGGCACCGTGACATGGAGAGTCAAGAAACTTCACCACCAAGAGTGTCGAAATGTCGAACTGCTGAAATGAGAAATTGTGAAATGCAGTTTCGACTAAGGTTGAGGTCACAGCTGTTGGTCACATTGGCGAAAGATGGGGGAAGGAGTTAGTCAAGACAAGCTCCTTTTCGGATTTTCGGGGGTTGGGAAATGGAGAGTACTAAAATCCTCCACCACGGTGATCCTGAAATGTTGAAGAGTGGGATGCCAAAATGAATGCAAGACTTATAGAAGTTAATCCAATGATGCAGATAAAACTGAAGAAGATCAGAGGGCTACTGTAGCACTTCTTAGTGTAACTGCTAGAAACCATTGATGGTTTCTGCCAGAGGACGCGAAGATACTTTAGTGCGATTTCCAAAGGAACTGAAGGGTCACAAGGAATATGCCAGTAGCTGAAAAGAATGTTCATGGAGGTTATTGATAGTTGGAAGAGCGTTGGAGCCATGAACTGTGACAGATAGGTTGAGGTCAACTGCAACAAAAGATGAAGCATATCAACTGCCTGTGATGTGAAGAAATTTGATCATTACACCCAACAATGATGGACAAATGGGATTAACAAACAAAGAAGCTGAAGAGTTTCCATGATGAATAGGCAGAGCACTCGACATGCAGAGCATGCAGAAGCATGGTGAGAGAGAATGCACAAGGAGGTCAGTGACTACAAGTATGCAGAATAAAGAAGAGATGAGTGTTGTTGTTGTTATGAAGCATGGAGGTGTGAATAAGGGAGAGTGTTCAGCAACATAAATGCACAAAAAGGGGAATGGTGAATTGAATGGATATTGTGCATGGAGAATAAAAATAAGAGGAACAAAAAGCGCAAGCATTTGGGTGCAGGAAGGTAGTGAGGGAGACAGAGCAGGGAAATACAACAGAACAGTGATGAGTCTGGTAAGCCATCATTAAACATTATATCACTGTAATAAGTTTCAGTAGCAAAGATTTATTTTCCAGGGAGGCAGGGAGGTGCTTGGGAGGACTGTTGTCCTCAGAGGTTCAAGTGGGTGCTTGAACACACGGAGTTGTAGCTTCCATCTGGTTGCAGCCAGAGAAACCAGGGTGGCAGGGAGGTGCAAGGGAGAACTGTTCTTCTTTGTTTTACAGGTTGGTGCCTGTATGATTGGAAGTTGGTTCTTCCATCCAGTTGGTGCTTCCTTCTAGTTGGTGCTAGAGAAACCAAGGAGTTGGTGCTTCCTTCTAGTTGGTGCTAGAGAAACCAGGGAGTTGGTGCTTCCTTCTAGTGGGTGCTAGAGAATCCATAGAGTGGGTGCAATCAACAAGTAGTATCTTGCAAAACAGAGGTTGCAGCCTCATTATGAGTCAGTGCTCATATTTATGATAATGTAAAGAGTGTAAAGATTACTTATCATATAAAGAAGAAGAGGTTTTTACCCTCTATGGGTTTCCTCGGGAAAAAATTGTCTCTGTGTATCTCATATGTGTGACTGATACTGAATGTGCTATTACTTATTTCCCTGCATTATTTTGATTGTCATTGAGTAGATTGTAAAGAGTTTAAAACAAGCATAATTGTTTAAGCATGGTAACAACTAATTCACCCCCCCTCTCAGTTGTCTAACAATTGGTATCAGAGTCAGCCCCTTTTGTCTAAGGGTAGATCCTAGAGCTTAAACATGTCAAGCCATGAAGGAAATTCAACCAATAAGGCCCCTCTATTCAATGGAACAAACTTTGCCTTCTGGAAAGTTAGAATGAGAACCTACATAATGGATTTAGGTGCAGATGTCTGGGATGTGGTAGATATTGGTTATGTAAAGCCAGTTGTACTAGCTAATAAGGATGACAAGCTATAATTTAGCTTCAATGCTAAGTCTATGAATGTTATCTTGAGTGGACTTGCAGAAGCAGAATTCATAAAAGTTATGCACCTAGGAACTGCCAAAGAAATGTGGGACAAGCTCATTAGCAGTTATGAAGGTAATGAGAAGGTAAAGGACGCCAATTTTCAAACCTACAAAATATAGTTTGAACAACTGAAGATGAAGGAAGATGAAACCATTGGAAAATACTTTCTGAGAGTAGAAGAAATGATAAATGAAATGAAAGCACTTGGTGAAAAAATTGGGGAACCCTCTTTAGTTCATAAAATCTTGAGATCTCTCCCAAATAGGTTCAACCTGAAGGTCTCTGCTATAGAAGAACTTAATGATCTAAAAAACTTGGAGTTTGATCAAATTCTAGGAACTTTGATTGCATATGAAATGAGAATAGTTAAAGATAAACCCACCTCCAAATAAGCATCATTTAAAGCAGATAAGAATGAGGATTATGAGCCCAATGAAATTGAAGCAAAATTTGTGAAGAGACTGAAGAAGGGATCAGGAAAATACAAAGGTAAACTGCCTTTCAAATGTTTCAACTGTGGTAGGATAGGTCATTTTGCAAATAAATGTCTCCACAAAGGAAAGGATCAGACATGTGATGATGAGGATAAGTACAAACACAGAAATTTCTTTAAAGAAAATAACTTTAAGAAGAAAAGTCTTTGCGTAAACAATGATGATGATCCTTCAGATGATGAAGACAATGACTCCTCTATTGAAGATAAACTAAATGACTTCACACTCATGGACAAAGAGGATTATGATAATAACAACACATGGAGTGATGTTAATGAAGAAGAATTTGTGGTTGACATGGAAGGAGAACTGATCAGTGCACTGGAAGAGATTAATAGACTAAGAATCAAGAACAGAAAGAAAAGATAATTGTTGATACAGTTCGAGAAAGACAGTAAAAAACTTGATGAAGACCTTGTCCTACTAAAGGTAGAATTAGAAGAGGCAAAGAAAATCGAAGACATTCTAAAATGAAAGTTATTAGAAAAGAAGGCAAGATGTGAAGCATTAGAACAAGAAGTAGTGAAAACTAGGAAAGAGATGGAGAAGTTTCAAGCCTTGTATAATCAGAATCTGTCAAGTATCAAATCCTCAGAAGGATTAGCCACCATCCTGAATCAGAAAAGGAATCCAAAGTTGAAAATTGGTTTGGGTTATGAAGAGGGATCAAGTAGTGGCAAGCCAAGAAATGAAGAACCCATCAAGTTTGTCAAATGTACAACCAATAACAACAAAGAACCTGCAGAAACAAAGGAAGACAATCAACTGTCTAGGAAAAGTAAGGGAAAAGATGTCAAAACTGAATATGTAGAACAAAGACATAATGCACTCGCTGCTGAAAGATGTCATCAACATGGAAGAAACTGATTTGCACAAAGAAGACAACCATTTCCCAGGTACAAAGAATTTTTCCACGGCTATTGTTTCTACTGTTTTAACTTTGGTCACAAAGCTGTAAATTGTTCCTTAAGACTTAGACATGAGCAATTAATATTTCAAAAGAATAAATACTTCCCACAACAAACAATGATACATCCAAGTAACAATCCTTCACAGACTGCAAATTGCCAAATTAAGTCTAGACACATGCAACTAAGGAGGCCAAGAAATAATCAACAGTCAATGAGTAGACAATACTGCAACAATAAGTTTGACCTATTGAATAATTAGATTGAATGCTACACCTTTCATAACTTTGGACATAAATATATTGACTGTCAGTTAAGGAACTATGAACCAGATTCGAAATCCCCGGCTGAAAATGTCAAGTTTTGGAAGAAGAAAGAAAGTGACAAGTGTAGATTAGTATTGTCCGCTCAAAGAAAAATGAACCCTTGGTATATAGATAGTGGATGCTCCAAACACATGATGGGAGACAAAGGCAAGTTTCTATCTCTAAGTGAAACAAAATCAGGAAAAGTAACCTTTGGAAATGATGCTCCAGGGAAAATAAAGGGCAAAGGGATGGTGAGCTTAAGTAATGGAAAAGGAAAAGCCCAAGATGTTCTACTTGTAGATGGGATGAAACATAATCTTCTCAGTGTAATTCAAATGTGTGACAGAGGATGTGAAGTGGTGTTCACGTCCAAGGACTACAAGATAAAATCTGTAACCTTAGGACAAGTGGTGGCCAAAGGCATAAGGACAGAAAATAATGTATATGTGTTGAAAGAAAATAGAGAAGAATGTCATCTAAGAAGACATGATGAAATATGGTTATGGCATAGGAGACTTGGAAATCTAAAATTTGACCACTTAATCAAACTCAAAAAACTTGAGGCAGTAAAGGATCTTCCGAGAATATCAAAGCCCCAAGATTCAATGTGTAAACCCTGTCAAGTAGGGAAGCTAAATAGGACACAGTTTAAGTCCAAGAGATTTACTTCAACAGAGAAACCACTCCAACTAGTTCATATGGATTTATGTGGACCATCAAGATAGGAAGGCATAGGGAAAGAAAATTACTTCATGCTAATTATCGATGATTACTCCAGACTTACTTGGGTTTCCTTTCTCGAGGAAAAGGCTGAAGCATTTGAGAAGTTTAAAATATTTAAGGCTTTAACTGAGACTCAAATAGGCAAGAGGTTAAAGGCAGAAAGACCAGACTGGGGAGGAGAGTTTATGTAAAGAGACTTTAAGGAATTCTACAATGAGCATGGGATCAAGAGAGAATACACAATCCCAAGAACTCCACAACAAAATGGAGTTGTTGAGAGGCAAAACAGAAAAGTGCAGGAAATGGCCAGGTCAATGATGAATGAGAAGAACATTGGCCAAACCTACTGGGTAGAAGCAATACACACAACTGTCCATGTTCTTAACAAAGCTCACCTCAGACCACAAAGTGACAAGACACCTTATGAACTGTGGTTTGGGAGACCTGCTTCAATTAAACACTTCAAAGTATTTGGGAGTAAATGCTACATAAAGAATAATGATGAGAACCTCGGAAAATATTATGATAGGTATGATGAAGGTATCTTCTTAGGTTATGCTACAAATAGTAAAGGATATAGATGCTATAATAAGAGGATGAATAAAATGGTTGACTGTATTGATGTAAAAGTTGATGAAGGAATCTCAACAAGAGAGATGTACAGTAATGAGTCTTCTATAGAAGACACAGCTAAAGATGAAGATGAACAGGTCCAAGAATTAGAAAATGAAGACTCTGAATCAGATGAAGACTCAAACACTCAGATAGACTCAAATCAATAGTCAACTTCAAATTCCTCCTCCAGAATCATTCAAAAGAATCATTCTGTAAGTCAGATAATTGGAGAAAAAGACAAAGGTGTACAAACCAGGAGAAAGCTAATCAAAAACACCAAACAGTCTCATATAGCTTTCATATCCATGCTGGAACCCAAGAAGTTTAATGAAGCTAGCAAAGATGAACATTGGGTTAAAGCAATGAATGACGAACTTGATCAGATTGAGAAAAACAATACGTGGGAGATGGTTCAGAGACAGGAAGATAAAAATATCATTGGTTCCAAATGGATCTTTAAGAACAAGCTAAATGAGCAGGGACAAGTTGTCAGGAACAAAGAAAGATTGGTCTATAAAGGTTATGCTCAAATAAAAGGACTAGATTTTTATGAAACATATGTGCCCGTAGCAAGGTTGGAAGCTATCAAAATATATATTGCCTATGCTTGTCATAAAAGGTTTAAAGTCTATCAAATGGATGTCAAGTCAGCTTTTCTAAATGGAGATTTAAATGAAGAAGTCTATATGGAACAACTAGAGGGTTTCGAACTGTCTGATAACCCTGACTTAGTATGCATGCTAAGAAAGCTTTATATGGATTAAAACAAGCTCCTCATTCCTGGTATCACAGACTAGATACGTATCTCAAAGACAAAGGGTTCAAGAGAGGAACAATTGACATCAACCTATATACCAAAACAGAGGGTGATGATATGCTCATTGTGTTGGTCTATGTAGATGACATCATCTTCAGATGTAATAAGGATTCATTGGTAAAATGGTTTTCTTCTGCCATGGAGTTTGAGTTTGAAATGTCTATGATAGGTGAACTGTCATTTTTTCTTGGTTTGCAAATTACTCAGAGGTCTGAGGGGATGTTCATTTCTCAAGAAAAATATCTAAGAGAAATGTTGAAAAGGTTTCAAATGGAAGATTCCAAACTTGCGGGTACACCTATGGTTACTGGATGCAAATTAAGCAAGAATGATGACTCACCTGATGTTGATCAAAGATCATATAGTTCAATGATAGGCAACCTGTTGTACATCACAACATCCCACCCAGATATAATGCATGTTGTTGGAATGGTAGCAAGATTTCAGTCTGCACCTAAACAAAGTCATTTGCAAGTTTTCAAAAGGATATTCAGGTATTTGAAAGAAACAATGACTTATGGTCTATGGTATCCCAGAAATCAGAATTTCCAGTTAACTGCTTATTCAGATGCAGATTGGGCAAACTATGTTGATGAGAGAAAAAGCACAAGTGGAGGAGAATTCTTCCTGGGTGACTCATTAGTATCATGGCTTAGTAAAAAGCAAGGTTCCATTTCTTTATCAACCACAAAGGCAGAGTACATTTTTGTTGCTACCTATTGCACTCATGTATTATGGATGATTTAGACACTTGCAGACTTGGAGGTAAAATACGTTGCGCTGATCCCAATTCATTGTGATAACACTAGTGCCATCAGTGTGTCTAAGAATCCTGTATTCCACTCCAAGAACAAGCATATTCCCATAAAATACCATTTTCTGAGAGAGCAAGTCACCAATCAGGTTGTTCAGGTTCAGTACATTCCAACCACAAAAAAAATAGCAGACATATTTACTAAACCCCTAGCTAAGACCCCTTTTGAATATCTCTAACAAAAGTTGGGTGTCATCCCGTTTCACACCTAAGAGTGTCCATCCTATTAGGGGGAGTCTTGTATTGATTGCATATCTGATACCTTCTAAAAATACTACAACAACTCAGAGGGAGCGTGTTTTCTTTGACATTGATGTCAAAGGGGGAGAAAAGAACAGGTATGGGTGCCTTTGTTGCCATCAATGCCAAAGGGGGATATTGTTGGCATGTTTTACAGGCAGAGTATTCTTGTCATTGATGGAAAGTACAACAACGATGATGGATTGAGTATAGGAAGGATGTTCTAGGTGTGCACCAGAATTATTTTGGGAAGACACTGCATAGCAAGCTCGACAAGATCAGAGTATGTAGCGATGGATCTCATTGAATATTTCCCGATGAACATCAAATATGAGCTCGAGGTCCGATCGACATTGGATCCAGGAGAACTTACATGCTATTTAACGAGTTAGGTGAAATGAGAAAGCCTGAAAAATCACCTCAACAAAGACTCAATTTCAGAGTTTTGGTTACTGGGAGATGTAGAAGTCAAGAGTCGAGACTCACATCATCAGGAGTCCCAAAGTGCCGAAATGTGAAACCCTGAAATCGCGAAATAGGCGCATCGCTCGAAGTATTGGATATCAGGATTTCGGCTACCGGGAGATGGAGATGTCAGGGACTCACATCAATAGGAGTCTCGAATTTGCGAAATGGAAAACCCCGAAATCACGAAATAGGTGCATTGCTCGAATTTTTGGATACCGGGATTTTAGTTACCTGGAGATGGAGATGTCAGAGACTCACATCAACAGGAGTCTCAAAGTCACGAAATGCGAAACCTCGAAATCATGAAACAGGCGCATCACTTGGAGTGTTGGATACCGAGATTTGGGTTACCAGGAGATGGATATGTGAGAGACTCACATCAACAGGAGTCTCGAAGTTGGGAAATGCGAAACCCTGAAATCACGAAATAGGGGGATCGCTCGAGGCATTGGATACCGGAATTTTGGTTACCAGGAGATGGAGATGAAAAAGACTCTCATCATAAGGAGTCATGAAACCCAAAGTCAAGAAATGATAAAGACTCCATACCGAAGTTTCAGATACCGGGAGTAGGAGTCAAGAGTAAAGACTCTTCATCAGAGGAGTCCTGAAATCGTGAAACCCGAAATTGTGAAATGTCACAGACAAGCTCTGTTTCAGAGTTTCAGGCACCGCGAAATCTAGAGTCAAGAAACTTCACCACCAAGAGTGCCAAAATGTTGAAATGCCAAAATGCCGAAACACGAAATTGCGAAATGCAGTTTCAACTAAGGCTGAGGTCATAGCTGTTGGTCACATCGGTGGAAGATGGGAGAAGGAGTTATTGAAGACAAGCTCCTTTTTAGAGTTTCGAGGGTCGTGAAATGGAGAGTACTAAAATCCTCCACCTCGGTGATCCCAAAATTTCAAAGAGAAGTATGACAAAATAAACGCAAGACTTAGAGAAGTTAATCCAACGGTGCAGATAAAATTGAAGAAGATTGGAGGGCTACTGTAGCACTTCTTAGTGTAACTGCTAGAAACCACTGATGGTTTATGCCAGAGGACTCGAAGAGACTTTAGTGTGATTTCCAGAGAAACTAAAGGGTCACAAGGAATCTTGCAGTAGCTGAAAAGACTGTTCGTGGAGGCTATTGACAACTGGAAGAGTGTTGGAGATGTGAACTGCGACAGAGAGGTTGAGGTCGACTGCAACAGAAGATGAAGCATCTCAACTTCCTGTGATGTGAAGCAATTTGATCATTACACCTAGTGGTGATGGGCAGATGGGATTAACAAACAGAGAAGCTGAAGAGTTTCCATGATGAATAGGCAGAGAACTCAACATGCAGAGCATGCAGAAGCATGGCGAGAGAGCATGCACAAGGAGGTCAGTGACTACAAGTATGCAAAAGAAAGAAGAGATGAGTGTTTCTGTTGTTATGAAGCATGGAGGTGTGAAGAAGGGAGAGTGTTCAGTAGTATAAATGCACAAAAAGGGGAATGGTGCATTGAATGGATATGGCGCACGGAGAATAAAAAGTAGAATAATAGAAAGTGCAAGCATGTGGGTGCAGGAAGGCAGTGAGGGAGACAGAGCAGGGAAATGTAGCAGAATAGTGATGAGCCTCGTAAGCCATCGTTAAACATTATATCACTATAATAAGTTTTAGTAGCAAAGATTTATTTTCCAGGGAGGTAGGGAGGTGCTTGGAAGGACTATTGTCCTCAGAGGTTCAAGTGAGTGCTTGAACACAGGGAGCTGTAGCTCCCATTTGGTTGCAGCCAGATAAACTAGGGTGGTAGGGAGGTGCAAGGGAGAACTGTTGTTCTCTGTTTTACAGGTTGGGTCCTGTATGATTGGAAGTTGGTGCTTCCATCCAGTTGGTGCTAGAAACACTCAGGGAGTTGGTGCTTCCTTCTAGTTGGTGCTAGAGAAACCAGGGAGTTGGTGCTTCCTTCTAGTTGGTGCTAGAGAAACCAGGGAGTTGGTGCTTACTTCTAGTGGGTTCTAGAGAATCCAGAGAGTGGGTGCTCTCAGAAAGTAGCAGCCTGCAAAATAGAGGTTGCAGCCTCATTATGAGTCGATGCGCATATGTATGATAATGTAAAGAGTGTAAAGATTACTTATCATATAAAGAAGAAGAGGTTTTTACCCTCTATGGGTTTCCTCAAGAAATATTTTTCTCTGTGTATCTCATATGTCTGACTAATACTGAATGTGATATTACTTATTTCCCTGCATTATTGTGATTGTCATTGAGTACATTGTAAGGAGTTTAAAATAAGCATAATAAGCATGGTAACAACTGATTCACCCCCCCTCTCAGTTGTCTAACATTTTTGGCCTTTCCTCACCCAAGTTACAACCAATCATAAAACAAGAACAAGAATGGTCTCTTAAGTACAAGGAAACAAAAGGTTTCTTCCTTCATCAATCGTCTTCAGTCAAAATTTAGGGTTTTCCTTGAAGGTGAAATTCTCAAACTATGAATTCTCCTTGAAAAAATGATGTATTTGCTTTTGCCAACAAATCTAATTTTTTCCTTCTTGTCTTCTTGGTTTGAGAACGAGTTTTTATTATATTAGAATTATCCCCTTCATATTTTATCGTAGGGTTTGGGACTCTCTTATTCTTTTTACTATGTTTTCTTGCAGGAGCTCTATTTTTTCCTGTAAGAGTCTTTGTATTTTTTGCCAGACCTCCCTTCTTATACTTATTCCTCTCAATCTTGGTTAAAGGAATTTTATTTCTTGTTGATGGATCCTTTTTTGGGTTTTCATATTCTTCATCAATAATTATAACCTTATCTTTAATGGCAAGGTTATGCATTGCTTTAGATTTCAATCTGAATTTATTTCGGCCTAGTGCTTCTTTTTCTCATCAAAATTTTATATCTAGAAGCATCGTCTTTAGAGGATATTGAGATAGGAGGAATGATCTTTGGGGAATGATCTTTAAGTTGTACAGGGTCTAAAAATTCTTCTACTATCTCAGGTTTTTTATCTTCCTTCAATACCCTAGGTTTTACCAACCTTTTAGTCCTTCTAGAATAAGTATTTTGATCATATGGAAATAGATGCTTACCTCCACCTAGAATATGAGAAGACCCTATTTTTTCTTGGAGGCGGGTTGCAGTAGCTTCCACTGGCTCATCTGAAACATTTAAACATGCTTCTCTTTTACCCTTCCTTGGAATGATTGGTTGAATTGCGTTGGGTGAAGCTTCTTGATAAGGCTCAGAAAATTTATCATGTAACTACATGGAAGGAGGATGTACTTCTTCCTCAAACCTTGACTAGATCAATAATTGATCCCATTTACTCTATAATTTTCCCAACTCATCTTTAATAAGTATCTTAATCAGTCCTAGATGATAAATTCCATGAGGATGGGTCTTAGGGTTTTCTTGAATTTTCATATCCATCTTATTAAGAACTCTTAAGAAGTAATATGGTAGACTCATCCTTTTGATTCCTAACAGATGAAGAAAGAAATAAAGATGAAACAAAAACAAAATGGAATAATGCCCTTGACATGTGATGTATCATTTAAGAATAAGAAAGGCCTCCATATATTCATCAACAATCCAATCCCTAGGAATACCCTTGGCCCAATCCGGATCTCTATGTTTAGGTTTCAAGAACTGATTTACATCACCTCCTATAATCAATTTTTTTTGAACCACTTTTCTCCATCGATAGGGAGGTTACAAGTTGCTTTTATGGAATCTTTTGTAATGTGCATAACCAAGTTTGCAATTCGGTCCTTCTGTCCATTAAAAATTTCAGCAAACGCTCAGGCTACAAAATAGTGATAACCATCTAATTTAGTGAAATAAAAATACCAACCAACTCGATTAACGATAAATCTGTTGTATGTGTATGCTTCCATAATATCGGGCCCTTCAGGTTCTTTCCTTTTCAGGTGTCCACCTTTACTCATATTAACTGTCGCAACTAGAAGGCTAGACTCTTTGCTGCAGAAAAGAGATATGCCTACTGTGTCGAGAAGGATAGGGAATCTGCTGGCTCTATAGATGAAAATTCAAATTCGAATATCTTTTTAGTGTGAAACTAGAGTAACAAACAATGCACCAAATTTAAAAGAACTGTCTTTTGAATAAAACTCATCTGCGTGACATATTGGACAAGAGACACATACATGTGAAAATACCCCTACCTTCACAATCTATGACAAGCGATTGGGTACTTGATAACTACCTTGAATATTTTATCCAGACCGGTAGGATGATCCATGTCCTCAAATTCATTCCGACCATCTGCGTGATGATGAAACAAGGACAAGTGGAAGTTCCTATAGCTCCCTGCATAAACTTGTCCTTTGGCATCTTTGAAATGAAAACGACATGAAATTTGTTATCTAACTTAGTAATGATGAAACATAAACTATGAGATGACATATGACCTTTGATGAAAGGATTTTACACTTTTAAGTGATGTCATATGAAAATCTTACAAACATATATATAATTAATCTTATCCCCATTAATAAGACTAAGTACCCCTCATTTTGCTCAACATAAATACAAATTTTACCCCCTTAATAAGATTTTGCACCCTTAATCAAACTAGTGATTAAGATTTATAGCTTACATAAAAAAATTAAAATGGAGAAACTAATACATGAGAGACGAGACTTAGCAGAAAAAAATAGGTGATAACAATGGCTCCGTGGGGGATGGATTTCTCCCTGTGGAACTCCAAGAAATTTGAGTAGACATGTTCCTTTTGTTCCTTCAATCTATCTTCCATGTTATTCTGTAGAGTGTAATTGTTTCAAATCCTAAAGTTTGATGAAACGTTATTCAAAACATAAGAAAATGAAAAATAAAAACTAATATTGTAAACTGAAAAGGATAAGTGCAGTATTTTTCCATTGGAATATGGAGTCCTTTATTGTCTAAATACCACACCACACTGATATGTACATTGGGATTTGATCCACCAACGACTTTAGTAAAATAATTTCTTCGGAAAACGCCCATTTACTAGGCCACCAAAAACCTCTTCACCTTCCAAATTCTACAATAGGAAAGTGTTGTTGTCCAAGAGCTTATCCACCCCAAATGGACCTGACCACAGGATATCAAACTTCCCATGATGGTATTCTCTACAAGCGTCACATTTTCGAACCAAATCCCTAGGTATGAACTGCGCTATTTTTTCTTTTTTGTCAAAAGTCTCTTTAACCTTCTGTTGATGTTGATGTGCCTTCTCAAGAAGTTTCTCTCTTGCTTTCTACAATTATACAATATGACAAATCCTTATGATAACATCATTAGGTTCATCTTCAATTTCCTACATAAATTTTACAACTGGAAAAGCAGGTTGTACTAGAAAGACTAATTTCATTCCATATACTAACTAAAATGGTGAAGTTCCAGTTGCTCTCTTTGTTCTAACATGGTCGCCCAACAAAACATATTTCAACTTTGAATCCCAAGCACTCATATTATCTTCCAGAAGTTTATTGATGATCTTGACCATAATTTTATTGGATTATTCAGCTGGGCCATTACCTTGTGGGTAATAAGCAGTAGAATTCCTAAGCTTGATCCCATAATCCTCACTGAATTTTACCATTTTAGTGGATTTCAAAGCTACTGCATTATCTGTGATGATCACTTATGGACAACCAAATCTAGAAAAAATATTCTCTTCAAGGAAACTTATGATTACCTTATTGATCCAGAATCGAATCCAGGAGCCTGACAGGGATCAAAAAGACTCAAAAATGAAAGTGATCAGAATCCGACGAAACCAATGCCATTGCATCCATCTCATCTTATTGATTCCAGCCATATATTTACTTCGTCAAACGGGCTTCGTATGAGAAAGATATCGCATTCTGTTCGAAAACCCAAACAGGCAAAAAAAATGGGTGACTGTACAGTCCGTACAGTGCCATGTGGAAGGATGATTGTACAGGTCGTACGGCTGTACAACTGATGTGGCATCTCCTGGAGAAGACATGTGGTAGGTGACAGGGAGTATGGCAAGTGATTTGGACCAATCAGAGGGTGACACGTGGCACAATCTCACAGTGGCAGGTATAGTGGCATGCTGGCATGGCGGTATGATTGTTGACTGGGCAGACACCTCGATAGATAGGTGGATGAATCAGTGTTTGACAAGTGGCAGTTTTTTATTGGTAGTGGAGGTGCCACGTGGCCCAGTCTTGGGCTGCCACGTGGCACCCTCTGGTTGGCTCTTCGACGTTGTGTAAAATTTTGGGGTCTCCACCAGAGTTGAACCCCCGACCTCCACCGTGCTACGGACTGGCAGGACCGGGATAACCACCCGCGCCACTGTTAGTACTTAATAACTATATGGAATAAATTACCTTTGAGTTTGATGCAAAGTTTAAACGGAGGCGGAAAGGGCTAGGGCTTAGCCCCAGCCCACGGTATATTATATTGCATGTAAACCGCTCCATATAACCAGGAGCGCGGGGGTTTTAACCTACACGGGAATATTGGATGGGGGCCATGGATAAGGGTGCACCCTCTGCCAAAATACCAAAGGAAGAACCATAGGCCAAGCATGAGACTAGGGGGGCACGGTCCTATGGAATGGCGCCACATGACCACAGAGTTCGGGAAAGGGGCCAGCGCACAGCCCTTTGGGCTGGCACTTGGCCACATACCTATCCATATGACTGAGTTTAGGGGTGCACACTGGACAGAGGGGGCTAGGCCCTATTATTAAACATAAAGTGTTTTTTTTATATAGTTATGAATTTTTAATTGATTTTATGCCTGTAACTAATGGATTTTATCCATTATTGGGAGATATTGGGCATTTTTGGAGGCCAGATTTTGGGAGGAAGTTAGGGATGGTTAACCAACTTTAGATATATAAAAACCAGGCATGTTTGAGGCCATGGGAGGACAGTTAGAGTAGAGTTATGCTGAAGGGAAGCCAAGCCAAAGACATTTTTATGCAGGGAAGCTATTGAGCAGACGCTTGCAGGCCATTTATGGGAGCTTCGGTCATCCGTTTTGTGTGTCGTTTCTTTTGCTGGGTTCTAGAGATCTAGAAGAACATGACCATATCAGTCTTGTAGCCAATAAACATTGTTGAGATGTATTTTTTGAGCTTTGAACATAAATAAAGAAGCCTCCCCCACAGAGACAAAGGCCCGGAGACGTAGGCAACGTTCTGCCGAACTCCGTTATCAATTCTCTTGTTATGGTTTGTTTTTTATTACTTCATTTTAGATATGCATATGTGTATATGGCTATCATAATTCCTCTTATTTCCTCATTCTTTCATTAAGCTTCTCAAATGGTTAATTAACACATGCAATTAAAAACTCAACCACAGTCATTAAAAGATCTTTACGGATCAAGTGGTATCAGAGCTAGTTGACGTTTGGATTTGAGTTTTGGATGTTAACCAGGGAAAAGATACAGCGTGGTGAAGGCGATCTTGTTGCAGAGAATCCATTAATTGGATTGAGAAAGAGAGCTTCTCACAGTAAGAAGATGGCATTGGAAGAAGGGCTTTCTCAGGATGAGAAAGAGTTCCGAAAAACTTTCCTTGCTATGTCGAAGATGGTGAAAGTTTTGTACGAGGATTACTTGGAACGAAAGAGACCAGTTTTGGGTGAATCTTCAAAGGGAAAAAGTGAAGAGGAAGAGGATCATCCTCAGATTCCTCCTTCACCTACATCATCACCTCCTTCTTCTCCTTCTTCTTCAAGTTCAAGTTCTAAATATAATGGAAAGAAAAATGTTCATAAGCATAAGAATGAAATGCCATTGTTAAAACTTGATGTTAAATTTGAGTTTCCCATATATGATGGTGAAGTAAATGCATAAAAAATTGACAATTGGATCAGGTAGATGGAGGTTTACTGCAGTGTGCAACAGATCAAAGATGAGGCCACACAAATCAAGTTGGCATCTTTGAGACTTGCAGGTATAGCTCTCCTATGGTGGCAAAGCAAGTTGCAAAATGGAATGCAACAAGTGGGTAAGGTATTTCCATCATGGAAGAGTTTCATTTCTGCACTTAGGAAACAATTCTATCCTTTGGGTTATAAAGAAAAATCATTAATTGAATGGCAATCTTTAAAACTAAGAAAAGGACAAACAGTGCTAGAATACACCGATGGATTTCGAAAAATGGCATTAATGTTAGATATCCCTTTACAAACACAAGAAACTCTTATGAAGTATATAGGAGGTTTACCTGTGCATATTAGAAGCATTGTTTTCATGTTTGGACCCACTAACCTTGATGAGGTTTATGTTCAAGCTATGTATATTGAAGCAGGAAAAGAAGGTGTGTCAGGGGAATCATCGTCTTCAAGGAAAGAGGACAAGAGGAAAAGGCATGGAAAAAATTCAATTGAAGTTACGAGGAAGGAAGGAAATCCCTCTTGCAAGCATTGAAAGAAAGAGGGACATGATGAGGACAAATGTTGGCTGTTGCATCCCGAGAAGAGGCCAAAGTGGTTCAAGGAAAAGAAGGCAATGCAAACAATGGCAATGACAAAAAAACCCACAGACTTGGGATCAGATTCAGGTGATGAATCAAAGATCTCATTGGTTGGTATGATAGGTAAAATTGGTGAAGGCATTGACTGTAGAAGCAACTTGTTTCATATAAGGGTAATCATGCAACACACTAAGATAGACACATTAATCGAGAGTGGATCTCAATCTAATCTAATCTCAGAAGAACTGCTTAAGCAATTGGGTTTAAAAACACAAGTACATCATAAGCCTTACATACTTAAATGGATAAGCAATCATCATCAAATGCACATAACAAAGCAGTGCACAATCAAATTTGCAATTTCATCCAAGTATGTGGATGAAGTAGCATGTGATGTAGTGTCGTTAAGAGAATGTGGAATGGTCTTAGGTAGTCCATATTTATATGATCGTAAGGAAATATTCTACAGAACAACGAATCAATATCAATTCACCAAAGCAGGTCAAGATTATGTGGTTCATGCTCATCATGTTAAAGAAAATAAAACACTTCAAACAATGGAACAATTAAAGAAGGCAGTACAAGTAAGAAACAAACCAATAATTGTTTCAAATGAAGTAATCGATCTTAAGAAAGAACAAGAAATGATTGTTGAATGGAAAATCAATCATAAGTTTCTTCAAGATAAGTGTTGGTCACTATAATTGTTTATTTAATCTAAACAATCAAGTGCTACATAAATTGTCAACCCAAAGAATTCTATTTATTTTAAAGGTAACCACGCACTATATATGCTCGATTCAAAAGCAACCTGGAGTTGTAGTAAAAACTATATTAATCACACTTGCCTTGAATGAACTGAAGTTCTAACTTGAATTACAGAAAAGAAATCTACCTATTGCAGAGCTCAAATTTAAAGAAATGATTAATTGAAGAATCCTGGATTACATTAAAATAACATAAGATACTGCAACAGAAAAGACCAACTATTCTGTAACCAGAGAACATGACCCTAATTCCCAAGGAGGAATCTTCAGCACCTGTTTTCGATCATCACACTTTATGAACTCATTTCTTGACTGAAAAAATTAGCACATGTTGAAGACTAACTAATTCCTAACAGAGAATATGACCCTAATTCCCAAGCATGAACCTTCAGCACAAGTCTCTGATTAACACACTCATGAAAGTAATTGAAGACTAACTATTTCTAACAGAGAACAGGACCCTAATTCCCAAGCAGGAACCTTCAGCACAAGTCTCTGATTAACACACTCATGAAAATAATTGAAGACTAACAATTTCTAACAGAGAAAATGACCCTAATTCCCAAGCAGGAACCTTCAACACAAGTCTCTGATTAACACACTCATGAAAATGATTGAAGGCTAACTATTTCTAACAGAGAACATGACCCTAATTCCCAAGCAGGAACCTTCAGCACAAGTCTCTGGTTAACACACTCATGAAAATAATTGAAGGATAACTATTTCTAACAGAGAATAGGACCCTAATTCCCAAGCAGGAACCTTCAGCACAAGTCTCTGATTACCAAGCTTTCATAAATTCATCACACAGAATTGCTAACTAGAATGACTAACAGTTACCCAAACATGAATCATATGAAAACAATGTAGCAGCAAGACAGAGTTCAATAAAGTAGTGTTTCAGCAAAACAAATTTTACTCAAACCATAAACAGAAATACTTAGCACACTATAAAGCTAATGGGTGAATCTTGTGAAGAAGGTGGGCCCTCCCTTCTCACAAGATTCCCCTGAAACGAAGAGGCTAGAGAAATATGCTCAAAACAGTCTTTTATTCATCTGTCAAGGTATCATATTACAATCTGAAATGAAGTACGTCCCTCTCTGTAAACCCTTCTTAGTACCAAAAATGGAAGATCCCTCGAATGATGATTTCCTCTTATTTAAAGAGGGAATCCCTTCGATACAATTGATCACAAATTACAAGTGTATATCTAAGTCCTATTCTTAGTCAGATCGACTTTCTAAACCGGAATAGGATATCCTAGTCTCCTGCAACAAAATGCTATTGCGAGTGATGAGTGGGGTGTTGTTGTTATGGCTGGAGTAACAACTCTTTCTTGTTACTTCTATTATATGTTGTTTGGCATCGCAAATCGCGGGCCATTTCAGCCATGGGATTTGCGTTCTGACTGTTTCAACACTTCTCAGGTAGCAGCGATGGTTAGTGTTTGGCTCATGGTGCAGTTGTTGTAGTCAATCTGTGTGAGTTGTTGTTGACCGCGGAGTATGTAACGACTTCCTCTGTGTTTCAGCATCGTTGACCAAAGACTGTCTAGCATCTTCTGTGTTTCAGCATCGTCGGCCATGGACTGTGTACAACTTCCTCTGTGTTTCAGCATCATTGATCATGGATTGTGTAATAGCATCGTGTTTCAACATCGTCGACCATAGACTGTGTAACAGCTTCTATGTTTCAGCATCATCGACCATGGACTGTGTAACAGCTTCTGTGTTTCAGCATCGTCGACCATGGACTGTGTAACAGCTTCTGTGAGTTGTTGTTTCAGCAATAGGCCTCAAGTGCTAATCTGCAGTTTGAACTGTTTCAACACTTATACATTTCTAATCAAAAGTTAAGTATGAGAGTGATGTAAAATTATATGCAAAACAGATTAAACGTATAGTAAAGAGAAGAGACGTTATATACCTTTGGAAAGATAGGATAAAGTGATAATATGAGTTTAAATGTGAGTGAACAAGAGTGTAATGGTGGCAAAAAGTATGGGAAAAAAGGTACATTGTGTGGTCCTAACATCCCCCCCAACTTAAAATGTTGCATGTCCTCAGGCAACTTCACTCTGAATCAGAGTCTGAATACTGACTCTGAGCGTGCAAGTTACTCAAGCAGTAGCTGTGGGAGGTACTTTCTGTTGGCGTTCTGAACCCTTGGACCTGTTGTAACCTTTGCCAAGCTATTGTTTCTGTCTTCTTAGGCAACCTATAATGGATTTGATATCTCTCTATTGGCAACCAGAGGATAGGAAAATAAAAATGGTAACCTATCCAGCTTTCAACACATTGATGAACACACTGGATATAGTTAGGTACTCTGGAGATTTCTATCTCGAGGTTAGTAGGGCTAAAAGGATTGTGTTCCTGTCTTTTCTCAGTGGATTGCTGCCAAAACAAGTTGTTTACCTGGAGGGAAACAATCTCTATGGATTTGATGAAGTGCTGACAATCCTGAAGCACTATTGATTGTAGTTGCTGAACATGTTCAATCATCCCTGGTTTCTTTAAGAACTGATAATATTCTGTGACAAAAGTGGCTTCATTCTATGGTTCTGGTCTTATCCAGAGAAGGCGCTTATCTTCATTGTGCTTGGCAGCCAGGAAGTCATCCTGCCACAAAATCTGATTGTGGAGAAAGGAGGTGAATCCTTGAATATGGATGTCCCCGACAAGAGGATTAAGGTTCAGCTGCATGTTTTCGGGGATGGCCTCATTATGAAAATATGCCTCATAGAGGAGGTGTTGATCCCTAGCAGAGGCTTCTGAAAAGGCTTTGACAAAATCTGCTGGGTGTAGTACTACATGGGGTCTGCCTTCTGTTATTGATTTGATCTGAAACCATGTAAGTTGTTCCATAAGGAACAAGGAGTAATTACATGATGGTTTCCTTGTAGCCAATAGCTTTTGTGCCAAATCAAATACCAGGGCCAATCTGCCTTTCAATTCTTTTTTTTTGTTTCTTAAGGGCACGAGCTTCCTGGCGTGTCTTCTTTAAAGCTTCCCAATTTGAGTAGGTATGATTTATCCAGATTTGTCTGTGCTCTTGCAGGCTTTTGGCCTATGTAGCAGCATACCCTTTCTTCCATTTCTGTATTACTGCCTTCTCATCCCATGGCTGAGTTTTTGTTTCAGCGTTGCAAGTAGTGGGGTGAGGTAAGGTCTGAGTAGATTGTTCCACAAAAGTGTGGATATTGATCTGCCTGGGAGGAGCAGATTCCTCAATAGGTACTGTTTGTACAACTTTGTTAACAAAAGCAGGGGTTTCAAATTTGACATTTTTTGCAGGGAAGGGCTCAGTCCTAATCTTGGGAGGTCCTGCTAGTTCTTGTGTTTCAGCTGTAGTTGGTTCTTGTGTGACATCTATAGTTGGTTCTTGTGTAACAACAGGTTCTTCTTCCTTGACTGCAAAAGTTGAAGGAATAGGGGGAGCTCCTAGCATTGGGATTTGAATTACTTTGTAGCCTTCTTGGTAGTAAATATCCCCACATTGGCAGCACATATATTCTCTATACGGATTCTCTGTTGTAGTTCCTTCTGACATGGTTGATGTGCAAGCTAGGGTGTACAAATTAAGTTCCTTTTCATAGGCTTCTTTCTCCATGGCTAGATATTGCTCGTAGGCTTCCAGTTCAGACATTAGAAACTCATTTTATTCTAAGACAGAGGCCATTGTTGGTTCTGGTTGAGGGGTGACTGGTTCTTGTGTAGAAGTCACATCCGCACTAGCTGGTTCTTGTGGAGCAGCTACAGAATTAGTAGCTGCTTCTTGTGTTTCAGCTTCTTGATGTAAGGAGAGTAATGTTGTCACACCCTGGACCTCTGATTCCTGCATCTCTGTATCAATATCAGCAGCTGGTTCTTGTGTTTCAGCCACTGAATGAGTAGTTGGTTCTTGTGTTTCATCTACTAAATGGGTAGCTGGTTCTTGTGTTTCAGCTACTGAATGGGTAGTTGGTTCTTGTGTTTCAGCTACTGAATGGGTAGTTGGTTCTTTTGTTTCAGCTACTGAATGGGTAGCTGGTTCTTGTGTTTTAGCTACTGAATGGGTAGTTGGTTCTTGTGTTTCAGCTACTTGATTTGAAACAAATGATGTCGCAACACCCTGGGCATCTGGTTCTTGTTTTTCAGTGTCCATGGGTGGAATAGGTAAAGATTCCGACATTTGGGAGGTTGGAGGTGTACATGGTATTAGTCGGATGGGTTGGGGATATATGGTGGTAGTGGTGGCTACCCTTGTTGAGGCCCTGGTTCGTTTTCTTTGTAAAAAGGGCGGAAAGAAAGGAATATGATTTCGTTTTCGTGGGGATTTTTCCTCAATGATAGGGCAGGGAGAATTGTCTGTCTCAGAATCATCGCTAAGAATATGAAGGGCAGGAGTGGATGATTCTGTTAAGGTGTGGGGTGGTGGTGGTATGGTAGGGGGGTTGATTGGACTAATTGGTTCTGTAGGTGGACTGTTAGGTATTTCTGGAGAGTCTGGAGGGTTTTGTGGTTGTTGTTCCTGAAGATTTTCAGGAATTTCCGTGGCTTCTTGGAGGTCTATAAGAGGGTTGTTTAGTGGAAGGTTTTGTTGGGAAAAACTCTTTTGGATAAGCAGTTGGACAAGACGATGATGGGTGAGTGAAAGGGTGGGATCTTTAGCCTTTTTATAGTAGTGCGACATATTTTTGAGACAACCGAGCAGATAATAAGGAATGTTTACCAAGCTATTATGCCGTAAATGAGACAATAGAAGAAAATTGTGCTGGTAGACTACCTGGTATCGACCTTCACAGGTAAGGTAGTGTTTGACGAATTTTGCAACTTCCATCCATGGGGGAGACAACGAGTTAAGTCGGACACCCCGGCCTTTAAATTCAATTTGTTCCTCTGGCGAGAGGAAGTCTCGTTGGGCATTCAGTATGATATGTTTGCGGTTGAACAGGCGAGTGTCGTTGGTAGGGAGACCCGAAACCTGTGCTATATCCTCTTCTGTAACTGAGATTCGAACCCCTTGAACAATGGAATGATCTTCCTAGATATTTTGAGCAAATTGCAGAACCTGTTGTTGATCAAACCCCCGGAGTCTCTAAAAATAACTGAGCCATCCCGCCTGCAGAAAAATTTGATAGGCTTCTGTATAGAGTTCTAACAGGTCTGTTGTGGCGGGTTCGTATCGTATAGCAGAGCCTCCCATAGCTACCAGCTCGGTAAAATACACCGTCAAAGAGTTGAGTAACAACTTCTATGCAGAGTAAGTTTTTCTAGTGAAGGCATGCAAATGGTGGTGAGACAAACGAAAGGATAGTAAAATAGGAATGGCGGTGGTGGATTCGTGTGAAATGATGGTATAAAAAGTTTGATATGTCCTCCCCCCCTGTCAAGTGCGGCTAATAATGATTGCACTCGAGTGGTCATAATGATTTGGAATCTTCTCATTAACTATAGCTTAATTGTATTACATAAAATTTACATACCTCGCCTTACCTTCTGATTCGTGCTGTAAACAAAATATAATGCCTGTCGACGATAGTTCTGCAGTAGTCATGGCGGTGAATTTTGATTTGTTAGATGAATTGTATCAAGGATTTGTTGACTGGAAGGACGAAATATAGTATGAGAGCACAAAATCTTGCTGACGGATAATGTTGAAAAGTTGGTGTTTCAGCAACAGAAAAGAAGGGGCGAAACAATTGCTGGACGGTGTTGTTTCGTCGATGAGGAAATGTGAAGAATTGTCGGACTGTAGTGTTTTGGCAATAGGGAGAAGGCAAAAAGTTGTTGTGAATGGTGTTTCAGCAATAGAAAATAAAGGGCGAAACAATTGTTGGACGGTGTTGTTTCGACAACGGAACTGTGAAGAATTGTTGAACCGTGGCAATGGGAAAATGACGTGGGGTTGTTGACAATGGTGTTTCAGTAATGGGGAAAATCGAAAAATCGTTGAACAATGGTGTTTCAGCAATGAAGAAAGAGCAAAGAGTTGCTGACAGTGGTGTTTCAGCAATGGAAAAAGAGCAAAGAGTTGCTGACAATGGTGTTTCAGCAATGGAAAAAGAACAAAGAGTTGCTGACAGTGGTGTTTCAGCAATGGGAAAAGTCAAAAAATCGTTGAACAGTGGTGCTTCAACAATGAAGAAAGAGCAAAGAGTTGTTGACAGTGGTGTTTCAGCAATGGAAAAATAGAAAAGAGTTGTTGACTGTGGTGTTTCAGCAATGGAAAAAGAGCAAAGATTTGCTGACAGTGGTGTTTCAGCAATGGGAAAGCTTGTCTCTTTGTGAAGTAGGATCGTCCTTTCCTAGTGGCATGTGCTTTGATCGGGAATCTGCAAAAATTGATTGTAACATGGTATTTCTTGACAGGGATTATTAGTAAATAAAATCTAGTCTAATACTAAAAGAAATTAACTTAAAAAGAAGTAATTGTAATGAGGGGTAGAAGCCCCCTCTAAAAAGAGGTAATGGGAGTCTTCCACACATGTGGCCTTAAAATCTTCTTTGGAAATAGGGAGCTGGTATAGACGGATCCGATGGCCATTTACAAGTAACGGTGTTTTGGAGTCATCGATTGTGAGGATCCTTACTATTCCATTGGGGAAAACAGTGTCTACTTCGTAAGGTCCAAGCCATCTTGTACGCAGTTTCCCTTGAAATTCTTTGAACCGAGAGTCATACAGTAGGGCCCAATTACCTTTTTGGAACTGCTTATTCTTGATAGTTTTGTCATGCCATTTTGATCTTTGCTGTTGAATTATAGTTGTCTTATGAATGGCATCTAGTCTTTTCTCATCCAATTCATTAAGCTGATGCAACCTGGCTGTCTGTGCATCAGTCAAATCAAGGTTGAGAGCTAAAGCAGTCCTTAACATTTTTATTTCAAATTCCACAGGAAAGACAACACTCTTTCCATAGACTAATTTGTAGGGAGAGAATCCTATAGTATTTCTCCAGGTAGTCCCGTAGGCCCATAATGCTTCAAGGAGCCTGTAGGACCAATCCTTTCTGTTTTCCTTCACTCTTTTTGTGAGAATGGCTTCTATTACTTTGTTTGTGCTTTCCACCTGTCCATTGTCTTGGGGGTGGTATGTTGTAGTCATTCTATGCTGAATATGATATTTTTGAAGGGTGGATTTGAAACCATGAGAAGTGAAAGGAGGTCCTCCATCTGTAACTAATTCTCTTGGCACTCCGAATCTGATGAAGATGTCTTCAAATAAGAAATCTATAACTGCTTCTTCGGTCGCTCTGTGGAGTTCTTTGGCTTCCACCCATTTAGTCATATAGTCTGTGCAGACCACTATGTAAACTTTTTGATTGGATGGGGGGTTGATGGGTCCTACAAAGTCTAAGGCCCATCTTTCAAATGTTTCAAGTACTATCTGGGGGTTTAATGGCATTTCATCTCTATGATTACGTTGGCCTACTCTTTGGCAGCTATCACAGGCCTGGACATATTTCTTTGTATCTTTGAAAAGTGAGGGCCAATAGTACCCCATCCTGAGAATTTTATGTGTTGTTCTCTTATCAGCAAAATTCCCTCCACAAGGGCCATCATGACAAGATTTTAGTAGATCATAAACCTCATCTTCTCTAATGCACCTTTGGATCTCTTGATCATACCCTGTATGGAAAAGACACCCACATATCCAGCTATACCGAGCACTTTGTTGAATGATTCTTCTTTTCTCTCGGTGGGATAGGTGGGGTGGTAACTTCTCTGCAACCAAGTAGTTAGCGATGGCTGCATACCAAGGTGTGTGAGCAGAAACTGCAAATATATATTCATCAGGAAAGGAATCATCTACTGGGGTATCATCATCAGGTGTCAACCGAGAAAGGAAATCAACAACTACATTTTCTTTTCCTGGTCTATCTACAATTGTAATATCAAATTCTTGCAATAATAATAACCATATGGTGACTCTAGCATTTGTGATAGGTTTGTTCATTAAGTATTTGATAGCTAAGTGATCAGTATGGACAAAAGTGGAGTAGCCAGTAATGTAATGTCTAAATTTATTAGTGGCATAGATAACTGCTAAGAATTCCTTTTCGGTGATTGTATAATTGAGTTCAGTAGGAGTCATATTCTTGCTGATGAAATAGATAGCATAAGGGAGATGATTTTCTTCTTGTCCCAAGATAGCTCCTATCGCAGTATCTAAAGCATCGGAGGATATATGAAAGGGAAGTGTCCAATCAGGTCCTCTAAGAATAGGAGTTGTAGATAATTGATGTTTAAGTGTATTAAATGCTTCTTGGCAAGAATTAGTCCATTTGAATTCAACATTTTTCATCAGTAACACAAACAGGGGAGAGGCTATTTTGGAAAAAAAATTGATAAATCTTCTGTAGTATCCAGCATGTCCTAAAAAAACTCTTACCTCTGTTTGGGTTTTGGGAGTAGAAAGATCCTTAATGACTTGTATCTTGGATGGGTCTACCTGAATTCCCTGAGATGAGATAAATGTCCAAGCACTATTCCTTCACTCATCATCATATGACATTTTTCTGTACTTAAGGAGAGTTGGGCTTGTATGCATCGTTTGAGCACTTTCTCAAGGTTTTGTAGTGCCTCCTGAAAAGAAACACCATAGAGAGTAAAGTCATCCATAAAGATTTCCATAGAGTCATTAAGCATATCAGAAAAGAATCCTAAAACTGCTCTTTGGAAGGTTGCTGGTGCATTACATAGTCCAAATGGGAGAACTCTATAAGAAAAGGTTCCCCAAGGGCTAGTAAAAGTGGTTTTATCTTGATCTTGAGGTGCAATTTTGATCTGGTTATACCCAATGAAACCATCTAAAAATGAAAAAAAAATATTTCCTGACAAATTATCTAATACCTGATCAATGAATGGTAATGAAAAGTGATCTTTCTGAGTTGCCTTATTTAAGGCTTTGTAATCCACACATACTCTCCATTTCCCGTTTTTCATAGGAACTATTACCAACGGGGACACCCATTCACTGTCTGATATAGGATATATAAACCCTGCATTGAGCAATTTTTGAAGTTCTTCTTTGAGGATTTCTCTTAAATTAGGGTTCATTCGTCGTTGAGATTGGCAAATCGGTCGACAATCTTCCTTAATATATATTCGATGAGTACATAATTTGGGAGAAATTCCTTTCATATCTGTGTAATCCCATGCGAATGCTTCTTTATTTTCCAGAAGTAACTTCATTAATTATTGTGTTTCAGCATCTGTCAGGTTGGGGTTTATATTTAGTGTTTTGTCAGGTTCAATTTCCACTGGTATAATTTTAGAAGAGATGGTGGCAGATGTTTGAAGTGGGTTTTCCGGGTTAAGGTTTTCTTGATTATCAGGCTCCAACAGTGCAACTAGTAGGTTATGAGTTTCTGGAGTCACAGAGGAGGGTTCATAAATAAAATTTTTAATTACTTCATCCTCGGTGGAGTCTTTAAGGCTTAGAGCTTGTCCGACAGTCAAAATGGGTTGAGTAAGTTGATCGTCAAAGTCTACCCATACATAATTATCATTATTAATTAGGGGTGTAGCGTGAGGATAGAGGGTAATCTGCTTAGTTTCATAACTATTTGAAATAGTCATTGAACCTGATCTACAACTGATAAAATCATCTGTTATGGCTAGCCAAGGTCTACCCAAAATTAGAGGGTGGCCCCCAAACTTTGTTTTGGGTTGTAGTACCACAAATTCAGCTGGATAATTCCAGGATTCTACTGAGATACTGAGGTCTTCAATGACTCCTTCTGGTTTAATTGTGGATCAGTCAGCTAATTCTAGGATAGTTGGGGTGTCTCTGACTTCATTTTGTAGTTGTAGCAGTTGTAAGGTTTCCAGAGTCATGATATTGATAGCGGCACCTAAGTCTACCAGGACTCAAGGGATTATCGTTTTTCCAATTTGTACTGAGATGGTAGGGTGGTCGGGATCACCATATTTAACTGGGGGAGTTTTACCTAAAATTAGTGCAGACAAGTCTCCCATGACATGGACTGTGAGGGGATCCTTAATTTTCCTACCAGGTTTTTTAACACAAATGTCTCGCATTGTCTTGGCATAGATTGGTACGTCTCGGAGTGCTTGTAGTAGAGGAATTTTGACATACAAATTTTGTAATTCCCCTAGAAGATTGAAGGCTGGTGGCTCAGGCGTTTTAGTCAAAGCTAAACGCTCAAGAAATGGTGTTTTTGTTGTTTCAGCAGCATTTTTAGAGGATGATTGTACCTCTTTAGGTACATCATGATTTTTTGTTTCCTCTTTATCAGAAGAGGTAACATCATCTATGGTAGGTTCCACTATTCTCCCAGATCGTAAATGAATATCGTTGCATTGCGCAGGGAGAAGAGAAAGTGTAGGCTGGTTATGAATATCAATGCACTGCATAGCTTTATTATTGGGGTTAGGGTTAGGTTGTACAAGTAGCTGGGGTCTCATCATTTGATTGTTCGGTGGAGTACCTGCTGGTAAGGAGAGTAGTTGCAGGAATTGTGATTGAGGTAATTGGTTTGGGAAGGGGGGTTGTTGTCCTCTCCGATTTTGATTCCATTGGTTCTGATATGGTTGTTGTTGTTGTGGAGGCGAAGGAGTCCACATTGATGGATCAACAAAGGGTGGGTTAGTTTGTTGCATGGGTGTGTAATTCATTTGATTTGGGTATTGCATTTGATTATAGGGAGGGTAACTCGTTTGATTGAAAGAAGGATAATTATTCCAATGATTAGAAGATGTAAATGGCATGTTAGGATTCATACCTTGTCCTCGCGGTTGCCATTGCCTTCTCTGTGTCAACAGATAGACAACTTCAGCTTCTTCGTCCATTGGTTGTAATGCTGCCTTGATCCCTGGTAAGGATGGACATTGCTGAGTTTCATGATCTTTATCACAGATGGTGCAGATTGGATTTTTGTCCAATGGACATTCCCTTCATGGGTGCTTGTCTTTGCATTGAGAACAAAAGATGGACAGGGTTGCTTCTGCTTCTGCTTGCTTCTTTTGAATCTGCAGGGTGTCAATTTGTGAGGAAAAAGCTTAACATTTCAGTTTTAAAACCTTCAAGTAAATTACCTATCTCGGCTCTTGTTGCTCCCCCACTGGATGATTTTTGGACTCTTGAAAATGTGGTGTCCCTGCTGTTTGATCTATTTCTTGAAGCTCCTCTTGAACATCTTTTGCATAAATTAAAATTTTCATCGTATGATTCCTTGGATATGTCCCCTTTTCCAAGCATATTCAACATATCTAGACAGTCATCCCTTACTCCTTTTAATAATATAGTTTTAAGGATGTCTTTACTTACATTGGGGTGACTGGATCTTTGTAGATTGTACTGTAGCCTTTCTACAAAGTCCTCCAGATTTCCATCCTCTTTCTGCATCATCCTAAATAGTTCCTCCCTCTTTTCTCTTGTTCAGAATTAGTCCTGGTATTTGTTCAGGAATTTATGTTTCATTTGGTCCCATGTTGTGATTACATGGCCTCCAAGACTCATAAACCATCTTAGTGCATTCCCTTTTAGTGTTGCTAGAAATAGCTTTAATTTTTTAGCATTGGAAACGTAATCATAACTTCTGCATAATATATCAAA
>ML781376.1:335518-381971 GCA_009831015.1 Picea engelmannii | reverse complement strand
TCCCATTTGGACTATGTAATGCACCAACAACCTTTCAAAGAGCAGTTATAGGAATCTTTTCTGATATGCTTAATGACTCTATGGAAATTTTTATGGATGATTTTACCCCTTATGGTGTTTCTTTTCAGGAAGCACTACAAAAATTTGAGAAAGTACTTAAATGATGTATACAAGCCCACCTCTCCTTAAGTACAGAAAAATGTCATATGATGATGAGTGAAGGAATAGTCCTTGGACATTTTATTTCATCTCAAGGAATTCAAGTGGATCCATCCAAGATACAAGTCATTAAAAATCTTCCTACTCCCAAAACCCAAATAGAGGTAAGAAGTTTTCTAGGACATGCTGGATACTACAAAAGATTTATCAATTTTTTTTCCAAAATAGCTTCTCCCCTGTTTGTGTTACTGATGAAAAATGTCGAATTCAAATGGACTAATTCTTGCCAGGAAGCATTTAATACACTTAAACATCAGTTATCTACAGCCCCTATTCTAAGAGGACCTAATTGGACACTTCCCTTTCATATATCCTCTGATGCTTCAGATACTGCAATAGGAGTTGTCTTGGGACAAGAATAAAATCATCTCCCTTATGCTATTTACTTCATTAGCAACAATATGACTCTTGCTGAACTTAACTATATAGTTACCGAAAATGAATTCTTAGCAGTTATCTATGCTATTAATAAATTTCGACATTACATCACTGGCTACTCTACTCTTGTCCATACTGATCACTCAGCTATCAAATATCTAATGAACAAACCTATTACAAATGCTCGAGTCACTAGATGGTTACTATTATTGCAAGAATTTGATATTACAATTGTAGATAAACCAGGAAAAGAAAATGTATTTGTTGATTTCCTTTCTCAGTTAACACCTGATGATGATACCCTAGTAGATGATTCATTTCCTAATGAATATCTATTTGCAGTATCTTCTCACTCACCATGGTATGCAAACATCACTAACTACTTGGTTGTAGGGAAGTTACCACCACACCTATCCCACCGGGAGAAAAGAAGAATCATTCAACAAAGTGCTCGGTATAGTTGGATAAGTGGGTGTCTTTTCCACATAGGACTTGATCAAGAAATCCGAAGGTGCATTAGAGAAGATGAGGTTTATGATCTACTAAAATCTTGTCATGATGGCCCTTGTGGAGGGCACTTTGCTGATAAAAGAACAACATATAAAATTCTCAGGATGGGGTATTATTGGCCCTCACTCTTTAAAGATGCAAAGAAATATGTTCGGGCCTATGATAGCTGTCAAAGAATGGGCCAACCTAATCAGAGAGATGAAATGCCATTAAACCCCCAGATAGTACTCAAACCATTTGAAAGATGGGCCTTAGACTTTGTAGGACCCATTAACCCCCCATTCGATCAAAAATTTTACATAGTGGTCTGCACAGATTATATGACCAAATGGGTGGAAGCTAAAGCAATCCATAGAGCAATTGAAGAAGCAGTTCTAGATTTCCTATTTGAATACATCTTCATCAGATTTGGAGTGCCGAGAGAATTAGTTACAAATGGGGGACCTCCTTTCACTTCTCACGGTTTTAAAGCCACCCTTTAGAAATATCATATTCAGCATAGAATGACTACACCATACCACCCCCAAGCCAATGGATAGGTGGAAAGCACAAATAAAGTAATAGAATCCATTCTCACAAAAATAGTGAAGGAAAACATAAAGGATTGGTCTCACTGACTCCCTGAAGCTTTATGGGCCTACAGAACTACCTGGAGAAATACTACAGGATTCTCTCCCTATGAATTAGTTTATGGAAAAAGTGTCGTCTTTCCTGTAGAATTTGAAATCAAAACCTTAAGGACTGCTTTAGCTGTCAACCTTGATTTGACCGATGCACAGACAGCCAGGTTGCAACAGCTTAATGAATTGGATGAAAAAAGACTAGGTGCCATTCATCAGACAACTATGATTCAACAACAAAGATCAAAATGGCATGATAAAACTATCAAGCATAAGCAATTCCAAAAAGGCAATTAGGCCCTACTGTATGACTCTCGGTTTAAAGAATTTCAAGGGAAACTACGTACAAGATGGCTTGGACCTTACGAAGTGGACACTGTTTTCCCCAATGGAATAGTAAGGCTCCTCACAATCGATGACTCTAAAACACCGTTACTTGTAAATGGTCATCGGCTCCATCTGTACCAGCGCCCTATTTCCAAAGAAGATTTTAAGGCCACATGTGTGGCAGACTCTTATTACCTCTTTTTAGAGGGACCTCCTACCCCTCATTGCAATTAATTCTTTTTAATTTAATTTCTTTAGTATTAGATTATATTTCGTTTACTAATAATCCCCGTCAAGAAATGGCATGTTACAATTGATTTTTGCAGATTCTCGATCAAAGAAAAGGCCTACCAAGAAAGGACGATATTACTTCAAGAAGAGCCAAGCTTCATGTTATGAGACACTACTTCCCTTTTTCCCATTGCTGAAACACCATTGTTCCGCAATTTTCCACATTTTCCCCATTACCGAGACACCACTAGTCAGCAATTTTCCACCTTTTTCCCATTGCTGAAACACCATTGTTCAGCAATTTCCACATTTTCCCCATTGCTAAAACACCACTGTTCAACAATTTTCCACATTTTCCCCATTGCTGAAACACCCCTGTTCCGCAATTTTTCACATTTTTCTCCCATCGCTGAAACACCACTGTTCCGCAATTTTTCACATTTTCCCATTGCCGAAACACCATCGTTCAAAAAAATTTCGCCCTTATTTCTATGGCTGAAACACCACTTCCTCAGCAGTATTCTGCAACATCACCCTTCCATCAAACATTTCTCTATTCTTTCCATGTTGCTGAAACACCAACTTTTCAGCATTCTCTGTCAAATAAGCTTTTGCGCTCTCATACTACATTTTGTCCTTCCAATAAACAAATCCTTGATACAATTCCTCTAACAAATCAAAAGTCTCTGACACGACCATTGCAAAATTATTATGGACAGGCACTATATTCTGTTTGAAGTATGAATCAAAAGGTAAAGAAGAGGTATATAAACTTTATATGTAAATACAATTGAACTATAGTTAATGAGAAGATCCCAACCCATTATTACCACTCATGTAAAATCATTATTCTAGCCATACTTGAAGGGGGGGCGGGGGGGGGGAATATCAAAATCTTATACCATCATTTCACATGAACCAACCACCGTCATTCCTTTTTTTACCATCCTTTCGGTTGTTTCACCACCATTTGCATGCCTTCACCCGAAAAACTCACTTTGCACAGAAGCGGTTACTCGACTCTCCGACAGTGCATTTTACTGAGCTGTTAGCTATGGGAGGCCCTGTTAAACGGTACGAACCCACCACGATAGCTCTGTTAGAACTATATCCAGAAGTCTATCAAATTTTTCTGCAGGTAGGATGGCTGGGTTATTTTCAGAGGCTACAGGGATTTGATCAACAACAAGTTCTTCAATTTGCTCTAAATCTCCAGGAAGATCATTCCATTGTTCAAGGGGTTTGGATTCTAGTTACATAGGAGGACATAGCACAGGTATCGGGTCTCCCTGTCATTGGCATTCACTGGTTCAGCCGCAAACATATCATCCTTAATACCCAACAGGATTTCCTCTTGCTAGGGGAACAAATTGAGCCTAAAGGTCGGGGTGTCTGACTTAGCTCATTGCCACATCCATGGATGAAAGTTGCATAATTTTTCAAGCACTATCTTACCTATGAAGGTCGATACCAGGTAGTCTACTAGTACGATTTTGTCATGTTGTCTCATTTACGACATGCTAGATTGGTGAACATTCCTTATTATCTGCTCAGATGTCTTAAAAATATGTTGCACTACTGTAAAAAGGCTAAAAAGCCCGCCCTTTCCCTCACCCATCACCATCTCGCTCAACTACTTATCCAAAAGGGTTTTTCCCAACAAAACCCTCCCCTAAACAATCCACCCATAGACCCCCAAGAAGCTGTCGAATATCCTGAAAATCTTTAGGAACAGCAACCACAAAACCCTCCAGACCCTCCGGAAGCACCTAACAGTCCGCCTACATACCCAATTAATCTAATTAACCTTCCTACCATACGAAGCCTTCCCCACATCTTACCATAATCATCCACTCCTACCGTTCATATCCTTAGCGATGATTCTGAATTAGACAACTCTCCTTGTCCCATCACTGAGGAAAAACCCCCACGCAAACGAAAGCAAATTCCTTTCTTTCCGCCCTTTTTACAAAGAAAATGAACAAGGGCCTCAACAAGAACAACCACTACTGCCACTGCCCTAAATCCCCAACCCATCCGGTTAAAACCTCGTACACCTCCAACCTCCCAAATTCTGGAATTTTTACCTATTCCACCCATGGGCACTGAAACACAAGAACCAGAGGCCCAGTGTGTTGCGACATCATCCTTTTCAAATAAAGTAGATAAAACACAAGAACCAGCTACTCATCAAGTAGCTAAAACACAAGAACCAACTACTCATCAAGTAGTTGAAACACAATAACCAACTACTCATTCAGTAGCTGAAACACAAGAACCAACTACTCATTCAGTAGCTAAAACACAAGAACCGACTACTCATTCAGTAGTTAAAACACAAGAACCAGCTATAGCTTTCACACAAGAACCAGCTACAACTAAAACACAAGAACCAACTGCTGATATTGTTACCGAGATACAAGAATTAGATGCCCTGGGTGCTGCAACATTACTTTCTCTACATCAAGAAGCTAAAATACAAGAATCAACTGTCGATCCTGTAGCTGCTCCAAAAGAACCAGTTAGTGCGGCTGTGACTATTACACAAGAACCAGTCACCCCTCTTCTAGAACCAACAATGGCCTCTTTATTACAAGAAAATGATTTCCTAAGGTCTGAACTGGAAGCCTACAAGCAAGAGCTAGTCATGGTAAAGGAAGCCTATGAGAAGGAACTTAAATTATACACCCTAGCTCGCATAGCCACCACGACAGAGGAAAATACAACAGAGAATCCATGTAGAGAGTATATGTGCAGTCAATGTGGGGACATCTACTATCAATCAGGCTACAAAGTAATTCAAATTCCAATGCCAGGAGCTTCCCCTGCACCTACGACTTTTGCAGTCAAAGAAGAAAGCCTTGTTGTTACATAAGAACCAACAGGACCTTCCAAAATTAAAATTGAACCCTGGCCTACAACAATTGTCAAATCTGAAGCCTCTGTTTTTGTTAATAAAGCTGTACAAACATTGCCTACTGATGAATCTGCCCCTCCTAGCCAGATCAATACCCACACCTTTGTGGAACAAGCCACTCAGACCCTACCTCAACCTACCACTTGCAATGCTGAAACACAAACTCAACCATGGGATGAGCAGGCAATAATGGACAAATGGAAACACGAGTCTGTTGTTACACAGGACAAAAGCCTACAGGAACACATACTACTCTGGCTAAACCATATCTATTCAAACTGGGAAGCTTTGGAGAAAACACACCAAGAATCTCGTGCCCATAAGAAACAAAATAAAGAGCTAAAAGGAAAATTGCTCTTGATGTTTGAGTTAGCACAAAAGTTGTTGGCTACATGGAAACCATCCTGCAATTCCTCTTTGTTCCTCATGGAACGACTTAGATTTTTTTAGATTAAATCAATCAAAGAAAGCAGACCCCATGCAGTGTTAAATCCAACAGATTTGGTTAAAACCTTTGCGGAAGCCTCTGCTATGGATCAGCACCTTCTCTGTGAGGTATATTTTCATAATGAGGCCATCCCTGAGAACCGACAGCTTAACCTTAACCCTCTTGTCGGTGACATCCAAATTCGGGCACTCACCTCCTTCCTTAACAATTAGATTATATGGCAGGATGACTTCCTAGCTACCAAGCATAACAAGGATAACCGCCTTCTCTGGATATGGCCAGAACCACAAAATGCTTCCACCTTTGTTATAGAGTATTATCAGTTTTTGAAGAAACTAGGGATGACTCAACACATTCGGCAACTACAGACAACAGTGATTCAGGATTGTCAACAGTTCATTAAATCCATAGAGATTGCTTCCCTACAAGAAAATAACATGTTTTGGCAACAATATACTGGGAAAAGATAGGAATACAATCCCTTTAGCCCCACTAATCTTGAGACAACAATTTCCAGGGTACCTAGCTACATCAAATGTGTTCAACAATGTGCTAAAAGATGGATAGGTTATCAGTTTCATTTCCCTATTCTGTGGTTGCTAGCAGAAAAATATCAAGTTCATCATAAGTTGCCTAAGAAGGCTAAAACAACAGCTTGGAAAAGGCTACAACACGTTCAAGGATTCAGAGCTCCAACAGACAACACTTTCCACAGCTACTGCTTAAGTAACTTGCATGCTCAGAGTCGATATCCAGATTCTGATTCAGATTGAAGTTGCCTGAGGACATGCAACCTCTTAAGCTGTGGGGGATGTTAGGACCCTATAATGTACCTTTTTTCTCACACTTTTTGCTACCATTACATCCTTTTTCCACTCACATTTAAACTCACATTATCACCTCACCCTATCTCTCCAAAGGTATATAACGTATCTTCTCTTTGCTATATGGTTAATCTATTTTTCATATAATTTTACATTACTCTCGTACTTAACCGTTGATCAGAAATATATAAGTGTTGAAATAGTTCGAACTACAGATTAGCATTGTTGTTTAAAGGCCCGTTGTTGAAACAATCAGAGCACGCAAACCCTGTGGCTGAAACAGTTTGTGGTCTACGATGCTGAAACAACAACTCACACAAGAAGAAGCTATTACACTCTTCGTGGTCTATGATGCTGAAACAACAATTCACACAAATCTGTTACATTGACCACAACAGCCGCACCTTGATCCAGAATTAACCATTGCTGTTGCATGAGACCAAGCTGCTGAAACAGTCATAACACAAATCTCGTTTCTAAAATAGCCCATGATTCGTGATGCTCAAACAACATACAACAACAGTAACAAGAAGATAAATCAAGAAGTTGTTACTCTAGACGCAACAACAACACCTCACTCAACACCTTTTCAACTATTGTAATAGCATTCTGTTACGGGAGACCAAGATATCCTATCCCAATATAGAGAATAGATCTGACTAAGAATAGGATTCAGATGTACACATGTAATCTGATGATCAAATTATATCGAGAGGATTCTCCTCTTTAAATAAGAGGAAATCGTCATTAGAGAGGACTTTCTTCTTGGCTAAGAAAGGATTTACAGAGAAGGACGTGTTTTACTTCGGACATTGTAATATGATACAGTTGACAGATGAATAAAATATTTTTCTGAGCATTTCTCTCTAGTTCCTTTCGTTTCAGGGGAATCTTGTGAGAAGGGAGGGCCCACCTTCTTCACAAGATTCAACCATTAGCTTTGTAGTGTGTTAGTGTTATTTCTGTTCATGCCTTGATTAAATTCTGTTTTGCTGAAACTCTACTTTACTAAACTCTGTTTTGTTGAAACTCTACTTTACTGATTGTTACATTGTTTTCATATGATTCATGCTTGGGTAACTGTTAATCATTTTAGTTAGTAATCATGTTTGGTGAATTTATGAAAGTGTGATAATCAGGGACAGGTGCTGGAGATTCTTGCTTGGGGAATAGGGTCTTGTTCTCTGTTAAGAGATAGTTAGCCTTCAGTGTGTGTCAATCATTTCAATTAGTAATGAGTTCATGAAAGTGTGATGATCGGAAACAGGTGCTGAAGATTCCTGCTTGGGGAATAGGGTCATGTTCTCTGTTACAGAATCGTTGGTCTTTCCTTTTGCAGTATCTTGAAGGATTTATTTCCTAGGTTGTTATTTCTTAATGTAATCCAGGATTCTTTAGACAATTATTTCTTTAAACTTTGAACTCTGCAATAGGTAAGTTGCTTTCCTATAATTCAAAGTAGAACTTCAGTTTGTTCAAGGCAAGGTGTGATTAATGTATTTTTACTACAACTCTAGATTGCTTTTGAGATTGAGCATATATAGTGTGTGATTACCTTTGAAATAAACATACTTCCCTGGGTTGATAATTTATGTAGCACTTGATTGTTTAGTTAAATAAGCAATTATAGTGACCAACATATCTGAGCAAGAGTTCCTACAAGGAGTGCAGTCGAATTGTCTGCAAGGAGTGCATTGACAAAGGGTTCAGATAGGGTAGATTTTGTTATCAATTCCACAGAACTGCAGTCAGGAACAGGAGTCGTGCAAGGAGTGTGCAGACTGAGCGAAGTCTCAGGGTTGTGGAACCTGAATGAAGCATTGAGAGACTGTTGTTGCAGGTGTGCGCATGGTCGAAGGATTTCAACACTTAGAAGTGTTTGAAGGTCTGCCGCAAGGAGTGCACGCAAGGGTTTTCCAGAAGATGCAGAGTCGTGGGAAATTTCAAAGGAATTGAACCTTTGAGAAGCCGAAGGAAATTGTAGCAACATCAGATAGCAGGAGGACAAACTCTCAGAGGAGGAATGGACGGTCGGAATTCTCTGAGGAGGATTCGCGAAATCCCGTGAGCCACTCAGATCTCACGGAAGAGAAAGGGAGTTACCGCGAGTATTTCAGAAGGTTCTAAGCTCAGGAGGAGTAGGACCATAGATCCAAGCCACAAGGGCCATTGGATTTTCACGTGGAATTCTATATCGAGGTTTCGTGGGTGGAAGTCTCATAAAATTTGCAACGGGAATCGCAAAATCACGAATCTCAAAATCTCGAAGGCCAAGAGCACGGTGTGGGACCATAGGAGTCAGAGAGGCGGACAAGTGGCACACCATTTCAGAGTTTCGCGAGGTGAAGTTCCGAACACATTGCATCAGGATTCACGATATTGTGAACTATGAAGTCCCGAGAGAAGTGGGGAGGCATTGAAAAGTCAAAGCTCACGAGTGTGTTGGAGTTTTGGAAAATCCATATTCAGGAGTTGAGGATGCCGAGTTGTTTGACATCGCGATCGCCAAAATCGCAATAGGTAAAATCCTGAAAGGAAAAAGGAAGGGTCAACATTGACTGTTTCGGGTTTCGGGGATTCGAGAGACCAACGCTTGACCACTGGATTCGCGAAGTTGTGAAATCCAATCTCCCAAGTGTAACGAGGGGATCCCGTGAGAGTTTGTTGTGGGTGTAGATTTCCTGATAGGGAAATAGAAGAGCCATTTAGAGTTCTTCGGGCCAGTGGTAAAGGAAAGATCCTTTGTCTACATGGACCTTCCGACCTGCGGGTTGTGAAGGGAGTGTGCGTCGGTGTTAAGTATGGTATCAGAGCTCAGAAAGGTTCTTTTCTTTTTGTAGCAGAGAAAAAGAAAATTCACCGTGCCGCCAAGGAGAAGGGACAGGCAAACAATCAATCCACCAGAGGATAGGGAAATTCCAAGAAGAAGAGGCAGGTAGATGACAGATCTACCCATGGAGAGAGAGATGTGTGATATATGAGCCAGACTCAAAGACATGGAGACAGCACAAAGATGCAAAGTCAGTGCTGGGGATCTAAGTGATTTCGAGAGTGAAATTGAGGTTGAACATGAAGAAGAAGTTGCAGTCGAAGATGCATCAAATGAACGTTTGATCAGAGATATTGCAAGAATGGGTGCAAGAGAAAAGATGGGCATTCCAGTTTATGACGGAAACTTGGATGCAGAAGAGCTTCTAGACTGGATTAGAGCTCTAGACACATACTTTGACTATGAAGACGTTGAAGAAGACAACAAGGTCAAGCATGTTGTCACGAGATTGAAGGGGCATGCAACATTGTGGTGGGATGAACTACAAGTTGATAGACGCTGCAAAGGCAAGCAAAAGATCAAAATATGGGACAAAATGATTGCTAAAATGAAGGTGATCTTCATCCCCAGAGATTATCAAATTACTCTGTTTAGGAGGATGCAGAACCTGAGACAGAAGCTGATAACAGTGAAAGAATACACTGAAGAATTCTACTGACTGAACATCAGGGCAGGTCATCGAGAGAGCGATGATGAAAAAGTATCCAGATATTTGAATGGCCTGAGATATGATATTCAGGATGAGATGAGCATGGTAACCATCCGAACGATGGAAGATGCTTATCAGATGGCTCTAAAAGCGGAAGAGAAGTTGAGCCGAAAGAAACGTCAGAGAGGCCAAGGCAGAAGTCAGCCCAAAGGTAAATCAGTTGCCTAGGAAAAATATCAGAAGCCCAAAGAGGACTGGAAGAAAGCTGAGACTCGAACTGAGAGAGGTGGAACCTCATAGAGAGGAGATTATGCTGACAATAACACTTTTCCTCGTACTAGAGGTAGAGGAAGAGGAAGAGGTGGAGTAATAACATGCTTCACATGCGGGAAGAATGGGCACAAGTTGTATGAGTGTCCAGAGAAGAAGAAATAAGGGGGAGAAGCTCACATTGTCGAGGCATAGAGGCAAGATGTTGAGGCAGAAGACACTAAAGGCGGAAGATCGCTAATGATGCGAAAAGTTCTTTTGACACCGGAGAAGGAGGTGGAGAGTTCAGTCCAAAGGACCAGACTTTTCGGGATTTCTTTCAAAACCAAGGACAGGGTATGCAAAGTCATCATGGATAGTGGTAGCACAAATAATCTCGTTTCTACAGAGATGGTAGAAAAGATGGAGCTGGAGACGATTGATCATCCAAGCCCATACAGAGTTTCAAGGCTACAAAAAGGACATCAGGTAACTATCACTAAACAATGTTTAGTTGAATTTAAGATAGGAGGATATAATGATAAGATATTATGTGATGTCATTCCTATGGATTTTTGTCATCTATTGCTGGGTAGACCATGGCAATATGACAGGAATGTGATTCATGATGGGAGAATGAACACATACACCCTAGAGAAGAATGGGAGGACTCGCATGGTGCTTCCAATCAAGGATAAGGAAGTGAAGTCGGAAGTAAGCAACACTGTACTTCTCATGAGTGGGAAGGAACTTCTTATAGATGTTAAGAAGAAGGAATAACCACAATTCATTGTGGTAAGAAAGCTAAAGATTATTTTGACCAGCACAAGGGTAGATTATTTACCAGAAGAAGTTCAGGAACTGCTGGAAGAGTTCGCTGACATTGTAGTGGATGACTTACCTCGTTCGTTGCCACCAATCAGAAGTGTGAGTCATCATATTGATCTCATACCAGGATCCAGTTTTCCAAACAAATCCATGTACAGATTGACGCTGGAAGAAAATGAAGAGGCTAAAAGACAAGTCCAGGAGCTGTTGGACAAAGGTTTGGTTAGGGAAAGCTTGAGTCCATGTGTTGTTCCAATAGTACTCAGTCCGAAGAAATACGGAGGCTTGAGGATGTGTATTGACTCAAGGGTGATCAACAAGATAACCATCAGGTACAGATTTCCATTGCCAAGGATGGATGATCTAATGGATTTCTTGAGTGGAGCAAAGTATTTTTCAAAGATTGATTTGAAAAGCGGTTATCATCAAATCTGTATGAGAGAAGGTGATGAATGGAAGACAACCTTCAAGACCAACGAAGGGTTGTATGAATGGCTTGTTATGTCGTTTGGCTTAACAAATGTGCCAAGTACCTTTATAAGGTTGATGAATGAAGTCCTAAGGGAGTTCATCGGAAAATTTTCCATTGTGTATTTGGATGACATACTGGTTTACAGTAAAATAGTGGCAGAGCATCTGAAGCATTTGGCTACAGTGATGCAGAGGTTACAGTAGGAGAAGTTGTTGATAAACATGAAGAAGTCCTCATTCATGAAGACAGAGCTCATCTACTTGGGATTTGTTATTTCTGCAGATGAGTTGAGGATGGATCCAGATAAGGTGGAGGTAATAAAAAATTGGCCATCACCGAAAAATGTTTTTGAGGTGAGAAGTTTTCACGGATTGGCTAGTTTCTATCGAAAGTTCATCAGGAATTTCAGTGGAATTAGCGCAGCGATGATGGATACAGTGAAGAAAAGACACAAGTATTTTCACTGGACAGAAGAGGCTGAGAAAATTTTTAATTTGTTGAAGAGGAAGATCACGGAACAACCAGTTTTGGTTTTGCCGGATTTCCAAAAGACATTTCAAGTGAAATGAAATGCAAGTGGATTTGCAATCAGGGCAGTCTTGAGTCAGGAAGACAGGCCGATAGCATACTTCAGTGAGAAGCTGAATGAAGCGAAGATGAAATACTCCACTTATGATAAGGAATTTTATGCTATCATCCAGACATTGAAGAAATGGAGACATTACTTGATCCCGAAGGAGTTTGTCTTATACAGTGACAATCATGCATTGCAGTTTGTGACTCAACAGGAAAAGTTGAATCAGAGACATGTAAAATGGGTGGAATATATGCAGAATTTCACTTTTGTGATTAAACATATTTCAGGTACTGCTAACAAAGTTGTTGATGCTTTGAGTAGAAAGTGTTTGTTGTTGCAGGAGTTCAAAGTCAAAACGTTGGGTTTTGATGATCTCAGGAACATGTACGTCGATGATCAAGATTTTAAGGAAGCGTATGAAGTAGTTGAGAACCCGATTCTCAGGGATAGAAGCCAATGGGTAGAATACATGATCCAGGAAGGATTACTATTTACAGGTAATCAACTGTGTATTCCGAAATGCTCCATGAAGAAGAATTTGCTAAAGGAGAAACACAGTGGAGGATTGGCAGGGCACTTTGGTCACGACAAGACATTCGCAAAGTTGAATGAGTCATTTTTTTGGCCAGGAATGCGAGTAGATGTCAAGAGATTCATGGATAGATGCAGAATTTGCCAGCATTCAAAGGGAAAAAGACAAAATGTTGGATTTTATCAACCATTTCCCGTACCAGAGAGGCCGTGGGATGCAATTAGCATGGATTTCATATTGGGGTTGCCAAGAACACAAAGAGGATTTGATTCAATATTTGTGGTGGTGGATATATTTTCCAAGATGGCACACTTCATTCCATGTCAAAAGACCAGTGACACAACTCACATTGCGAATCTGTTTTTCAAAGAGATCATTCGACTTCATGGCTTACCAAGAAGCATAGTTTCGGATCGAGACACTAAATTCATAGGGCACTTTTGGAGGACCTTATGGAAGAAACTAGGAACTAACTTGGCGTTTAGTTTTTCTTATCATCCTCAGACGGATGGATAGACAAAAGTGGTAAACAGAAGTCTGGGAGACTTGCTGAGAAGCTTGGTGACAGAACACCACAGCCAGTGGGACAACATATTACCACAGGCAGAGTTTGCTTATAATGACTCAGTTAACAAGAGAACAGGGCAGAGTCCATTTCATATTGTCTATGGTATGAAACCGAGAGGAATTTATGAATTGAGGGATTCGGAATAGATTTCAACTAGGAGTGCTAGTGCAGAAGATTTCGCAGAGGCGATGAAGGAACTTCACAGCCAGGTGAAGGATCGATTGCAGAATTCAAGCCGGGAGTATAAGCGTAGGGTAGATCAGCATAGAAGACAACTTCAATTTGAGGTTGGTGAATTGATTTTGGCACATTTGCGAAAGGAAAGGTTCCCGAGAGGAACATATAGTAAGCTAAAGATGAAGAAAATCGGACCGTGTAGGGTCTTGAAGAAATTTGGGGTGAATGCTTACGAGATTGAATTACCCGATGGGATCATAATTTCTCCGATATTCAATATCTCTGATTTGTACCCATATAAAGTTGAGGTAGCAGCGACAGGAAATGAGTAGCCAGTGATCTAGTGGACAAAGAAGATGTCAGTTGCAGATAAGTCGTAGATGGATCACATACTAGACAAAAGAGTGAGCAAGAGGACCAGGCGAAAGAAATACCTTGAGTATCTGGTCAAATGGAAAGGCCATCCAGTTGAAGATTCCAGTTGGGAGAACGAAGCAGAGATACAGAGGCATGGATAGACTGTGCGCGAGCTCATGGACAGGATCCCATGAAAATTTTCATGTGAGAGAGTATGATGCAGGAGCATCGCCAACATCAAGCGATCCAGCACGGAAGCAAAAGACAGCTGGAAAAGCACCCATCACAAATTTTGAAATCACCTTGAACTTGATGTGCAATCTTAAATGAGGTCATTAAGAAGAGGCACACTTGTAAAATGTAAATGGACCTTGAGCGATTTTCTCTCATCCTTAGTAGGTAGAAGGCATTTATGGTAGTTAATGCAAGTAGGTATAATTGAATGTGTAGATTAGACAGTTTTAGAGCGCAAGAGGGAAATGGGATATAGACACCCTCATTGTGCATTGTAACATAGGCATCATTGTTGAGAAGAGCATAGAAGAGAAGCAGAGAGTTGTGTAGCAGTCTCCATGTACAGAAGTTCTGAATTAATACAAGAAAACTTTGATTCAGACTCATGGTGTTCATATATTCTCTGTGTATGCATCTTTGAATGTTATGCTCATGAATGTTTTTTTTCTCTTTCTGTCATGCATTTGCTTTTATGCTATGTATGAATGATTTCTTGTTGAATGTTTGAAATATGAGAGGAAAGAGGAGAGGAATGAGTTTCAATTATTTCTCTATCTGAGCAAGAGTTCCTGCAAGGAGTTCAGTCGAATTTTCTGCAAGGAGTGCATTGACAAAGGGTTCAGATAGGGTAGCTTTTGTTCTCAATTACACAGAAGTGCAGTCAGGCATAGGAGCCGTGCAAGGAGTGCACAGGTTGAGCGAAGTCTCAGGGTTGTGGAAACTGAATGAAGCATTGAGAGACTATTGTTGAAGGTGTGTGCAGGGTCAAAGGATTTCAACACTTAGAAGTGTTTGAAGGTCTGTCGCAAGGAGTGTGTGCAAGGATTTTCCGGAAGACGCAGAGTCGTGGGAAAGTTCAAAGGAATCGAACCTTCGAGAAGCTGAAGGAAAGTGTAGCAACGTCAGATCACAGGAGGATAGACTCTCATAGGAGGAATGGACGGTCGGAATTCTCTTAGGAGGATTCGCGAAATCCCGTGAGCCACTCAGATCTCACGGAAGAGAAAGGGAGTTACCGTGAGTATTTCAGAAGGTTCTAAGCTCAGGAGGAGTAGGAATGTAGATCCAAGACACAAGGGCCATTGGATTTTCGCGTGGAATTCTATATCGGGGTTTTGTGGGTGGAATTCTCATAGAATTTGCAACAAAAAATAATCACGAATCGCGAAATCCCGAAGGCCAAGAGCACAGCATGCGACCATAGGAGTCAGAGAGGCAGCTAGGTGGCACACCATTTCGGAGTTTCCCGGAATGAAGTTCTGAACACATTGCATCAGGATTCACGATATTGCGAAGTCCGAAGTCTCGACAGAAGTGGGGAGGCGTTGAAAATTCAAAGCTCACGAGTGTGTCGGAGTTTTAGAAAATCGGGATTCGGGAGTCGAGGATGACGAGTTGTTCGACATCGCGATCGCTGAAATCATGATAGGGAAAATCCTGAAAGGAAAAAGGAAGGGTCAGTGTTGACTGTATCGGGTTTTGGAGATTCGAGAGACCAACACTTGACCACTGGATTCACGAAGTTGTGAAATCCGATCTCCCAAGTGTAACGAGGGGATCCCGTGAGAGTTTGTTGTGGGTGCAGATTTCCCGATAGGGAAATAGAAGAGCCATTTAGAGTTCTTCGGGCTAGTGGTAAAGGAAAGATCCTGTGTCGATGTGGACCTTTTGACCTACAGGTTGTGAAGGGAGCGTGCATCAGCGTCCATAATACCAGGGGAAGAACAATAGGCCAAGCACGAGACTAGGGGGGCACGGTCCTATGGAATGGTGCCACATGACCGCAGAGTTCGGGAAAGGGGCCAGCGCACAGCCCTTTGGGCTGGTGCTTGGACACATACCTATCCATATGACTGAGTTTAGGGGCACGCGCCAGAAAGAGGGGGCTAGGCCCTATTATTAAACATAAAGTGGTTTTTTTATATAGTTATGGATTTTTAATTGATTTTATGCCTGTAACTAATGGATTTTATCCATTATTGGGAGATATTGGGCATTTTTGGAGGCCAAATTTTGGGAGGAAGTTGGGGATGGTTAACCAACTTCAGATCTATAAAAACCAGGACTATTTGAGGCCATGGGAGGACATTCAGAGTAGATTTATGCTGAAGGTAAGCCAAGCCAAAGCCATTTTTATGTAGGGAAGCTATTGAGGAGCAGACGCTTGCGGGCCATTTCTCGGAGCTCCGATCATTTGTTTTGTGTGTCGTTTATTTTGCTAGGTTCTAGAGATATGGAAGAACATGACCAGATCAGTCTTGTATCTAATTGGCACTGCTGCGATGTATTTTTTGAGCTTTGAACAGAAATAAAGAAGCCTCCCCCACAGAGACAAAGGCCCGGAGACGTAGGCAACATTGTGATGAACTCCGTTATCAATTCTCTTGTTATGGTTTGTTGTTTATTACTTCATTTCATATATTCATATGTGTATATGGCTGTCATAATTCCTCTTATTTCCTCATTCTTTGATTAATCTTCTCAAATGGTTAATTAACACATGCAATTAAAAACTCAACCATAGTCATTAAAATATCTTTACGGATCACTGATCATTTTCCCTCCTTGTAGGTACAACTTCTATCCCTTTCGTGAAGTGATCTGTAGCTGTTAGAATCCATCTGTGCTAGCCACTAGATGGAGGGTCAATGTTACCTATGAAATCCAAATCCCATTGTTGGAAAGGTGCAGACACTTTTACAGACTTGAGAGGTAAGTACTTAAGCTTATGTTTACCAACAAACCTGTGGCATTTATCACATTCTCTAACCTTTTCACATACATACAAAAATATACTAGGCCAATAGTACCCAACCCTAAGTATATTATATGCAGTGGAATTCCATAAGTGATGTCCCCCACACAGTCCTTCATGAAATTTTGACATGAATCTTTGTGCTTATTCTTCATCAAGAGACCTCAGTAAAATTCTATAAAAGTCCCTCCAAAAGAAAGTTTGATTATTTACACAATACTTTACAACTTTGATTTTTAGGGACCTTACCTTAGACCTATCCATTCCTGGAGGAGCTTGGAAATTATACAGAAAATAAAGGATATATTTGTGCCATTTTGATTCAAAAATATTTTGATTGACTTGAGAACTATTGGTTTGAGGTTCAAAATTTCCTGAATTATACAGATGTAATCAACTCCAAGATCTCCACAATTGGAATTAGTTAGCAGCTTAGCTAACCCCTGGAGTTTGACAAGATTTGTAGGCTTGATATCCATGTCATATTCAAGAAACTTAGATGTCCATTTAATTCTCTTTCCATCATATTCTAGTTGAGTCAAGATACTTTTAATAACATTTCATGGTACATAAGAAATTCCTTTGGAATGTAACACATAAAATCTAATTAAAGAATTTAGTTCCTTAACCAAAGAAGAATCCTTCTTCTCCATGATATAGTATTTTAACTCAACATATCGAAGTGCCTGACTGAAAAAGGAAATGGGTTGTTCAAAACCCTCAGAATTTCTCTGTAGAAGGGAAGTTGCTAAAGTATCTTGAGATGCAAAAGAAAAAATCAGAAATGCTTTTCCAAAATCTAGGCTAATAAAAATAAGGGCATCTGAAATAGATTCCTTAATAGACTGGAAATAATATTTGGCTTCATCCCTCCATTTGATATGACTACCTTTCTTTAGCATGCCAGTTATGTATTTGAACCATTCAACAATGTTGGGAATAAACCTTCTGAGAAAGTTTATCTTCCCAAGGAAAGACATAATTTCCTTCTTAGTTCTAGGGATAGAAATATTTTGAATATATGTCACTCTTCTACACTTCAAAAAAACCTGTCTCAAATGAAATATATGATCCTCATTAGAGTTAGATAATACAATAATGTCATCCAAGTAGATGAAAACAAATTTATCCTTCTCTCCCACGAAGGAAATATCCTTGGCTCATTGAAACATGGCCCCAACATTCAATAGACCAAAAGGCATTCGTGCATACATAAAAGTACCCCAAGGTGTTGTAAAACAAATCTTCTCCATATCTTCTGGATGAAGAGCTACATGATTGTATCTAGAGAAACGATAAATCATAGACATCCTGCTAGATCCTAACACCCTTTGCAATATATGTTCCATTTTGGGCAATGGATAGTTGTCTTTTCGAGAAAACCTATTCCAATTCCTGAAATCAACTGAAAGTATGATTTCACCATTCTTATTTCTCATTGGAACCATATTTTCTATCTAGTCAGAGTACCTCAAGGGTACAATGATCTTATCATCTAAAATTTTCTTGAATTCCTTCTCCATAATAGGTAACAAAAGAGGATTAATCTACCTTAATTTCTGCTTGAAAGGTTTTACATTGTCTTTCAATGGTATCTTAAGTTGAATGACAGTTACATCAAAGGTCCTAAGATCTTCATATTTCCATGAAAAAGTATCAATGAATTACTTCAACAATTATTCATATTTAGCTCGGTATTTTGACGAGAGGAATTTTGATAATTTAACATGCTTGGGATTTGCAACGGTCCCAATATTGGAATCAGTCACATCTGCTTCTTTTTCTGGATCATGGATATTCACAGGAACATCATTATGATAAAAAAATCCTTTCAAGAGGCACTGGATCTGTTGGGATATGATTAGTGGCAAATTGGAAGATCTTGTGCCCGACAATCATATTGTGAAAATTTAAATTATGATTGTCCACATCTAAATCTTCATCTTGATCAATATGAATTGAAGAAAAATAATATATAGCTTCAATGAGCCTTTTGATTTCATAATCTTCCTCAAATAATCTACAATGCTTGACATTGTCTAGAATCAAAGGTCTGTACCTAACCTCAACCTCATATTTCATCTTTCGGGACAAAGGAGGTTTAAAATTACTTTCTTACACAGCCAGTGAATCAACATGCACATTTTGATTTCTTGGAATATATACAATGTAAAAATATAGGAAAAAGGATTCAATGATGTCCCATACCTCATTTTTGTAATCTTTCAACTGAATGTTATTTTTCTGATATACATTTATAACCTGATTTGCATTGAGTTAAGAATCTCGATGCATCTTCAAATGTTGGATTTTCATTTCTTTGGTTTCCCCGATACCTAAAAACAATGCCTCATGCTCTGCAATGTTATTTGTTGTATCGAATTATAACTTGTAAGACAGGGTAATGAATTCATGTTAAAGAGAAATTAACACTACACATACCCATGTGCCTTCTATGGATGATGTTCCATCAAAGTATAATTTCCATAACATATTTTCATTTTCAACAGACTGTTGAGAAACAATTGGTTTTGTCAAAGGAAAATATTGTTGAACAACATTATAAATATGAAATATAGAGGATCCCAAATCCACATCAACTACATAAATAAGATTATTTATAGAATTTTCATTGTTAGTGATAATATATGCCAATTGAGCCTCATGTTAGAGTCTTCTAAATTCTCCTCCAAAAATAGGTATAGTGGCATAAGAGAGATCCATTTGAAGAGATACCCCAATATTATTACACCAAGATCTGGACAACAACATACCAAACCAAGAAGGGATATCATCTACAAATATATCCATGGCTAAATGTTTGGTTGGGATTTGAGATAATGAAACAACAAGGTCTTTGATAAACCCCAACAATTTGACATTTTTGGAATCAAAAGAAAAGAGATCGTGGTATTCTTTAGTGATTTCTAACCCCAATTCTTCCATGAAAACCTTCGGCATAATATTATGGGAGGCTCCTGAGTCTAACAAGAATTTATGAAGGATATTTTCAGGAACATTTAATGGGAAATAAAAAGGAGTGGAGTCATCCCTCTCTTATACAATTGGCCCTAAGACAATAGTGGGTTTTTCATATTGGATATTAATCACATCAGTAACAGGATCTATGATAGAATAAGGCTGTAACCATTTAAAAATTTGACTCCTATAAGAATTTGTTTTAACCAATTCAGTCAAAGGAATAGGAATTTTGATCTTACTTATCTTATGTTCTAGGATGAAAAGATATGAGAACTTATCTGCTTTCGGGGATGATATTTTCATCGCTGGTTGTATTGGCTTCCTTTCAGAATTTTTGATGTTTGTCTGTACTATTGGGGCAAAAGGTTTATCTCTTTTAGGAGTTGGTTTAGTAGGAGTAGATTTGTCTTTATCAGGAACATATTTAGCAGGTGTTTATTTAGATATAAGATTGTACCCCTGCTGATATGTGTTACAAATGATATTATCTAGACCTTCCCTAGCATATGCACTCTTTGAATCTTCATATTCATTCTATGTTAAGTGACTGAGAGCAATCTCATCTCTGAACAAATGAATAACCAAATATTCATCTACCTCATCATCTTCTTGATTCTCTTCAATATAATTGTTATCCAAGGGTGTCTGGATTTTTTGATCATCATTATTCTTCTTATCCATCTGCATGAACTATGGGTTATAAGGTATTCTATATTTATTTGTATTTTGATTTCCTTCTTGAGGTGTATTTCATTTCTGTTTTTCCAATCTGAGTTTAGACAACTCAGATGAAATTTCCTCCATTTTTCTTGCCATCTCCTCCAAGGAAATATTCTATTTTTTTATATTTTATGAAGAAGACTTATATTATTCCTTTTTATTTCCTTTATTTGATCTCTTCTTGAGTTGTTTTGATGATAAAAGGTTGGATTCAAATTCAAGAGTTGAATCTTGCATATCATCTGGAGTGGTTGATCTTCTTTCCCTTAGTAGAAAACAAAAATAAACATCAAAGGAATTAGCATAAGTGTCATTTTCTAGCCTTTCAGTTGGCCTGATATCATCTGGTACATCTAATTAAATATCTAAGATAATTTAGAGACAGACTCACCATTCTTTCTTCAAAGATTGATGAATTTTTTCATGTAATACAAATCATCTTTCTTGTCTCCCCACTTTATCAAGAAGGTGGAATCAAGGTATGTGATGGTAGTAATAGAGTTATATCTAAGGTTCTTGAACCACTTTCTCACTTCTCCATCTAAACCTTGAATAAAAGGCCTCATCCACACATCATCATAATCCACTTGAAAAATTTTGGTAAAGGAATAAAAAGTAATTAAATGCTCCTCTGTAGTTGTTTCCCCTTCATTGTCAAATATTGGAAGGTACTTTGTTGGGCGTAGGCCCACTTTGGAGTAAAGACTAATTTTGTAGAATAAAGCACAAATAAGGAAAAGAGAACTGGTAGGAAAAAAAGAATTTTCAAGGTAAAAGTGCATGTAGAGGACGAAATCATGTGAGGCAGGCATGTAAGAAGACCTAACCATGCTAGGGTTAGGGTTTTGGTAAGAAAATGTAATGGCTTCTAATCCATAAACATGTATAAGTAGGTACCTAGGAGGTCTAGTTTAGGGGTTGTGTTGTTGGTCGTTGTTACTATATTGTTCGAAGACCAAATGACTATAATTATGATCTGTTTTGTAAGCAGTTGAGCTGAGGAGAGGAAATAAGGTATATATTGAGGGTTAGATCACAGTTTGAGGAGCCTGGTGTGATCTAGTCCACCTCATTGTAGATCTTGACCTATTGGATGGAGATTTGTAATGCATGAGGCACTGTAGTTTTGGAAACACCATAATAAAGGAGAAGAGCAACAAAATATTTGTGGATGTAACCCAATAGAGGGTGAACCACGGTAGATAATGTGTTGTGTGATTGAGTATTGATTATTTCCTTTAATGTTAATGATTATATGTTATACAAATGCATGAATGACTTAGTTAGATCTATTACTTTACATGCATGAATAAGAAGGATAGATTAATCGAGATAAGTTGAATTTTAGAGTAAACAAATGAAGATAATAGAGGTTAATCCTAGATCCCCACTCATTCCCAGGATAAAATCACTTGAGAATTGCAACCACCCATAAGAACTATCTCGGGTGAGACTGGACAGTGCATTTTGTGCATTGTGTTTCCTTCTAGTTCACCAAGAGGGTCGATAGTTTTAGGGGTTTTTCTTGGAAACCATAGTATATCTGAACTTGGGTCAGCCCCATAATGGTAGAAAGAGTGTAAGTAACCAACAAATGGTTATGTTTTTGGTTGGAACATAAAGGGATTGAGTGGATGAGATTTGTTGAAGAATCGTGAAAATAATTTTAGATATGGTGAGAAAACGTTAAAAAGAATGATGATATAAAAGGGGATGTTGATACTATGGAACCTAATGAAGGAGGATATCGAGAGCTAGTTGAAAAAAAAAGGATCTGGAATTTGTGCAGAAAGATAACAGAAACCTGAAGTTAACACCGCGTAAATATTTGGACAAGTATGTATTTAGCGAATTGCATGAAGTATTTTTCTATGATTTCTCGCATACGTTACAGGAGTGGACATTGAGGTGGAAAGAAAACCACCCTACAAATAGGATCAGACAACTAGAGCGGAATTTTGTGGAGGTCACACAGTAACAAAAAGTTGACAATAAATTTTCATGAGCAGTAGATTTCTGGTTAGACAGCATGGTTGCAGGATTTATCACAAAATTTGCAGTAGATATTGCAAAGTCTTACAGTGCAGCAGAAAAATAGTTCCTGAAGGGACCTTGAGGTAGGTATATCATATCATTGTACACTTCCATCAAGGTGTTACTTTATAAAAAAGGTGTAATAAAAATGGCATCATACAACTAAAACTTCCTTGCGGGCATGGGGGAAGGGGGGAAGCATTGACAAGAGACGAATAAATGGAGGAAGAGATGGATAAAATAAAGGAGGAGAACTCAGATGCAATCATGATGGAGGAATACCAGATCAAGAAAATCATGGCAACAACTGGAAGAACGCACAGTGGAGCACCCTACCAATACAAGATGAACAATAAGAAGAGAGCCATATCCATGAGGGAAGGCTTTGCAAGTGATGAAGATGAGGTAGAGGATCTCCGAGATGTGGAGCAGATTGAGGAAATACTACACATGACATACAAAAGGAAGACACAAGTTCCAAGAGCATAAAATGGAGAAAAAAATCCTATCCATATCAGTGTTAGTGTGGAACTCATAAAACCATGTGTCGCTAATACACCAGAGAGAACACCACCATTTAGACAACCAAATTTTAGTTGAAGAAACGCAGAAGGAAGTACATCTACACAGGGAGAAACAACTGGGGGAGCCACTTTAGGAAGTATCAGTCAAGGATATACACCACGCAAAGGTAGTAGTTCATCATTCACGATGGCATGACACTGATATGAAAATGTAAGGGCTTGAATATTTTTAAAATTGAAGTGAAATGGTATGTTCTTGGGTAATAGGAGCAAGTTACAAAAACATAAATATTAATGATTTTTTTTACTCAATCATAAGTAGCATAAATAGTGATAAACAACCATCGTAATACACAAATTAAAATAGAAAAATGATAAAGGATTTCACCCCTCTCTTAGGCTACATATCCTGGTCCAGACTCCAAAGGATATTTTTCATTAATGATGAAAGTGTCAAAATCATTTCTTTACAATCCTCATAATGCGAAATGGATGGCTTGAATGGCTCTAGAACGTCCAAATCCCTTAGCTGGGCTCTTCCTGCACCTGGTTTGGCCAAAAAGTGAGTTGGAATCACTCCCTGGACGTTTCTCCCAATTCTTTGTTGTCTATGCTTGCCAAAAATCACCCAGACTGATTGAACCTAGCTCATGGGTGTTTTCCGTGCAGAAAACCCAACACACATGCCTTCCCTAAAAATATGGAAATTCATCGCACCGTTAGTGCGCTGGGCCCTTTTCCCGGTGGAGGTCCTTAGTGTATGTCGCCCATGTGGTTGGACCCTAGGCACTTAAATCAGAACCATTGTAATAGTGGGATGTGAGGCTGACATGAGGCTAGGTGCGTGGTCATCTTGATTGACACGTGTATTTATCTAACTGTTGGTTGAACATTTTAAACCTTGTGCACAAGTTTGTATGTGTAGAGTCATATGGAAGAAGAAATATAACTAGGGGTTGGGGCTAAGCCCCGACCCACACCTCGACAAACCATTCCATATAAAAAACTTAAATAATTATCAAACCATATAAGAGTAAGAAACACCATGTGGGAAGGCTAGTGTCTTGACCCTGCCAATTCGTCCACGTGTCCCCGGAGGTCGCGGGTTCGACCCCCGCGAATACAAAATCAATTTTTGAATATTTGAGGTGGATGCCACGTGGCATCCCATGTCAGGGCCACATGGCACCATTCCACTGGCCCACCAATCCTACCACTTGTCTCCATCTGACAGGTCCTCTTCTGAAAATTGATCATATGACATGTGTCTTATACAATCATGCCATGTGTCAGTACAACCTCCTGCCACATGTCAGTATGGTTAGCTTTCATGTCAACGGTATGGCCATACCATGTTAGCACATCTTCCTAGTCAGCAACCCATGTCACCCTGCCACATGTCAATATGGTTATCTTTCATTTCAGTAGTATGGACATCCCATGTCAGCAGCACGGACATGCCACGTCAACACTGTACAAACTATATAGTCAGAAAAATTTTGCATGTTTGGAAAAGAAGAAAAAACATGATATCTCTCTCATTCAACATTTGTTTGAAACTTTTCAAGTTGCATTAGGATCGTGAGGACGAGGCCTATCCACGCTTCTGTTTTGAAGCAATTCTGAGCACTTTGATTTTTGAGCATATTTTGATCCTCTGGATCACTCCTCCCCATTGGGAAGATTTTGGACCTCCAAAAGACTACTTTTAGTCTATTTGAATATGAGGGTACATTTCCCTCACCTTTACAATCTCAATCCACTTGATCTTGCTTGGATTTGTGCCTTTAAGAACAACTCAAAGGTTTTCCACATTCCCTCCTTTTGAAGTTCTTATCCCCATGTCAAGGATTGTGTATTCATGCAATTTTGAAAGATATTATGGCGAGAAATCATATATAGAAGGAATATGAACATGATCTGATTGATCATCAATCAAAGGAGGCTCATGTAATCTCAAATTCTCAACATTGACAACTACATACATTTACATATAAGGAGACAAATCCAAATGGAAGGCATTGTTACCAATCTTTTCAAGAATCTTGAAAGGTCCATATATAATTGGTTTCAGTTTTTAACCTTCTCCTTTAAGCCTCTCTTTTCTAATGTAAAGCCAAACTTCATCTCCAACTTGGAAACTATGATCAACACGATGCTTTTCATGTCTTGGCTTGTACTTGGCTTGGCTCTTTTCCAACTATTCTTGTACCATTTGATGCACCAACTGAATTTGTTCAATGAACTTATTTTCCATATCAATGTCATATTGAATATCAATAGCAATTTCTTTCCCAAAGACAAAATCTAAAGGATATTTTGGCAAATAACCAAAACATGCTTCAAATGGAGATGTTTGAGTTGAAGAGTGCTTAACTCGATTGCAAGCATGTTGAATGTAGTGTAGGTGCTCATCCCCAAGCTTAGGATGATTGTTGAAATAACCATGAAGAAGATGCACTATTGTTCTATTAACCACTTTAGTTTGACCATCGGTTTGTGGGTGAAAAGTTGTGCTCTTTTTCAACTTGGTGTCCATGAGTTCCCATAAACTTGACCAAAAGTTCCCAATAAATCAAGAATCTCGATCAGAAATAATGGATTTAGGAAACCCAAAATGTACCCAAACATGCTGAAAGAACATATGTGCCATTTGCTCAGTTGTAACCTACTTCTTATAAGGCATCAAAATACACATTTTGCCGAAATGGTCAACCACAACATACATATAATCATGATTATTTTTAGACATAGGTAGACTTCCTACAAATTCCATGGAAATTATTTCCCAAGGACGAGAAGGAACCGAAAGTGGAGTATACAAACCCAAATTTATATTGCTAAGCTTGTTGTAGCAAATAAAGTACATCCTCTTACATATCTTGAAAAACTTTCATTCATTTTAGGCCAATATCAATACCTTTGCAAATTAGGCATTGTCTTGCCTACACTAATGTGGCCATCAATAAGAGAAGAATGAGCTTCCCTTATGATGTTGACTCTTTCACCCTATGGAATACATAGCTTTCCAAGATGATACAAAATCTTATCATGCACATGGTAATCCAATTCCTCAACTCGGTTAGAATGACAAAAAGTTGCATAAACCTCTTTAAAATTAACATCTAAAGAATATTGTTCAGCATATATCTCATGCATGATAGAATTATGCTTACGAATAACTGAAGAACTAAAAATAGGCCTAGAGAGAATATCAACAACTTTGTTATAAATGAGTAAAACTTTTGGACCATTTTCTTCAACAAGAAATATTTCCCTGACCTAGTTTCGGCTCCACGAAACCACACTCCTAGTTCTCCCGCAGGCCGCTGGCCATGCGGCCTCCTGCCCTTCCCACCCTTCAGTGCATAGATTCTCCTACAGGCTCGACAAGCTCCAATGGTGCCCCCCTTGATATCTTCAATGCAAGGAGACGCCCCTCCTAGTGCGGTTGCGGCGGTGACTACTGGTCTTTTTCCTACGGTCGTGGATCTCTCTTTCGGGCCACTCTATCATGCAAGTGCTCCCCCGTCGGCTGCAAACTCACTAGCTTTGGCCCCCTCCTTTAAAGAGGTGGCTTCATGCCAGGGTATTCTCTCCGGTCTACATGCAGCGGCTCCTGAGGTTACCTCTCATCAAGGCCGCCCTTCCGGGCCGCATGCAACAGTTCCAGAAGCTCCGGCAGTTTCTATTCAAATTACGAAGGAAGCCCTAACTCATGATTTCCATTATAGCAGGCATGCTCTAGTTTGTAGGTCTAATGGATATTGGCCCAATCTATCAGATCTACTCTCCTGGATATCTTTTGAATGGTACCCGCTCTTAGAAGGAGAATTCATTACCTGTCCCTGTGCAAAAGGGTTTTTTGTGGTAGTTTTTGAAACTACAAGTGATAGAGACAAGGTGTTTAACTTCGGGACATGGTTATGGGGCAGAGCAGGCCTATCCATGCAGCTATGGACCCCTGCCTTCGACCCTTCCATGGATTGTATCTCTCCAACTCCATTCTGGGTGAGACTTCCATACTTGCCCCTGCATTTCTGGGGGGATGAGTCGCTTAAATCTATTGGCAATGGCCTCGGCAAGTTCCTCTGCAGAAGTCCGGATTCCAAGCCATCCCGCTCCACCTTCGCACGAATCTGTGTTGAAATGGACTTCTCCAAAGGTTTCCCGGCAGAAATAATTCTTGAAGGCAAGGACTACTCAAGGACCCAAATCCTTGACTATGAGAATCTCAGTTTCAGGTGTAGGTACTGCTTTGAAATGGGGCACTTAGCCCGTAGCTGTGGAAAATCAACCAGGAAAAAAAGGTCGTCCAAAATCCAAAGACCCACCTGGTGGACAGAAGCACCAGCGGAATCACGCTCTGAAAGCAAGGCCCAGGAAGCAGCAGCAGAAGCAAAAGTTGAAGAAGAAATCAAACCCCCTGCTAAGGGGAAAGCTCAGGCAGAATCCATTCCTAAGTCGCCCACCCAGGAACCCCATACCTCACGCTAGGAAGACATAGCGGACAAGGAAGACCCTCTAGGCCCGATGGAAAGTCAAGCTATGGACCAAAGCACTGAATGGAAAATGGTGTCAAAAAAAAAAAAAAACTTCCAAGCAAGAAATGATATAATAACGCGAAGCCGTTCAGGCTCGCTGAAATAGTTTTGTTCCCACGATTATGTACTGAGTTAGGACTTTCAGGCAGTAGTTTTACAGTTTCAAGCAAATCTTTACCAATGTAATGAACCCAGTGGCATGTACACTGTTATTAATACAAAATCCCTCTAACCGTTTCTGTCAAAAACAAATTAAAAAAAAAACAAGTTTGTTATAAATGCCTTTTTTATACCTTATAACCAAGTGGAATTTTTGTAGAAAACCCATCCATCTGAGGTGCCTTACTTCTTGTAGATTTTTTTTGTATTGTTAAGTATTGCAATGGTTGATGATCTGTGTGAATGATAGTTTCTTTTCCCAACAAATAATGTTTCCATTTCTTCACACTTTGCACCAATGCATACAACTCCTTATAATAAGTAGGATAGTTAATCAAAACACCATTAAAAGTTTCATAATGAAAACAAATGGGCTTACCATGTTGAAACAAGACTACTCCCATTGCATAATTTCTTGCATCTGTTTGGATCTCAAATGGTTGTCTCAAATTTGGAAGTGCAAGAACTGGAGTTGAACTAATATTCTCCTTCAATGCATCAAATGATTTTTGTTGCTTTCCACGCCATTGGAAAATTTGCTTGATGCTTGTCACTGCATGTAATGGAGCTTCAATTGAAGAGAAGTTAGCAATAAACTTTCTCCAATATTGGGTTTCTCCCAAAAATCTTCTTACCTCTATCACATTGTTGGGCTTTGGACAATCCAAAATGACTTTGACCTTGGAAGGATCAATTTTCATTTCTCCTCCTCCAACAATATGTCCCAAGTAAACAAGTGAGGTATTTCCAAATTCACATTTAGACATCTTCGGTCACATACCCAACCAGCTAGGTCGGGCCATGCTACCCCAGAAACCACTTTCATTCTCTGCTCAACATACTGTAACATACCCAACATCCAACTAAGTTATGCCACATAAATTTTTCGAACTGTGTGCAATTAAAACATATGCATACAAAACTCTTGTGGAAATTTATATATAAAATGTAAACAGACAAATACATTATGTAAATACACATATTCATACTGAATTAACACTAACCATATACATGCAACATATACAGACAATACCCATAAATATAAAGACAATTATAAACCACACATAGGATAAACCCATAAAAATAAACATGTAAATAATAGTGCATCATGTAATTTATCACAGAATTGACACTTATCTTCATAAGAATATCACCAACTGCATGAAGAACTTCCACAAACCTCCCAGTCATATACCACACTGCTCATCATTCTCAGCACTGGGTCAACCCCAAGATGGGACTAAAATCCACCCGGATAAAGGGATTCCTAACCAGGCTAATGGATCATAGACTACAAGAAAGACTTTGTCACAGGTGCCAACTCAAACTAATAGCCTACAGTCCCTCATTCCCCACATGCTTGTACCACCCTAGGAAGTGTTCCCCTTCTCTACTCAATAGTTCTTTGGTTTCCCCACTTCCTTTCCGGGATTCAACAATAGGCCGGACAGGAAGTCTCAAAGCCCTGTAGTTGTAGTTTATCTCTTTCAAAAATCAATTCCCAACAATTCTCTCACCTTGATAGATTTCTCATGGGCCTGACAACCCACCTCTTCAATATCCCACGGGCTTGACAACCCGCTTCTTCAGTCCATCTCCCAAACTAACTAGGTACACAAATAGGTATGGGTATGGATATAGGTTCAGGTACAGTGGAAGGACGGTACAGATGACAACTGACTGAGTGAGTGAATGATCCTCGAATGATTGAATGGATGACTGAATGATGGAAGGAATCCTGGAAAAGGAATTAAGTCCAAACTATATGTATGCATGTTCCTAACTTGACACTTGTCATGTTGGGAGCCACTTTGTACCACTTGTCTCCAACCTTAAAACTTAGGATAAAATAATTATCCATACTTTATACTTAAGAAATATTAATATAATATTCCTTTTTGGATTAATCTCCCTAGCTTATCCCTTTTCCATAACTTTTAGCCCCACCCTTCCCCAACTAGTGGAGTTTAGTCACCCATACTCTTTTATCATGGTCATTCTGCACGCACTGATGTATTTTATATTAATGACGATACATGTACAAAAATAGGCTCGCTGGCCTTTAACATCTAGGATATCTGGCCTAATCATCACAAAACTGGCTCACCAACCTATAAAACACAACATATACACAAAGGTTCCCTGGCCTCAAAATCGCGCACACTTAGGTTGTTGCGTGCGGTATCCTAGAATGTGCACACTTCATCATTTTAGTGTGCAGTAAATGTGCGCACTATGCCATGAAAGGTGCATACAAAAATGATATCAAACGTCTCACCAACTTATGCACATTTGTATTTACATTTACAACTGGGTTCAACCTAGGGATATTACAAACCCCTCCCCTTATTTATGTGTTGTCCTCAATGCATTATGTACAATATAAAATAAAAAATTTCAAAAATCCTCAAAAATATGTGGGTATTCTGCCCGCATTTCATCCTCATGCTCCCAAGTATCATCCTCAGGACCGTAACAGGTCCATTGGACCTTTTCAATACCTATGGATTGATTCCAGAGTTGTTTGATTTTCCGGTCCAGAATGCGTACCAGATGCACCTGGAAAGCATCTTCTTGCTCCACCTAAATCGTGTTCCAATCAATAACATGATTAACATCAGGTACATATTTCTTAAGCAATGATACATGGAATACATTATGAATAGACATAGATGCAGGAAATGCAATCATATAAGCTACTAGACTAATCCTCTCTAGGATTTCAAACGACCCACAATAGCGAGCTGCCAACTTTGAACAATTTCCCAACTTCAAGGAACTTCTATTGGATTTCACTTTCAAGAATACATGGTCTCCCACTTTAAATTCCCTGTGATTTCTGCCCTTATCAGCATATATTTTCTTCCTATCTTGGGAATCCATTAAGTTTTTTTTTTTATTTCAACATTTGCTCCTCCATTTCCCTAAGTAAATCTAGCCCAACCACTACTCTATCTGTTGGGTTATCCCAACTTACCGGTGTGTTGCAGTTTCTACCATAAATTGTCTCAAATGGGCTCATATTTAGAGATGTTTGGTACCCATTGTTATAAGTAAACTGTACTTAGTGTAGGTAGTCTTCCCATTTTGATGGTTTATCAATCACATACATCCTCAACATATCCTCAATCACTTGATTCACCCTCTTTGTTTGTCTATCTGATTCTAGATGATAAGTTGTAATAAAATTCAAATTTGTTCCAAATCCATTAAATAATCCCTTCCAAAAATTTGAGGTAAATTTTGGATCTCTGTCATAAACAATTGTCTTGGGTATGCCATGTAGTCGAGCAATTTCTCTCATATAAATATCATCAATGTCGGCTACCTTGTGAGTGAGATTTACTAGAATAAAATGGACATCTTTAGTAAGCTTATCCAGCACTACCATGATAGAATCATGTTGTTTGTTTGTTCAGGGAAGTTTGGTGATGAAATACATTGTTACAAATTCTCATTTCCACTCAGGAATGGGTAATGGTTGTAGAAAACCAGCTGGGTGTCTATGCTCAGCTTTTACCTTTTGATATTCCAAACATTTGGCAATAAAATCGTCAACTTCTTTCTTCATTCCTGGCCAATAATATTGGCTCTTGACAATTGCAATAGTTTTTCGATAACCTGGGTGCCCAACATAAGGTACACTATGCATTTATCTCAATATCATATTTTTCAATTCATGAGAATTTGGTACATAAATTATGCCCCTGTACATGAGAATTTCATCATTATCTATCTTGTATTCTTCAATTTTCTGCTGCAAATTACCTCCTTGTAATTTTGCCACTAATTCCTTGTATTGCAAATCTAATTTTGAAGCCTAAAAAATTATGTCCTTCAAATATTATTGGTACATGATAATGGTTTTAGCATGCAATTCATGCAATATTCTACTGAGTGCATCATCCACTTTGTTCTCTTTCCCCTTGATATGCTTTATATCAAAATCATATTCGTTGAAAAATTCTAACCATGTGTGTTGCCTAACATTTAGAGTTGGTTGATCAAATAAATATTTCAAACCATTATGGTTTGTCCTCAACTCAAGCCTTTTCCCCATGAGGTAGTGCCTCCATTTCCTCAAGGAATGCACTATGGTTTCCAACTCCAAATCATCAGTGGCATAGTGTCTTTCATGCTCCTTCAACTTCCTTGAATCATAACATATAACAAACCCATTTTGACTGAGGACTCCACCAAGTCCTTCTTTACATGCATCTGTGCATACAATGAAGTCTTCATTTGGGTCTGCAATCCTTTGTATTGGATCACTTGTTAATAATTGTTTCAAGTGTTGGAAACTCTTTTTACAATCCAATGTCCACTGAAACTTCACACCCTTCTTTTGCAAGGAAGTGATTGGGTGTGCAATATTTGAGAATCCTTCAATAAATCTCTTATAGTAGCCTGCAAGGCCCATGAATGATCTGACCTCTATAACATTCTTTGGCAATGACCATTTTCTAATGGCTTCTATCTTCTCGAGATCCATTTCTATCCCATCCTTTGAAATGATATGTCCCAAATAATGAATTTTCTTCTGATAAAATGAGCACTTTCTCAATATGGCATACAATTGATGCTCCATTAATAATTGAAACACCATCCTCAAATCATGTTCATGACCTTATTTTGACTTTGAATGTACAAGGATTTCATCCAAAAATACAATGAAAAACTTGTCTAAATATTCTCGGAAAACACCATTCATTAAGCACATGAAAATAGCTGGGGCATTTGACAACCCAAATGGCACCACTGTGAACTCATAATGACCATACCTTGTCCTGAAGGCGGTATTGATGATATCTTCCTCTTTAATCCTTACCTGATGTTATCCTAACCTGATATCTATCTTTGAAAATATATTTTGATCCTTCAATTGATCAAAGAGATCACCAATCCTTGGCAGAGGATACTTGTTCTTTACAGTCACTTTATTCAACTGTCTGAAATAAATGAAAAATATTAATGTCCCATCTTTCTTCTTCATGAACAAGACTGGGGAACCCCAAGGTGACACACTTGGGTGTATATACCTGATCCAAATGGATATCGGTGCCCACTCACCTTTTCCAACTGGCTCAAAACAGTTTTCTAACAATTTTGGCAATTTACTATTTTTAGCAGTTTTAACTTTCAGGGCCATTTTGAGGGCCTAAATGAAGGTTTTTTGGGGATTGAACTCCTTAATGATAGACAAAGGCATGATTGAGCCCAAAAAATGAATCTCCTCGATGATACCTTTCCAACGGGCTATCACACGCCTAAAACGGAGATCGTATGCAAAAGTTACGACCCCGGGAAGTTGATGTACTAACTTACCCAAATGGGATCCACATGACTTTTGGCGCTTCATCTCCTAGGGTTAGGTTTTTGGATGTCTAGGGTTTTTGGCATTCCTTCTTATTGTAAAAATGCCTTCAAAGCCTCATTGTAACCTTCTTCTTGCGAATGTGCATTGTCATCACATCTCTTCTCAGAGATAAGCCACCACCATTCCAACAAGCTTGTTTCCGCTGCATTTTACAGTTTCATTTTATTTCATTATTGAATAGAAAACCAGCTTTATTGTATGTATGTTATTTTGTGTTAATCACTTGTTAATAATATGTATTCATTTTGTTCTACTCATAAAATCCGGATTAGTGGTATCAGAGCGGTCTACTCCTTGTCGTCTTAATGCACGTCGCCAACGAGGTTGGAGTACAAAGAGTTGGGTCTCGAGCTTGTTTCTCTTGAGGAAAGAAGCTCTCGCACACCCAAGCGGCCTCCCATGGTAGGAGAAAATAAAGATGATGGGACAAGAGATCCTTTCAAACTGTTGATTGAGGAATCCCTCACGCAATAGAGGAACGAGATGATGGATAGTTTCATGAAAATCCTTCGGTGGATACCAACAGGTGATGCATCTTCCTCAAATGGAGGTGCCGCCCCCTTCAAGGTACAAATAAAATTCGATTTTCCTATATTTGAAGGTCAGATAGACACAGATGCTATAGACAAGTTGTTGAATCTACTAAAAGACTATTTTTCTATCCATAACTTTTCGAATAAAGAAAAGATTACTTTTGCGCTCCTCAAAGCCATTCCCCATGTCAAAGATTGGTGGGAAACTTTCTGTGAGCAAAAGAAAATAGAGGAAAACTCATTATTTTCAGTCATGGCCACCTAGGAATCCTTCAAGGATGCTATTAAGGAACAATACTACCTTGTCGGAATTTATGATTACCTGTATACCAAATGGACCACACTGCGGTAAGAAAGAGACCAAGCAGTGCCAGATTTCACAAATATCTTCCATACCTTGCGCACCAAGTTGGGTATCAAAGATTCAGAGTGACATCTAGTGCTCAAGTATTTTGGTGCTCTGCATAGATACATCCAGACCGAAATGGAATTTCTGGACATCTCATCCTTGGGCGCAGCCTACCGATATGCCGTCAAAATTGAGTAGAAGCTCAAACAAAAGACGTGACAATTTGGGCCTGGGAACCCCTCACAACAAAATCCAGGAAAGGGTGGCCCCAACCCACTGAACAAAGGACAGAGAAAAGATGGATAGTATCATGACAACCAGTCCAAGCCGCAAGCAAAGAAGGACACTGGAAAGACAAAGAAAGATACCGGGAAGTGGTGCAACTTCCATAAGAGACCTTGGCATAACACTGTTTATTGTCACTCAAAGTAGTCACTGGTGGCTGAAGTGAAAGCCTCTGAATCAGATGCAGATTATGACTCTGAGACAGAACCAAAAAGGGGAAGATGGATCATTGACATGGAACCCAATGCCACCGTTGCTACCACTAAGCTCTAGCATGGTGAACCAAACGAGCCAGAAGAGGGAGAGCGCCTCTTGCATTCACAGATGTGGGTAAAAGGCAACCTGTTGTACTTCATCATTGATAGCGGTAGCCAAAAGAACCTCATCTCAGTAGAGGTCGTCAAGCGGCTAGCCCTGCCAACAATGTCGCACCCACAACCATACACCATTGGATGGCTCCGCCAAGGAAGCGATCTCTGCGTCATCCAACAGTGTCGATTGTCATACGGCATCAAGCCCTTCAAAGATGAGGTATTGTGTGATGTTGCTCCTCTCGAATTTTGTGATGTTATTTTGGGCCAACCTTATTTATGGAAATGTCATGTTGTATATGAGTCTAGGCCTCATAGTGTTATTATTACCTTGAACAGGAAATTGTATAGGATACCTCAGGCGGTCCCACCTAGTGCTATTTCCTTGATCTCTGTTAAGAAATGCAGGAAGGTCATCTCTTAGACGGGGAAGTTTGTCTTCTTCGTGATTCACTCTCAGAATAAGCGAAAGATCACAAGAACATCCAGGGTCTCTGTGGTCGACCTCTCCACATAGCAGAAGCAAGTAGATAAGGTCGTGGAAGAATACTCAGATATATTCTCCTCACCTACAGGGGTACCTCTGCACTGCCAGGTCAAGCACCCCATCGATCTGATGCCCGACACACCACTACCCAATGGGCCAGTCTATTGTTTCTCTTTGTTAGAGAATGAGGAGATCAAGCGACAGATCCAAGAACTACTCCACAAGGGGCACATCTGCCCCAGCTCGTCACCTTGTTGGAACCCAATCGTGTTGGTACAGAAGAAAGATGGAACCTGGCAACTCTGTATTGATTATTGGGCTCTAAATAAAATCACAGTCAGAAACTGGTACCCGATTCCCCAAATCGATGACCTCCTTGATCAACTCACGGGGGCCAAATACTTTAGTAAGATTGATCTGAAGTCTGGCTACCACCAGGTCCTGATAGAACAAACAGATGTATGGAAGACCGCCTTCAAGTCAAAGGAAGGCCTTTTTGAATGGTTGGTCATGCCTTTTGGTCTGACAAATGCTCCAGCCACTTTCATGAGGATGATAGACGATATCTTGCGACCATTCACCAATACTTTTGTAGTGGTGTATATGGATGACATTCTAATTTACAGCAAGACTTGGGCCGAACACTTGCAGCATATTCAGTAGGTTCTGCACACCCTGTGATAGCACAAGCTATACGCCAACTTGGAAAAATGATTTTTTCGGCATGGACATGGTCCATTACCTGGGCTACATCATTGATCAGCATGGCGTACATATGGATCCAACCAAGATCCGAGTCATTTGTGACTGTCCAGCCCCAACAACACTCACTGAGATTCGAAGCTTCTTGGGCCTTGTCAATTTCTACCGTAGTTTCATGTTGGGTTTCTCCCATATTGCATGGGACCTCAGCCAAATAAACAGGGGTGGTGGTAAGGTGAAATTTGCGTGGGGCTAGTCCCAACAACAAGCGTTCGATGATTTGAAGCAGCGCTTGTGCTCAGCCCCAGTACTTTCACTACCAAACCTGCAACATCCTTTTGAGATCGAGACAGATGCTTTGGATTATGTTGTACCCCATGGCCTATCATAGTGAGACACTGTCAGATACGGTCCGTAAGTACCCTACTTACAATAAAGAAATGTAATCCATTGTGCAAGCATGCCGCCAGTGGAGACATTACATTCTTGGGAAGGAGACAGTCATCCACACTGATCATAAGCCACTACAGTTCATGTAGACACAAGGAAAATTGTAGAATGACCGCCATCAAAAGTGGTCCACATACTTGCAGCAATTCCACCTCAACATCAAGTATAAAACAGGAAGCACCAATCACGTCACTGATTGTCTCAACAAACCACCAGTCGTGACACTCACAGTGGTGCTAGACTCTTATGGCCATGAGACATCTAGATGGCCCCAACTCTATGAGACAGACCTTGACTTCTCCACCACCTACCAAATGTTGGGTGAAACGCAGTTGTCGATAATTTCCATCTTCAGGATGGGTTGTTGTGTCGTCTGGGCCATATCTGTGTTGCATAAAGTGAGATAGCGAAGATAATATGGGAAGCCCACTATAGTCGAGTGGCAGGACACTTTGGCGTTGAAAAGACAATGGAGATGCTACAGAAACATTTCTACTGGCCGAAACTTCGACAGGAGGTCAGCAAGTATATTAGGTCCTGCACTGCCTACGCTATTGCCAAACCGACCACTAAGAAACAGGGCATGTACACCCCTCTTCCTAGTCCTGACAGACCATGGGAATCCATCTCAATGGACTACATGTCGGGCCTCCAGTCCACCAAGCGGGGAAATGACTATGTTTTTGTGGTTGTTGATCGCTTTTCTAAGATGGCGATTATGTTTGCCTGCAAGAAGAGCATCACGGCAGAGGCCACTGCCAAGCTATTCTTTGAACGATTCTGGGTACATTTTGGAATCCCACAAACCATTGTCTCATATCGGGATAATCGATTTCTCAACACATTATGGTTGAGCCTCTGGTCACTGCTAGACACCAAGCTCACCGAATCCATGACCTTACACCCACAGACAGATGGCCAAACCGAGGTTGTAAATCGAATGATTATGCATCTCCTTCACATGTATAATTCAAATAACCCTAGCACATGGGATGAGAGCCTTCCCTATGTCCAACATAGCTACAACCGAGCCCTGCATAGCTCAACCAGCCATAGCCCCTTTCAAGTGGGGTTGGGATTCCAAGCACTGGGACCCATAGATGTTGCACTTCCCCTTGTGGTCACCTCGACCGACTCATATCCTGCTCTAACTGAAGTTGACAAATCCACCTGGTTCATTGAGAGGATCTAGCACATCCACCAATAGGTTCAGGATATCCTACAGAAGTCCAATGACAAGTATAAACAGCGCCATGATCAACATTGGTTGCCGCATAAGTTTCAGGTGGGTGACAAAGTTTGGTTGCACTTGTAGAAAGAACGCCTTATAGGACCCCATAGAAATCTTCGCCCACTCTATTATGGGTCGTACACTATCACCAAGGCCATGGGGGATAATTCTTTTGAGCTCAACATTCCTCCTTTCCTTGGTATGCACCCAGTGTTCAATGTGGATCGCCTTCGCCCTTATTTCCCACCATTATTGGACACCTCAAAAGTAGAAGAACAACTGACACCAACAGAGCTCAACCCTGACTGCCTACAACAGGCATCCAATGATCAGATTGTGGACAGACAGATCTAGGGCACTTGACAAAAAAGGATCCAACTTTATCGAGTTGTCAAAGTAGGGCAGCTCCTGCACCAAGGCAAGTGGCTCACCTAGGGCCAAATTCAGCAGAAATTTCCTCATCTGATGGGGGACCTCAACGCAATGGAGACCATTGCTTCCTAAGGATGGAGGATTGATCCAGATGGATATCAGTGGCGACCCACCTTTTTCAACTATCTCAAAATAGTTTTCTGACAATTTTGGAAATTTACTATTTTTAGTAGTTTTAACTTCCAGGGCCATTTTGAGGGCCTAAATGAAGATTTTTTGGGATCAAAATCCTCAATGATATCCAAAGGAATGATTGATCCCCCAAAATGAATCTCCTCAATGATACCTTTCCAACGGGCTATCACACGCCTAAAACAGAGATCATATGCAAAAGTTACGACCCCGAAAAGTTGATGTACTAACTTACCCAAATGGGGCCCACATGACTTTTGGCGCTTCATCTCCTAGGGTTAGGTTTTTGGATGTATAGGGTTTTTTTCATTCCTGCTTATTGTAAAAATGCCTTCAGAGCCACATTGTAACCTTCTTCTTATGAATGCACTCTGTTGTCACATCTCTTCTCAAAGATAAGCCACCACCATTCAAGCAAGCTTGTTTCCGCTGCATTTTACAGTTTCAGCTTATTTCATTATTGAATAGAAAACCAGTTTTATTGTATCTCTGTTATTTTGTGTTAAGCACTTGTTAATAATCTATATTCATTGCATTCTGCCATAAAATCCAAATTAATATCCCTTCTTCAGAAGTTCTTCAAGATTCATTTGCAACTCCTTCGTCTTTGGTGTACTCATTCTATAAGGACTCTTTGACACTGGAGTTTCTCTAGGCATTAAATTTATAGAGAAATCAATATCTCTCTTTGGGGGTAGTCCTGGTACCTCCTTGAACACATCTTCAAAATCTTCCAGGACTGCATGATCTTCCAAATTTGGCACCTTATCTTTAGGTATCTCTTCCATATGAGATGTAAATATTTGACACCCTTTTCTATAACAATTCTTCAGCTAAAATGATGAAATTTCTCTAATGGATAGTGCCCTGGGAATTAACTGCACTTTCCTTAGGTTCTCTTTCTCATCCAAGAAAGTAAATTCCTTGTTATGATAGTCTAGGATAGCATGATGTTGGTCCAACCAATCAATCCCAATTAGACAGTCATAGGAACCTAAAGGAAAGATGTTCAAATCTGCCCTGGTGTTCAGTCCATTCATGTCCATAAGACATGACTTAACCATTTCATTAAATTTTCTTATGGCTCCGATAGCCAGCTGCACCAACCAATATTTTCCTTGCTTGATTCTTGGAAAACGAAAACTTTCCTACACCTTAGGATCTATATAACTATGACGATCTCCTAAATCAATTAAAATAGCAATGGTTTGGTTGTTTATAATAACTTCCACTTCAATCATATGTGACTAATAATTTGCTTTCTTGTTGTCTAGGGCTGCATATATCCTTGGTACATTTCTACCCATGTCCTCCACTATTTCATCTTGTTGTACATTTTGAACAGTCCTCACTTTTTCACCTCTGTGAGGACAATCTCTGAAATTATGATCTCCTTTACAACCGCAACATTGAATAGGTGGTTTCCTTGGCCTTTGACCCCCTATCTCAATCGTTCTAGGTTCTCTAGAAGTTGTTTATCCTTGAGTATTATTTCTGAAGAATGGTGGCTTAGTTCTCTTCTTCCTCTGATTCATCTTGATTTTTTTTTTCTTCCCAATCTTTTTTGAAATTTGGCCTTGATTTGTTTTTATCATATAGGCATTTAGCTCACCTTATGGTCTCCTCCAATGTCTTGGGATCATTATACTGTATTTGTTCACTAACGAATGATGGAAATGCACTTAAATACCTATGGATCTTAACTGTCTCATCCTTTATGAAAGAAACATACTTCAAAAGTTCTAAAAACATTCTCTCATATTCATCTATGGTCATACTCCCAAGATTTAGTTCAAAGAACTCTTTCATTTTCTTATCATAGTATCTCTTAGTCAAGTATGTATTCTCAAAATACTTCTTGAATTCCCTCCAAGTAACACTTTTCTCTTTAATGTGTTTCACCTACACAAGTTGATCCCACCACATGGATGCCTTTCCCTTGAGTTGATAGATGGAAATTCTTACTTCTATATGAGATGAATAATTATGCAATTGAAATTACATTCTCATGCCCAACAACCATGTCTCTGCATATTCATCCTTCTTGTGCTCACCATCAAATGTAGGAGGTTTGATTTTGTTCATTTATCCTCGTAGCTCATCCACCCCGGACCTCTTATGATTCCTCACAGGGGATGGACTTGAGTTGTTGTGTGCCCTCTTATTGGAATTCCTCAGAGAGTGATGGTGATGTCTACTAACACTTATTGTTCTTCTTTTATCATCAAGAGACCTGTGACTTCCTGATTTTCTTGAACCACTCTCCTTATCCAATTTATTTTCTATTATGTTCAAGCTCTGCATTAACTTCATGTTGAATTCATCTTGTTGATCCTTGGCTCTCATAAGCCTTTCATTATTAGATGTATGGCTTTGGAAATCCTTCTGTAAATTTTTAATGGCCTCTACCATATTCATGTTTTCATCCCCTCCTTCTCCAAGTCCATTGGAGTTTGTTCCTTCAATGCCCAAATGGAGATCCATCCCTTTGATATCATCATCCTGGATGTAAGTCCCATGTTCACCTACCATTCCTCTGGACTCTGTGTTGATCTTGATCTGATCTAGTTTTTTTCGACTCTGCAAAATGTGCAGCCAACAAAACTTTGTTAGGTTAACCGACTCAACAATTTCATGAAAAATATGAACCATTTTGGTTCAATAATATATCATAATTATTTCTTCTGATTTCCTAAAAAATTGAATGCCCAAATCAATTTTCTAGGTGAATAATTATATTCTACTTTCTGAGACCTTTCCAATGCCTTCTTCCATGCTCAATGTCGAGTCTTGAGAATAAAGTTATGGTTATTTGAAAAATGCCCATTAATTCTTCTGTTCACACTTCCACTTGGCGCAACTTTGTAATGTAATTATGAATTTTTGCACCTACTCCATTGGATTTTTTGTAGGATATCAATTGGGTTTCTTCATATATATATTTTGGATAGTATTTCCATGTTTCACCTCTTTATAGGTTCTGGGTTGCTAGTTACAACCTACTGAAGTTATAGGCCAATTCATGTTTTTGGTCTGGAATGCTACATGTACCTTCTTTGCCATATTAAATTTTTTTAGCATGCAAATAAATTTAATTCAACTCTAGGACTGTCTTCTATGGTTCAATATCTTTCCATTGATTGCTCGCCTCAATCTAATTCCGGAGAAGAAAGTTATGGCTCTTTGAAGTTAGTTGGGTCTTAAACTTTACCCTCCATTGTTTGTGTTGCAACTTTCTCATAAAAGATCTGTTTGACGAATGGTTTACACCATTAGAAATATCTCTCCGGGATCTTTTATTTGAGTTGTAGATATAGAGCATAACTTGGTACATTCTATTCTTGTGGTTTTTGAGTAGCTAAAAATGTTGTTAAGGGCCTCAAAAACGCGTTTCAAAAAGATGGCATTCAAACATTATAAAATGTCGTAGAAATTCATTGGTTTTTTTTTTTCACCATCCAAACGATTTTGTGCACACAAATTTCAACATGTACGCTCATATATAGAATGCGCAAAAACACCACAAGGTAATTCATGCTACGCGCACCTATAACTATTGTGCATCACTTCTTTGTCATACCAATAACTGGTGCACACTGCTTTGGTGTTGTGTGCCAATACATTTTGTAAATGCAGGGATTCATACTGAATTAACAGTAACCATATACATGCAACATATATAGACAACACCCATAAATATAAAGACAGTTATAAACCACACATAAGATAAACCCATAAAAATCAACATGTAAATAATAATGCAGGATGTAATTTATCACACAATTGACACTTATTTTGGTAAGAATATCACCAAATGCATGCAGACCTTCCACGAACCTCCCATCCTTAGACCACACTGTTCATCACTCTCAGCAGTGGGTCACCCCCGAGATGGGACTAAACTCCACCCGGGTAAAGGGATTCCTAACCGAGCTAATGGATCATAGACTACAAAAAACACTCTATCACAGGTGCCAACTCGAACTAACAGCCTACAGTCCCTCATTCCCCACATGCTTGTCCCAACCCATGAACTATGCCCCTTCTCTACTCAACAGTCCTTCGACTGGACCACTTCCTTTCTGGGCTTCAACAATAGGCCAAAAAATAATTTTGAGGGCCCTGTAGTTGTATTTTAGCACCTTCGGAAATTAATTCCCAACAATTCTCTCACCTTGAGAGATTGCTCATGAGCCTGAAAACCCACCTCTTCAATATCCCACGTGCCTGACAACCTGCTTATTCAGTCCAGATCCCAAGCTAACTAGGTACACAAATAGTTATGGGTATAGATACAGGTTCAGGTACAGTGATAGGAAGGTACATAGTACAACTTACTGAGTGAGTGAATGATATTGGAATGATTGAATGGATGGCTAAATGATGGAAGGAATCCTGGAAAATGAATTAAGTCCAAACTGTATGTATGCATGTTCCCAACTTGACACTTGTCATGTTGGGAGCTACTTTGGCCAACTTGTCCCCAACCTTAAAACTTAGGATAAAATAATTATCCATACTTTATACATAAGAAATATTAATATAATATTCATTTTTTTCTTAAGCTCCCTAGCTTAGCCCTTTTCCTTAACTTTTATCCCCCTCCTTCCCCAACCAGTGGAGTTTAGCCCCCCATAATCTTTTATCGTGGTCAGTCTGCACATAGCGATGTATTTTATATTAATGATGAGACATATAAAAAAATAGGCTGACTGGCCTTTAACATCTAGACTCTCCGGCCTAATCATCACAAAACTGGCTCACTAGCCTATAAAACACAACATATAAACAAAGGTTCCCTGGCCTCAAAATCATGCGCACTTAAGTTGTTGTGCATGGTATCCTGGAATATGCACACTTCATCATTTTAGTGCCCAGTACATTCGTGCACTATGCCATGAAAGGTTCATACAAAAATGATATCAAAAAGCTCACCAGATTACGTACGTTTGTATTTACATTTAAAATTGGATTCGACGTAGGGATATTACATCTTCAAAAACAACTTTTTTTCTTTAAGACATCCATAAATTGCTTTACATGCATAACATTATCAACATGATATTTTCTAAATATCAAAATGTCATCCAAGTATACAATCACACAATCATCAAGAAAAGGCCTTAAAACATCATCCATGACTCTCATGAATGTAGTAAGAGCATTGCAAAGTCCAAATGGCATTACCATCTACTCAAACAAACCTTTCTTTGTTTTGAAATATCTCTTCCAAGTGTCTCCTTCAACAATCCTAATTTGATGATATCCACTGCTCAAATCCAATTGAGTAAAATACTTATCATCTTTCAATTGATCAAGAAAATAATCAATTCTAGGGAGATGATAAGGATTCTTTACTGTAATCTTTTCAAGGCCCTAAAATTTACAGACATGTGCCATGTACCATATTTCTTTGGCACTAAAAAAATTGGTGATCCACATGGTGATGTGCTTGGCATGATGACCCCTTTGTCAAGAAACTCTTAGATTTGTTTTTTTATTTTAGCATTCTCCATCACTGACATCATGTACATACCAATGTTTAGAACAGGACAATATTATTGCAATTGTATCTGATGTTGGATAGCCCTTTTTGGAGGCAATCCCTTGGTTCCTGAAACATCTCATGATATTGCTTAACAACCTCATATAAATCAGATTTCAAATTTGAATCACAACGTTGGAAAGCTTATTTTTCAGCATTGTCTTCGGGTTTGATCATCAAGAGGAAAACATTATTACTAGCATTGACTAGTCTCTTCATTTGTCCAACATTTACAAGTAACAAATTCAACTTCTTTGTATGTGCTCTAACAATGTACTCAACTCCATTTTAAAAAACATTATACTTGTTCTCTTGATGATGAAAGATGGCTCTCCTATAATATAAGTATGGGCTTCCCAACACAATACCATAGATATCCAAAGGAATAACATCAAGATCTACCTCATATATAAAATTTGCAGTGATGGCAAATCTGAGTTTACACCTTCTTTTCACATGTAATTTGGGATTGTCACATATACATCCTAGAGGGTATGGTTTAGGATGTGGATTAGTTTCCAATTTTAGTTTCTTGACAATGTCTTCAGATATGAGGTTTTCTTGAGATCTAGTATAAAAAAGAGTATCTATCTTGGTATGCTTTGAAATCACCCTTATGTGGAAAAGTTTTATTCTTTCTTTTTCATGTTGAGTTTCATTGAGGCTACTACTACTTGAAGAACTAGTACTTGCAATAGAATCCTTACCTTGAAAACCCATGGCTGTAATATTTGTTTCATAACCCTAATCAGAACCTAAATCATGTTGTATGGTTGCAGTAGTCTTTGCTTTCCCCTTATGGATGAACTTTTTGGGTCTCTTTTCAGGATGAAGTTTCCAACAATGGTCTTCATCATGGCCATGTTTTGAATAGTGTTTACATGTGAGTTTCTCTCCCTCTTCTTGACTGAAGCATTATTTTTTCCATTTCCCTTAGACTTCTTCTTTCCTTTGTCTCCATGAACAAAAGGTTTCTTGTTGCCCTCTTGAGGTTCATTTGATCCGGATTATTTTCGGCACAAAATGAGAGAAGAGATATAATAAAGAAATGTACAGAGATATCTCGGGTATACAATAATATAATAGAAATGTATCAGCGATGCAACCATAAACACAGAGATACAATAATACACAATTTTCTATTAATGAGTGAAAATTTACAAAGACTATAAAAATACAGAGTGAAAGACTCGCTAGAATGGTGGCATCTTATCCCTAAGAAGAGATGTGATGAATACTCGCATCCATGAGAATAATATCTTACAATGAGGCTCTAAAGGCCTTTTTATCATAAATAAAATCCAAAACCCTAACACTGGAAGATGAAAAGCCAACAATCTTGTGGACCCCGTTTTGGGTAGTTTGGTGTATCAACTTCCCGGGGGCGTAACTTTGGCATACGATCTCTGTTTGGGGTGCATGATAGCTCGTTGGAAATGTATCATTGAGGAGATTCAATTTGGGGGCTCAATTACAGCCTTCGGCTATGTTATAGCAACATTTTCCTCACCATTTATATCTTGCACACACGGCCTTTTTCCATTTTCCTATGCCGACTTGTCATCCATTTTTGATGAATCCATAACCAAAAGTATACATTTTCCACATATATGTCAGCTATGCAAGATGCATTTATGCTGGATGCTCCACTACAGCCCGCGTACATCGAGATTTGTGCTAGAAAATACAAAATGAGGTCAGGTTTCCATGTCACGACCTAAGATCTCTGATCCTTGGCCTTCCACATACTGGAAACATTCCAACTCGACCCTTCAGTTGCATTTTGAAGGCTATTAAAGAACAATTTTGAGATATGGAAAAAGAGAGGAGAAAGCATTCAACTTTGAGAGAAAAGTTACTCTGAAGAAATTACTTCATATTAAGTCTGCATCCCTTTATCCCTCAAGTCTGAACACAATGTTTAGCCCCTAAGATCTTTCCTTATTGTTGAGATAACCTCATTGACACTCTTCTATGAGCTTGCCTTTGGTGGAGGATTGAAGTGGTGGAGGTCCAGTTGGAAGGAAATTGGTTTCTTGGTTTTGAACCATGCCGACACGGAAGTCTGTAATGTTGCCACTTATGTTGATCAATTATTAATAGAAATACTCTTTTCATGTCCTATTGGTATCTTGAAAATACATGATTACTATCCATGGGTGTGTTTGTAATGTTTATTAATGGATTATGATATCTAATGTGCTAACCCCTTTATATCATCACTATATACTTTCTCTGCTTGTTTGTTAAGAACTTATTGCAGGTATAAATATTTGGGTCGAAGTGATCAATGGTGAAACATCATCAAACATTGGATCGAGGTAGGCCTCTTTCTTTTCTTTCACATTAGTTTATATAGTATATATTGGAATTGAGTTGATTTCTGCAGTCATACCTGTCTGTTGTGGTTTACCCTTGGCCATAGAGAGTTTTTCCCTCATAATAGAATTGGCGACCATACTGGGGAGAGATCTTCCTTCTAAGGGTTGAAGTACTTTTTCTTCCTGCATTGCTCTTTTTAATTTGTGTTTCTTGTCGTATCACTTCTTGATAGATTCTGTTCACTTTGGGTCTGAGTTTTCAGCCTTATTGCATTTGTCTGGCCTTGTTTTAAATCATATACTCTCCTTTTTCCCAGACAGTTGTGTATACACGCTTGTCGTCTTACTGCAGAATGCATATATACGCCTTGTTCTCCTAAACAGACACGTATTCCACTTCCCTTTGCTTGTTTTCTTGGTTTAGTGATTGTTGGGTGGGTTTTGAGGATTGTTGAGCCTTCTTAGGCATATGTAGTGCCTGTTGAGTTTCTATAGGTTGACATGAAACCTGTTGGGAGTTGATTTTTTGGTTGTAGTCCTTCTCTTTGTTTTTCATCATTGTTGTCTTTGAACCCTAGGTTGTTTGCTTGGATGCTTGGTATTCTACTTGAGTTATTTCATTTATACACAGTA
>ML781376.1:305061-334367 GCA_009831015.1 Picea engelmannii | reverse complement strand
CCCCCCCATGATGTCCACTCATTTCATGGGGATGGATCCTTCCACTTCACATAATGTTATGTAGAATTATAATACTCAGTCAACGCCTTGGGTATCTAATCATTTTTCTCATGGTATGTTTGATATGTCTTCGCACTTTCCATCCTTTGTCTTGCCTCCTTATGCGAATACAAGTTTTGGGTCTGGGGGCATGATGCCTCCTTCTTATCTCTTTCCATTTGGTGGGAGTCATATCCTTCAAACGCCTCTTACAGTAGGAGGTTGGAATCTTCCTTCCTATGAATCCACTATGCGAGAAGTAAGTGCCTAATTAAGAAATCATTCTACTTGTTACACTCCATCCACTTATCCTTCTTCCGCTATGTCGGCTTCTACGAACACTTTTCCCATGGAGGACCTTTGTCTTCCCTCTGGTGTTTCATCCGGGGGGGATTATTTTTATAGTATGGGAAACCCCCCTCACAAATTTCCTTCGTCTGGAGGAAACATATATCCTCACATGAGTAACCCTTTTCATGTCGCTTTCTCTTCGCAAGCAGCTTCCTCAGTGTCGATGCCCTTACAACCCTTTATGAATCAGTATGGAGGAGGATAATATCTTGTTGGACAAGGATAGGGTGTAAACCAGGATCCTTCCCAACCTGCAATTTCTCAAAACCAATATTTCCTTGGACCTTGGTCTCAAATGTCACAATTCACCACTGCCACAAGTCTAGTCACTGCGTGTCATAATGGTATTTTATCACCAATCGTTGCTAGTCATGTTGGAGATTGGCTGACAATCTCTACGAGTCATGTTGAAGACTTGCAACTAGTCACTCCAAGTCATTCTAGGGGCACAAGTCCAGCCACTACGTGTCATACTAGTGTTATATCACCAACTTCTACTAGTCATGTTGAATACCTATAACCAACCACTGCAAGTCATGCTCGGGGCACATTTCTGGTCATTGCTAGTCATACTTGACATTCATCACCAAGCTCTCATAGTCATGTTGGGAATACATCACCAACCTCTGCTAGTCATGTTGGGGATTCATCACCAACCTATGCTTTTCATGTTGGGGATTCATCACCAACCTCTGCTAGTCATGTTGGGGATTCATCACCAACCTCTGCTAGTCATGTTGGAGATTTTCTACTAGCCTCTGCAATTCATGCTAGGTGCATGTCACCAGCCACTACAAGTCATGATGGGGGCATTCATATGATTGAGAAGCCTAGATGTCTCAGACGTAATCCTAGATTCCTTTACAGAACTCGCGAAGGAAGTCACCTTAGTCGTTTGTGTCCTGTTACTGCTGGGATACCAGAAGTGTGGGGCCCACCTAAGGTCCCTTCAGGTTCTGAGACATATATGGTTTCACAACACTCCGTTCCTTCTTTGGTTGATAAAACAATCATGTCGATGCAATATTCGACTGACACCTCTTTTCCTTTAGGGGTTGATGCGTCCTTTGACCTTGTTGTTTCACATCTCGTTCAACCTATGGTCGCGTCGATTCAATCTTAGACTGACACCTCTCCTATGTTCGGGGGTGATGCATCTCTTGACCTTGTTGTATCGCATCTTGTTCAACCAATGGTCGTGTCGATGCAATCTTCAACCGAAAACACTCTTGTTTTTTGGGGTTGTACACCTCTTGACCTTGTTGTCTCACATCCTATTCAACCAATGCTTGAGGAAGTGGTCATATCAATGCAATATTCGATCGACCCCACTCTTCTCTTAGAGAGTGATAAGTCTAACGAAGTGGTCATGCCAATGCAATTTTTGGTCGATCCCACTCTTCTGGTTCTGGTTCTATACCTTTTATGCCATGTCCTTAGCATTTATATTACTTCACCTTCTGAACAAGAGAGAGTTTTAATCTTCCCAATTTCTCTCCCTCCAAGTCTTGACGAGGTTCCCTTTGATTGGAATGGTCTTGTGTGGTATCCAATTCCTTCACATATGTGTTTTCCAGGAAGAGACATTATCCTATATATCACGGAGATGATAACCTTTGTTAGCACTTTGTCCTCCTCGACTTGGAGAGATTTGGGTCTTCCCAAGCGTGTGTCAGTTCTTCATAAGATACTAACATTCCACAAGACATCCACACGGGAGCCTTGGCCTCCCCCATGGCTTACCAACTAGAATCTTCTTAATGAGTCTTAATTAAGCTCTTTTCCAATTCGTCTAAAAAACCGAAAAGATTTTCGAGTGATTTGTCCCTTTCACACTCATTAAAATTGGATTTGAAAGGTCATGAGTCTTAGTTAAGCTCTTTTCCAACTCATTATCAAAAATAGAAAATATCGTCGAGTGAACTTGTCTTTTTCACACTCGTAAATTGGATTTGAAAAGATGTCTATTTGGCACAAGTTTACCCCTTTTTCACTACAAATAGACTAAAAGACATAAAAAAGGATTTTTTTTGGCTTTAAGTTGTGATTGCATCTCATGCCCTCACTTGTAGTATTGAGCCTTTAGTCGGTTCTCTCTTTGTGTTATAAACCGTTGCCCAAGAAGTGTTTGCATCCTCAACGAAGAAGAGCCTTGTTTATATTTGCAATTTGACACCCTATACCCTGGAGGGAACATCACCCTGAGTGTCCATCTCCCGCATGCACTCCCCTGCATTGAGAATAGGTATGTTCCACTGCTGGAACTATTTTTTCTTACTTGCAACACTCGTTCCCTCCTCTGTATCATAGCATTCATTTTTTATGAAAAAACAAAAAAAATATGGGTGGGAAGGGAGTACTATATTGTAATTGGCAGTAGTCATGTCTCCTTTGAATAGAGCACAAAGTTATCGAGTCCTTGCATCATCATAATTTTGGTTTTAGCATGGACTTAGGAAGTTGATCTAGTTACAGAGTTTTTTCTACCAACTGGTTACTCTTCCAGTCCCTATACAGAACATTATTGATGCCTCCTACATCTAATAGTCACAGCATTGAGTCCATGCTTCTATATTCCACCATGTCTCATGCTCTTGTTCAAAGGAAGTCTATCAACCTGTGTCGGCCACTCCTCAGAAATCTTGACTTTGCATGTCGGCCATACCCTCAGTTTCTCTGAGAATCACATGATACTATGGTCTTATTATGCACCCTAGCCCTACTTTTATCATCGGTAGGTCACCTTGAACCCAACATTCGACACTTCATCATTGGTCGTTGCCTGGGTGGTTTCCCTTGTGTTCAACAACAAGACATATATTAACACTTTGGGATTCGTTCAGTGTCTTGGTTGCCATTAGCCTTATTTGTGGTTTCCTCTCCTTTGTCAGTAGTTTTCATCATTGGCTGCTATTTAGAGGGTCTTTTTCATGTACCTCTTTCACTTAGTACATGCGAAAGACACACAGGGTCATTGGTTCGTGAACATGTTCTTCATATGATATCCACCAAATCATGAATATCCTTCTTTGTTCCTTGTGTTGACTGATGAGAGATGCCTTAATTCTCTCCTTTCAGTGGGTCTTTGTCCATCGAATTCAACTCATTTATTCTGGATATGATACCTAGAGTTTTGTGAGTGCCTTGAGGCTTACAATCATTAGTGGCAGGCTCTCTTTCCATTGACATATAGGAATACATCAATGTCTCCTGATCAATGGATTTCTCAAGTGTTCGACACCAACTCCTTTATTCTCACTTGTAGAAATGTACTTGGTGCCTTGATACCTAATTTCATTATTGGTAGGTTGTCTCACGTTTGTTAATGGTATACCTCAATGATCGATAATCAAACGATGTCTCATCATGTTCAACCTCAACTCCTTTTTTCACATGATGTAGACTTGCACCTTGGAAGACTATGTAGAATACTTGAAGACATCACTATGTAGCTGCATATTTCCTGAGCTATTGCTTCCATTTCATCGGACCAACACCTGTTCAACTTTAATGATCATGGGAGATCAGATTGTACTTCATGGTATACAGATATCTTCAAATTGATTTTGAGACTGGTTTCACTAGGCCTTGTTCGTGACTATGACAACTTTTGGCATATAACCACATTTTTTTTTTCCTATTCGTGTCCACGAGCACTTGATTGGTATATTTTCCACATGGATCCATATTCTATTCTTGGCAACCATGTATGTAAATTCTTTACAGAATGTAGTGAGCAATCGATTTCGTCCAATTGGTTCTCTACCACATTGACTCTCTTATATGAGCTTGCCTTTGGTGGGGGATTGAAGTGGCGGAGGCCCAGTTGGAAGGAACTTGGTTTCTTGGTTTTGAACCAGGCCGATACAAAAATCTGTAATGTTGTCACTTCTACTAATCAATTATTAATATAAATACTCCTTTCCCATCCTATTGGTATCTTGTAAATACATGATTATTATCCATGGGCATGTTTGTAATGTTTATTAATGGATTATGCTATCTAATGTGATAACCCATTTATATCATCACTATATACTTGCTCTGCTCGTTTGTTAAGAACTTATTGGAGGTATAAAGCTTTGGGTTGAACTGCTCAGTGGTTGAACATCATCAAACGTTGGATTGAGGTAGGCCTCTTTCTTGTCTTGCACATTATTTTATATAGTATATATTGGAATTGAGTTGATTTCTATAGTCATACATGTATGTTGTGGTTTACCCTTGGCCATAGAGAGTTTTTCCCTTGTAACAGAAAAAAACTCTCTATGACCAAGGGTAAACCACAATAGACAGGTATGACTGCAGAAATCGACTCAATTCCAATATATACTATATAAGCTAATGTGCAAGACAAGAAAGAGGCCTACCTCGATCCAACGTTTGATGATGTTACACCATTGAGCACTTCGACCCAAAGCTTTCTACCTGAAATAAGTTCTTAACAAACGAGCAGAGAAAGTATATAGTGATGATATAAAGGGGTTAGCACATTAGATAGCATAATCCATTAATAAACATGACAAACACGCCCATGGATAATAATCATGTATTTTCAAGATACCAATAGGACGGGAAAGGAGTATTTCCATTAATAATTGATCAGCAGAAGTGACAACATTACAGACATCAGTGTTGACACGGTTAGAAACCAAGAAACCAAGTTCCTTCCAACTGGGCCTCCACCACTTCAATCCTCCATCAAAGGCAAGCTCATAGAAGAGAGTCAATGAGGTTCTCTCAACAATAAGGAAAGAGCTTGGGGGTTGAACATTGTGTAGAGACTTGAGGGATAAAGGGATGCAAACTCAATATGAAGTAATTTCTCCAGAGTAAGTTTTCTCTCAAAGTTGAATGCTTTCTCCACTCTTTTTCCATGGCTCAAAATTGTGCTTTTATAGCCTTCAGAATGCAACTGAAGGGCCAAGTCGAAACGTTTCCAATATGCAGAAGGCCAAGGATCAGAGATATTCAGTCGTGACATGGAAACCCGACCTCATTTTTTATTTTCTGGCACAAATCCCGATGTATGCGGGCTGTAGTGGAGCAACCAACATATACGCATCTTGCATAGTTGATAGGGAGTGTATATGTGGAAAAATGTATACTTTTGGTTCTGGATTCATCAAAAAGGGATGACAATTCTGCATAGGGAAATGGAAAAAGGCCCTTTTTGTAAGATAACAATGGTGAGGAAAATCTTGCTATAATAGGTTATCATTGAGAAGCTCAATCCCAAAAAACCTTTTAGGCCCTCAAAATGGCCCCAGAAGTTAAAAACTGCTAAAAATAGTAAATTGCCAAAATTTCCAGAAAACTGTTTTGAGCGAGTTGGAAAAGGTAGGTGGCCACTGATATTCACCTGGATCAATCCTACATCCTTAGGAATAAATTGTCTCCATTGTGTTGAGTTCCCAAGGGAGAGGGAAAATATTTTATTGAATCTGCATCTTAATGAGTTGCTTTTCTTGTTGGAGAAGTTGCCTTGCCTAGATTTTTGAAGGTTTTCACGAACCTATGGCTGGAAGGGTTGGAACTTTTTAACGAATCTGGCTACATGAGATTTCTATGTGCAGAAGGAATATTTGTGCTTTGTTGCATTATTTTCGAATTTATTTTTTTGGATAGAAGGTGCTTGGGCCAAGGCTGTAGTGGTTGCAGTATCCTTCTATTCACCTTTTGAACATATTGTGAAGAAGCTAAATTTTGTAGTATGATATACTAGCTTCCGACACTGTTTAGTTGGGACAGTAGTCGGAACCACCTCTAGTATCCTATACAGATCATCCCCCAGAGTAACAATGACATTACGGGGTCGATACTCATAGATAGCATGGAGATTCCACATATATGATTGGCCATAGAGAACATCACAGACATCCAATAGGGAAACATCACATAATACCTCATCCTTGAAGGGATGGATGTCATATGAAAATAGTTATTTTTGGCTGACACATAGATCTCATCCCTGGCGAAGCCACCCAATGTTGTATGGTTGTAGGTGTGGTGTTGTCGGCAATCCCAACTGTTTGACAACCTTTGCTGAGATGAGTTTCTTCTGGCTTCCACTATCAAAAATAAAATGTAGCGGAGTCCCCTTTACCCACATCTGTGAATGAAAAAGGCGCTCCCCCTCTTCAGGATCTGTTGGTTCTTCTGGTTGAATTTTTGTGATTGTGACAATAGCAGTGTGGTCTTCGTCATTGATTTTTTTTTTCTATTAGTATTTTCTGAATCAGATTCTGAATCATGGTTCGGCTCCTTGTCTTTGATTTTGGACACCAGTGAAATTTTTGAGTGACATTCATTGTGTTGTGCCAGGAAATTTTGTGGAAATCACACCATTTTTCGGTGTCCTTCGTCTTCCCGTGACCCTTTGTTTCCTGTGGATTGGAATGGTTTTCGAGAGATGGTTTGTTAGGGTCATCTTTATCATACTTTGGTTGTTGTGGATTTTTAGACCAAAAATCCAATTTGTTCTAGTGCTTAAATTTCTTCTCAATTTTAACAACATATTGATAAGTAACGCAGATTGATGAGATGTCCAGAAAATCCATTTCATTTTGGATGTATCTGTGTAGAGCCCCATGGTATTTCAGAAGCAAATGTCATTCAGAGTCTTTGATACCCAACTTGGTGCGCAAGGTATGGAAGGTATTGGTGAACACCAGAACTTCTTGGCCCCTCTCTTTTCGTATTGTAGTGCATCTCATATACTGGTCCTCATAGTTTCCAACAGGGTAATATTGTTCCTTTACCACATCCACAAAAAACTCCCAAGTGGGATCCACCCCATATATTCCAGACTCTTCTGTGGAAATTTTCTCCTAGTAAGTTTCCAACCAATGTTTGACATGGGGGAGAGATTTAAGGAGTGTAGAGGTGATATTTTCCCTATCATAAAAATGGTGAACAAAGAAATAGAACCATTTGTCTAGGGCATCTACATCTATCTGACCTTCAAATAAGGGAATATCAAAATTAACCTCTAACTTGAAAGGAGAGGTTCTTCCAAAGTGGTTTTTTTATGAATATGTTCCTATTTCTATTAGTAGGTGTTGAAGGATGTGGTAACAATTCTCCATCATTTTGTCCCTCTATCATGTGAGAGCTTGCTTAAGCAATAGATTGGTAGAATCGTCTGCTCTGTCATTTTTATTTTCTTCTTCCATGGAGGGTTTCTTGGGCGTGAGAGAGAGATTTTATTCAATAGAGACAAGATCGATACCCAAATTTCTATACTCGGACCTCGTCGGGGACATGCACTAAAAAAAAAATGATCAAGAGCAGTCAGCTCTGATAACACTGATCCAGATTATTTTCGTCACGAAATGAGAGACGAGATATAATAAACCAATGTAAAGAGATATCTCGGATATCCAATAATATAACATAAATGTATCATGGATTCAACCATAAACACAGAGACCATTAATATGCAATTTTCTATTAATGAGCAAAAATGTACAAAGATTGTAAAAATACAGAGTGAAAGACTCGCTAGAAAGGTGGCAACTTATCTATGAGAAGAGATGTGATGACTATTTGCATCCATGAGAAGATGATATTACAATGAGGATCCAAAGTCCTTTTTATCATAAATAAAATCCAAAACCCTAACCCTGAAAGATGAAAAGCCAAGAGTTTTGTGGACCCCATTTTGGGTAGTTTGGTGTATCAACTTCTCGGGGGCATAACTTTAGCATACGATCTCTGTTTGCGGCGCACGATAGCTCGTTGGAAAGGTATCGTCAAGGAGATTAATTTTGGAGGATTAATTAAATCCTTTTATTTTAATTTAGAAGATCGATCCCAAAAAATATTCATTTAGGCCCTCAAAATGGCCTCGGAAGTTAAAAACTGCTAAAAATAGTAAATTACCAAAATTGCCAAAAAACTGTTTTGAGTGATTTGGAAAAGGTGGGTGGCCACCGATATACACTTGGATCATTATTCCTCCCTATTTCTTCCAAATGAGTTTCCTGTACACAAAATTTATCTATACTTGTAGGGTTAAACATAAGTATTGTGTGCATCAAGTAGTTATGCAATCCTCCAATATATTTGAGTAGAGTTTCTTGAGAAGACAAATGTATACCCAAAATCAAATCCCTTCTTCTAAATTCTTGAGTGTATATTTGAACACTTTTCCCTTTAGCTTGTCTAAATTTTTTCCAATCCATAATAGCTTTCTGCATGTATGCTAATGTATAAAATTGTCTTTTAAGTGCAACAAAGAAATCATTCCAAGAGGATAAAACTTTACCGTGTTTCTTCATGTCCTCTTGAGTTTTGGATTCCCACAAAATGAGTGTTGCACTATCCTATCTTAGAGAAGCAAATTGAATCTTAGTTTCATCATCTTTTATCCTTTGTATCCTACAATACACTTCAATCTGACGAATCTAGTTATCCGATTTCTTGGCAGTTACGTCTCCATTGTACATAGGCAATTCAAACTTAATATCAAGATTAAGAAAAGGAGTTTGTAGAGGACTTTTACCATTTTCTTTTGGAGAATTTGGAGGTGGTTGTGAAATGGTAGACAAGGTGGAAGATGGAGGTGAAGGAGGTGGAGAATCGTCATTCCCTCCATTTCCCTTTGGAGTTTTATCACCACTATCTCCATTACCCTTTGGATGGTTTGATATTTCACCTTTAAATATCGGATTTCTTTCTTCAAATAAAACTTTCACCATCTTTGTCATATCATAGAAATATTTTCTAAAAGTTTCATCCTCTAAAGGAAGAGTTTCATGACTCTCCTCATGAGCCATAATTGGTGAATATCTCCTTGAAGCTTGAGGTGATTGTGTAGTTCTCCTTCTTGACAGTTGAGAAATTGGCTCTACAAGTTGAACATCTCCTCTTGTGAGCTTAAACCTTGTAAGCATCAGAAAAAAAAACACTTGAAAATAGTCAAACCTTCAAAAATCTATGCTCAGATACCAACTTGATCTGAAAATGTAAAGGCTTGAAACTTTTTAAAATTTCAAATGAAATGGTATGTGCTTGGGTAATAAGATCAAGTTACAAACACACAAATATTAATGAGTTTTTTTACTTTATCATGAGTAGCATAAAAAATCATAAAAAACCATCACAATACACACATTAACACAACAAAATGATAAAGGAGTTCACCCCTCTCTTGGGCTACATCTCCTAATTCAACTTCCATTGGATCTTTTTCATTAATCCTCAAAGTGTAAAAATTAGTGCTTTACAATGCTCAGAATGAGAAATGGATGGCTTCAATGGCTCCAAAACATCCAAAAACCCCTAGTTGGGCCCTTCCTGCACCTGTTTTGGCAAAACACTGAGTTGGAATCACTCCCTGGAAGTTTCTCCCAATTCTTTGTTGTCTCTGCTCGCCAAAACACACCCAGAGTGACTAACCTGGCTCATGGGTGTTTTCCATGCCAAAAACCCAGCACACATGCCTTCCCGCAAAATATGGAAATTTGTCACACCGTTAGTGCACTGTCCCATTTTCCCGGCAGAGGTCCTGGGCGTATGCCCCCCATGCGGTTGGACCCTAGGCGCTTAAGTCAGAACCGTAGAAATGGTGGGATGTGAGGCTGATAGCTGGCTATGAATGTGGTTATGTTGTTTGACACGTGTATTGATCTAACCATTGGTTGAATATTTTAAACCCCACACGCAAGTTTGTGTGTGTAGATTCATATGGTAGAAGAAATATAACCGGGGGATGGGGCGAAGTCCCAACCTGGACTCCACCAAACCATGCCATATAAAAAAATTAAATAATTATCAAACCATATAAGAGTAAGAAACATTGTGCAGGCGGGCTAGTAGCCCGGCCCTGCCAAGTCATCCACTTGTCCTCGGAGGTCATGAGTTCAACCCCCGTGAATACAAAATTGTTTTTTTAAGCTTTTAAGGGGGTGCCACATGGAAGCCCATGTCTGGCCCATGTGGCAAAATTCTACTAGTCCACCAATCCTGCCATGTGTCACCATTTGGCAGGTCCTCATTTGACAACTCATCATATGACACGTGTCCTGTACAGTCATTCCACGTGAACCTATGCCACGTGTTAGTATGGCCCCCTACCACATGTCAGTATGATCAGATACCACGTCAGCGGTACGACCATGCCACATCAGCACCTGTTCGCAGTCAGCAGTCCATGTCACCCTACCATGTGTTAGTATGGTCAGCTTCCACATCAGTAATACATACATTCCACATCAACACTGCATAGAATGTACAGTTAGCAAAAAATTTATTGTTTGGCAAAGAGAGAAGAATGCAATATCTCACTCATACGACGTATGTTTGAACTCGTTCAAGTAGTGTTCATATCATGAGGATGAGGCCTACATTCATGTCTATTTTGAAGCAATTCTGAGTACTTTTATTTTTGAGCATATTTTGATCCCCTGGATCAGACATAATCCTACCATCAGGTTACCAGAATTCAAGGGAGAGGCATTGGAGGACCCTAAGAAGCACTTGTTCATCTGTCAAAATATCTAGGAAGAAAAGAAGATCACATATGAGGATACAAAACTTGCGTAGTTATCTATCACACTAAGAGACCATGCACTGGATTGGTACATGAGCTTAGCTACAAACAGTCCACCAGGAACAACCAAAGTGATTGTGGATATCAAGAAGATGCTAATAAATGAATTCCAGAAGCCTAGCTCAAAGGATCAGTACATGAATGCGATCATAGACATCAGACAAAAACCATGGGAATCTATCTAGAAGATAAACCAGATATTCAAATGATTGAAGGGGAAGTTGAAGTATCTCATGACAGATATTCATCATAGACATCTATTCATGAATTCCCTCTTACCACACCTAAAATACCCTTTGAGACAACAAAATTTTCAGACCTAGACAGAGGCTCTAAATTCATCCTTACAAATAAAAGAAAACCAATATCATAAGACATATCCAACAATAGAGGAGTTGAAGGAGGATCTAAAGAATTTAAAATTTCAACTGAACCATAACAATAGTAAGGACAAAAGAGAAGTCATTTGGTGTACCACATGTAGGACAAAAGGACATCACAAGAACGAATGCCCAAAATTCACGCAATACATGGAAATAGGACTACCAAACCCTTTACCAACAGGAGGACTATGGTGTGAGATCTGTAAGACACATGGGCATGATGCATATCATTGTCCAATGGTGAAGAAATTTCAGACAGTGCCTAATAGTTCATATTGCAACTTTTACAATTCAGTCGGCCATGATGAAAAATATTGCAGGAAAATGGAGACGATGAGGGAAAAAACATCATAAACAAATAGGGTGTAGGAAGAAATGATGATAGGGAAAGTTGTACCATAGTTTAACCAAGTACTAGCCCCATACAACACTGCGCTACAACAATATAACACTATGTAACTGCATTAAAATACTGCGCAACCACAATTTAATCTTGTGCACTACAATCAGGCACCTCAGTACAATGCACCGTGAGGAGATCGATCAGGCTACAGAGGTGGAGGATGACGTAGAGGAGGGAGGCTTTGGAAGAGGCAAAGGACTGGTGGTATGCCATAACTATCAACAACTAGGACACTATGCAAGAGAATGTCCACTTCTACCTACAACATGTATGCATTGTCGTGCATCATATCATGACACATAAGGTTGTCTGACACTATTGGGGAAGATCAAGGAAAAGAGAAATCAAAATAATCAGAATGTTCAATGGATTTCTACAGAAGCAAGGGATGATGGAATAAATATCAACATACTTTCACGCAGAGGATCTAAGACATGAGATGACGCAGTAAAACAAGATCCAACACAACACCAATGGTTGAAGAAGAATGTCGAACCACAAAAGCAGTTTGATGTGTAGAACGAAAAAGAGATATTCAATGAAGCCAAACAAGAATTCTTGAAGCCAAACATTGCATCTACATCAACTGCACATCATACTCAGGACGTACCAATGTACACGAGGTCTTCATCACTGGATCACACTAATGAAGCACAACCCCTAGGACAAGTAAGTACCATAAAGGATTTTATGCAATCCTGTGTTAAACTAATAAATGTTACATCATATGTTAATGTGTTACAAAATATGTTAGAAATGTGTAACACAAATGTAGAGGGAAATCTAGAGAAGAAAACAGTTAATCACTTGCATACAAGGAGGAGGAAAAGTAGAGGATTTACACTGAATTCCAACATTGGAGACTTCGACACGGGGGATATTATACTATATTTAGGATCTGAAGTAAATTTGTTACCCAAGAAAACATGGAAATGTATAGGAGAGCCCACATTAGGATATTCACTTGTTCAACTGAAACTACAAAATCAACATAGGGTTCTACCAATAGGAAGGCTAAAGGGTGTGACAGTAGATCTAGATGGAGTGTGCATGAAAGACAATTTTGAAGTAATAGAAATAGTGGATGGCACAACACCTTACCCAACATTGCTTGGCTTGGAATGGGTGTTTGACAACTAGACCATAATCAATTTGAAGACAAGGAAGATGACATTCGATTAAGGAGAGTACAGATTCGTTGCACCGCTAGACACATCAGAAGGACAAAGATTTGTAGAACCCAGTTGCTTAGACCTAGAGGACACGAACCAACTATACAAAACCATCGCACGAGAAGAAGACTATGTGAATCCAATTGTAGATGGGGTACTCAGTTGGAGAAGCATCACATCACAGTATTCATTCTTAGATCCAGGTTTGGAGAATTGGCAACAAAGATTACATGAAGTATCCACAAGAAGGTGTGAAATAATAGACCGCGCAGTAAGATGGGTAGGTATAGAGATAAGAGAACCTCCAAGTTTTCATGGGGTGAATGACTTAGAATAATTCCTAAAAAAATACAAATATGACGTGTTAGAGAATCATAGTCTCTCATCCCTAGACATAACACTCAAGGAAACACCTTCAATATGGTGGGGTGCGCACAAAGAGAGAGTCGAGGACTGGTACCAATGTAAGCGATTATTGCACATCATATTTGACGTAGAAAAGGTAAGAAATCAACTACAAAGATATGATGGACAAGGGACACCAGAAGAACACTTGGATAAGTGTAGAACACTATGGAAAATGACACCACTAGAAGAATGGTCTCATCACTTTATTCACACATTGGAAGGAATTCTAACAAACTGGTATGTAGACCAAGAACTCCGCAGAGGCACTGCAGAATGGACAACATTACAACAAAATTTCATAGTCACTTTCTCATTTGAACATGATAACCCAAACATGGATTCAACACTCAAACAAATCAGAGGGGTGATATTTATTAAGGAACCAGAGGTTGAACGTATAAGAGAGTATCAACAACAGAACAAACATACAGTGAAATAACAATTGTCATGTTATCATGTGCAGGAAGAAGCATCAGATGAAGATGACACATGCAGCATTAAAATTATAGAAATTGAAGGAGAAATATAGGTGGAAGGTCCATATCTTGAATCATAAGTATTTGTTGCACCAATCAAGGTGAAGAAAGTAAATATTGGGACAAATGATAATCCCAAAATGGCCAACATTGGAGACTACTAGGACGAAAAAACAATAGAAAGAATAACAGAGTTATTGCACGATTACAGTGACATGTTCCCAACAACCTTTACATATATGAAAGGCATATAAGGAGAGATAGGAGAGATGAATATACCACTCAAAACTGAGGCTAGATCAGTCAAACAACGATCGTATAGACTGAAACCAATCTATAAGCAGAAAGTAAAAGCAGAAATTGACAGAATATTGGAAGTTGGAATCATAGAACCAGTAAAAGAATTTGAATGGGTAAGCCCTATAGTATTTCAGGAGAAGAAGAAAGGAGGAATAAGGATATGTGTCTATCTTAGGAAGCTGAATGATGTCGATCCAAATGGATATTGGTGGCCACCCAACTATTCCAGCTGGCTCCTTGTGTCCATTTTTTGCTCAACACGTCTTTCTGTACTGCTCTATAATTGTGAGTTGTACACTTATGGGGTTTTCTGAAGCCTCACACATTCTCCAGGTGGATACGGGTGGCCTCTTGCCTAATCCAACTGGCATATTTTGTATGTTTTCATATCATCACATCTTGTTGTATATTCAAAGTTGTTTTGAGACCCTAAACATTGTTTTTTTGACTCACCACAATCAGACTGTAGATGGAGTCAGAGTGTGATGAAGAAATGTGTAGTTATCTTAAACACCTTTCCAATGGGATATCAGGTGCCTAAAATGAAGGTCGGATGAAAATTTTATGACCCTAGGAAGTTGAGGTACCAAATTACACCAACTTGCCCATAGGGCCCACATGACTTTTGGCGTTTCACCTTCTAGGGTTAGGTTTTTGGATGTCTAGGGTTTTGGAATTCATGAGTAATATGAAAAGGGCCTATGGAGCCTCATTGTAATCCATTCTTCTCGGAAAGATGCATGTATCTGCCACATCTCTTCTCAAAGATAGCTACCACCATTCGAGCAAGTTTCAGTTCTACAATTTTAGAGTTTCAACCTATTTCGGTATTTAATAGTAGATATTGTTCACTGAATATTTGTGTTATTCTTCCTATATCTGTGTTTATGGTATTCTGTCTATAATCAGTTCGTTCCATTCCTAAATCCATATCAATGGTATCAAAGCGGTCTGATCTTCATTCATTTTTCTTCGTGCATGTACCCGACATGGTCTGGGTACAAGAAGTTGGGAATCAAACTAATCGAGCCATTACCGGATCGGTTGTGCTCAACCCAACAACAACCCATGGGACACAAAAAGAAATATGATGGAGCAGGAGATCCTATTACAATGTTTCTCGAGGAATCCCACGGAACACAAAAATAAATATTATGGATCAGGAGATCCTATTAAAACGTTTCTCAAGGAATCCCTTGCGTGACAAAGGAACGAAATAATGGACAACTTTACGCAAATCCTTTGATGGTTTCCCATAGGAGAAGCATCTTCATCAAGTGGCCATGCAACCCCCTTCAAGGTATAGGTAAATTTTGATATTACATTATTTGAAGGACTGATAGATGCGGATGTTGTAGATAAATGGTTAAATCTGCTCGAAGGATATTTTTCGGTCCACAATTTTTCAAATCGGGAAAATATCACTTTTTCACTCCTCAAGGTCATTCCCCATGTTAAATATTGGTGGGATACCTGCTCTGAGAAAAGGGTCATCGAGTAATTTTCAATTTTTGTGGTGACCCCTACATGGGATTCCTTCCATGATGCCATTAAAGAATAGTAATACCCTGTTGAAATCTATGAGGACTAGTACACCAGATGGACCATCCTACGTCAAGAAATGAACCAGAAAAGACCAGACTTCACCAATATTTTTGATACCCTTCACACAAAATTGGGCATAAAATATTCTGAGAGTCATCTAGTGCTCAAATACTGTGGTTGTTTTCATAGATACATTGAAACAAAAATGGAGTTCCTGGACATCGCCTCATTGGGCACAACTTATAGATACGTTGTCAAGATCGAGCAAATATTTAAGAACAAACGAAGAGAGTTTGGATCTACAAACCCCTCACGACTGAAGAAGGGAAAATACAACCCATACCCACACAGTAGGGGACCAATTCATGATGGTCTCCCTTAGTACAATCTATCCAAGCTGCAACACAAGAAGGTCAACGAGAAGATGAAGAAGGACACAGGAAAATAGTGTGAGTACCATAAAAGTACTTGGCACAACACTAACGAATGCTGCTCCAAGCAGTCCCTCATGGCTGAGTTGAAGGCTTCCAAGTCAAAGGATTATTCTAATTCCGAGTCAAATCTTAAAGGAGGCAAGCATATTATCGATGATGAACCCACTGACACAGTCTCTACCACCAAATTCTGGCCAAGCGAACCAGAAGAAACATATGAAGGGGAATTCCTCTTTCACTCATAGATGTGGGTCAAGGGGGCTCCGATTCACTTAATTGTTTACAGCGATAGTCAGAAGAACTTGATTTTAGCAGAGGTCATTAAGTGACTTAACCTGCCAATGACAGTGCACCCCCAACCCTACATCGACTGGCTTCGTCAAGGAAGAGATATTTGTTTCATCCAACAATGTCATTTGTCCTACGACATCAAGCCTTTCAAAGATGAGGTACTAGGTCATATTTATCCCCTTGAAGTTTGTGAAGTTATTTTAGAAAAACCATATTTGTGGAAGTGTCATGTTGTGTATGAGTCTATACCCTAAAGTGCTATTATCACTTTGGGTAGACAATTGTACAGGATTCCATAGGTGGCACTGCCTACTGCTATTTCTTTAATATCTTCTAAGAAATGCAATAAGGTCATTTCCCAGACTAGGAAGTTCATCTTCTTTGTGATCCATTCTCACAATAAGAACAAGGTCATCTCCACATCCTTGACCTCTACACAACATCTCTCTTTGCAGTAGAAGCAATGGGACAGGATCGTGGAAGAATATAGATACATCTTCTTCTCACCCACAGGGGTACCGACACACTACCAAGTCAAGCATCCAATTGATCTGCCTCCCGATGCACCTCTACATAATGGATGAGTATATCGAATCTCATTGATGGATAATGACAAAATCATGTGTCAAATCCAAGAGCTTCTTCAAAAGGGGCACATTAGACCCAACTCCTCCCCTTGCGGAAGCCCAATTTTTCTAGTGTGGAAAAAGGATGGGACTTGGCGACTTTGCATTGATTACAGAGCCTTAAACAAAATGACAGTCAGGAACCGCTATCCCATTCCCAGGATTGATGACCTTCTTTACCAAATCAAGGGGGAAAATTTCTTCATCAAGATTGACCTGAAGTATCGCTAACATCAGGTTCCCATCAAACCAACGGATGTCTGGAAGACAACCTTCAAGTCTAAGGAAGGTCTCTATGAATGGATAATCATGCCCTTTGGATTAACAAATGCACCAGCCACTTTCATGAGGTTGATGGAAGGTGTATTGAGACCCTTCACCAACTCCTTTGTGGTAGTATGTTTGGATGACATCCTCATCTTCAGCAGAACGTGGGAGGAGCACATGGGACATATTCAGTAGGTTTTGAGCACTCTACGACATCACAAGATTTATGCCAACTTGGAAAAATTATCTTTTGGCATGAACAAGGTCCAATACCTGGGATACATTGCTGATGAGCATGGGATACATGTTGATCCAACTAAGATACAATTCATCCATGACTGGCTAGCCCCGACCACACTGACGGAGCTTCAGAGCTTCTTAGGACTCACCAAATTTTACCGACGGTTCATATTGGGATTCTCCCATATTGGTTGGTCCCTCAGCCAGGTGACCATGGGCGGTGGTAGGCCCAAGTTCGTATGGGGGAAGGAGAAGAAACAAGAATTTGAAGATATGAAACATCATTTTTTATTATCTCCTGTACTCTCCTTGCCCAATCTGCAACAACCATTCCAGATTGACATTGATGCATCTGACTATGTTGTCAATGTAGTTCTCACTCATCACGGGCATCCAATCGAATACCATAGTGATACACTCTCTGATGTTGTCCGTAAATAACCCACCTATGACAAGGAAATGTATTCCATTGTACAAGCCTATCGTCAATGGAAACATTACATTCTGGGGACAGAGACGATCATACACAATGATCAAAATCCTCTACAGTTGAAACAGACACAGGGGAAATTGCAAAACGAACGCCATCAGAAGTGGTCCACCTACTTGCAGCAGTTCCATATCAACATCAAGTATAAGACATGTATCTCCAATTGTGTCACTGACTGCCTCAGTCGGCCTCCTGTGGCTGCACTTACCAATGTACTCCATTCCTGTGGACACGAAACATCAGAGTAGCCCCAACTTTACCAACAAGATCTGGACTTCGCCACAACATATTAGATCTTAAGTACATGCACCAATTTCACTGATTTTCACATTTAGGATGGACTCTTATGCCACTTGGGTCATCTCTGTGTTCCTACAAGAGAGCGTGCAAAGCGTGTTTGGGAAGCCCACTACAATCGGGTGGCAGGACATTTTGGCGTAGAGAAAACTGTGGTTGTCCTTCAAAAACATTTTTATTGGCCAAAACTTCAACTCGACATCAGAAAGTATATCATATATTGCATTGTCAACACCATTTCCAAGACAACCATAAAGAAGCAAATCTTGTACACCCCTTTTCCTATTCTTGAGAGGTCGTGGGAGTCCATCTCCATGGATTACATGTCTAGTTTTCCGACCACCAAGCATAGAAATGACTGCATTTTTGTGGTCATTGATTAGTTTTTGAAGATGGCCATCTTCACAACCTGTAAGAAGACTTTCACAGTGGTCGATACTTCCAATATATTCTTCAAATGAGTTTGGGTGCACTTTGGGATACCGTAGACCATCATCTTCGAGCGAGACAATAGATTCCTCGACACATTTTGGTCGATTCTTTGGTCTCTGTTGGACACCAAGCTCACAAAATCCACTTCTTTCCACCCCCAAACCGATGGCCAAACTAAGGTCGTCAATCGAATGATTGTGCACATCCTACACATGTACAACTCTAAGAATCTGTGTACATGGAACGAGATTCTCCCATATGTCCAACACAGTTACAAGAGAGATCTCCATAGTTCCACCGGCCATAGCCCATTTCAGGTGGGTCTGGGATTCTAACCCTTGGGACTCATTGACGTTGCACTTCCTCTTGCCACCGCACAGATAGAATCTTCCCCTTATCATTCTGCGGTCGACAAAGCCACCATATTCATTGAACGGATTCAACACATCCACCAATAGGTCCAGGAGGTTTTGGATAAATCCAATGCTAAGTACAAGCAGCGCCATGATAAACACATGCTACCACACCAGTTTCAGGTTAGCGACAAATTCTGGTTATATTTGCAGAAGGAGAGTCTCACTGGGGCCCATCAGAAGATTTGACCATTTCGTTATGGGCCTTACACTATCACCAAGGTTGTGGGTTGCAATGATTTTGAGCTCAACACTCTACCCTTCCTTGGTCTGCATCCAGCATTCAATGTGGACCTCCTTCATCCATATTTCCCACCATTATTGGAAACCTCTAAGATTGTCGAACAGTTGACACCCATAGAGCTCAATCCTGACTGCATGGAAAAAGTATCCATCGATAAGATAGTGGACACACAGGTCAAGGGAACTCGCCAGCAGCAAATCCAACTTTATTGGGTTGTCAAGAAAGGGAAACTCCTACACCAAGGCAAGTGGCTCACCCGGGGCCAAATCTAGTAGAAGTTTCCTCACCTAATGGGGGAACTCAACCCAATGGATACCATTGCTTCCTAAGGGGGGAGGATTGATCCAGATGGATATTGGTGGCCACCCACCTATTCCAACTAGCTCCTCGCGTCCATTTTTTGTTCAACACATCTTTTTGTACTAATTTATAATTGTGAGTTATACACTTCTAGGGATGTCTGAAGCTACACGCATTCTCCAGGTGGATACGAGTGGCCTCTTTATTAATCCAACTGGCCTATTTTGTATGTTTTCATATCAACACATCTTTTTGTACTTTCAGGGTTGTTTTGAGGCCCTAAACATTGTTTATTTTAATCGCCACAGTTAGAATTTAGATAGAGTCATATTCTAATAGTGAAATGTGTATTTCTCTTAAATACCTTTCCAACGAGCTATCACGCACCTAAAACGAAGTTTGTATGCAAATGTTATGACCTTAGGAAGTTGGGGTACCAAATAACACCAACTGACCCATAGGGCCTACATGACTTTTGGCATTTCACCTTCTAGGGTTAGGTTTTTGGATGTTTAGGGTTTTGGAATTGATGAGTAATATGAAAAGGGACTATGGATCCTCATTGTAATCCATTCTACTCAGACATATGCACGTAGCAACCACATCTCTTCAAAGAGATAGCTACCACCATTCGAGTAAGTTTCAGTTCTCTAGTTTTACAGTTTCATCCTATTTCATTATTTAATAGAAGATATTGTTCACTGGATATTTGTGTTATTCTTCCTATCTCTATTTTTATGGTATTCAGTCTATAATCAGCTCGTTCCTCTCCTAAATTTGGATCAGATTCTTTCCTACATGACCATTTTCCCACACCTTTCATAGACAAAGTATTAGAGAATGTAGGAGGCTAGGAAGCATACTCATTCACAAAAGGATTCTCAGTCTACCATTAGATCAAGATAGATCTAAAAGATAGGTATAAGATCACTTTTTCCATAAAATGGGAATCCTACCAATACACAGTCATTCCTTTTGGACTAAAGAATTCACCAACAATATTCTCAAGAGTAGTCATATCTATGTTCAAAGAATTCATCAATCCATTTTTAGAAGTATATTTGCATGACTGGATAGTCTACAGTCTGTTGAAATATCATGTAGAAGTGTTAAGGCTAATGTTGGAAAGATGCAGGCAGTGTCAAATATCATTAAATATATAGAAGTTCATTTTTGGGACACCATTTGGAATATTATTGGGCCATATAGTCTGCAAACAAGGCTTGCTAGTAGATCCTACCAATATTGTAGTGATTGTCAAGTTATCACCACCACAATCAGTATGTCAGTTGAAAGAAACATTGGGACACATAGGACACTATAGGAAATTCATAAAAGGGTATGCAAAGATCACTGCGTCGATGGAGAAACTATTGAAGAAAGATAGTAAATTTTAGTGGAATGAGGACTGTGAACAAGGGTTGGACACTCTAAAACAGAAGATGGTAACAACACTGATACTAGTATTCCCATATTTGGAAAATACATTTCATGTGCATGTAGATGCATCATCCATAACACTTCGAGCTATTCTGGAGCAATAGAGTTAGATCATCCTATAGCATTTGCCAGAAGAAAATTGTCATAGTCAAAGAAGAAATACAATACCACAGAAAGAGAAGGCCTAACAATGGTATATGCATTGAAGAAGTTCAGACACTATCTACTTGGGAAACAATTTAAAATTTTCGCAGATCATTATTCCCTCAAATACCTATTCAATAAGCCAATGTTGGGGGGGAGGATCTGTAGATGGTTACTGTTGTTTCAGAAATTTGACTTTGAAGTGATAGTCAAACCAAGGAAGTTGAATGCATGACCCAATCACCTGTCAAGGATCACCAATGGAGAAGAACCTACAAATTTAAGGACAAATTCCTTGATGCACGATTATTTTCAGTCCAAGTAGCTGATGAATATTTTCCTGACATCATTCAATACTGGGACCGCACCACAAGAATTCAACATTGCGTAGAAGAAAAAGTTGTTAGTCATAGTTCCACATTATCAACTGATTATAGGACACTTATGCAAGATGGGTGCAGACAACATTTTGAGAAGATGTGTACTAGAACATGAGAGGCTTAGGATTCTAGTAGATGCTCATGAGGGAATAATTGGAAGACATTGTGCAGGAAAAGATACCGTGCAGAAGGTATTGCGCACAGGACTAGGTGGTCGACCATTCACAGAGATGAAAAGGACTACTTCCAGAAATGTGATGTATGTTAGAGGGTTGGTAAACCTAATAGAAAGGATTAGATGCCTCTAAGACCATTGGTAACCTTGCAAGTATTCAAAAAATGGGCAATAGATTTTGTGGGACCAATTAACCCACCAACAAGGAGGTTAGAAGAATGGTATATCATTATTACAACAGAGTACTTAAGCAGAGACAACAACACACTTCGTGTTTAAGCAAGTGATCACTAGATTTGGATGCCCAAGGATTTTTATGAGTGACCAAGGCAGTCACTTCATCAATAGTACTATCAAGGCTATGACTGAGGAGTTTGAAGTCTATCATAAAAATACTACACCATCTCACCCTCAGGAAAATGGAATAGTGGAAGCCTTCAATAATATCCTAGAGAATGCATTGACAAAGATTTTCAATGTAAACAAGGATTATTTGGATTTGAAGATACCAGCAGTATTATGGGAATATAGGACTACATGCAAACATTTGATAGGAAAACCACCATTCAGGTCGGTATATGGACAAGAAGCAGTGGTTCCATTAGAATGTTTGGTACCTAGTTTGCGTGTAGAAACAATCACCAACATCACATAATGAGGCACAGTACAACAAAGACTAAGTCAGATGATGGATATGGAAGAAGATAGGATTATAGTAGGATTTCACCAATAATTAAATAAAGACAAGGACAAATCTTGGCATGAAAGACATATTAAAAGGAAGAGTTTCAAGGAGGGAGACCTAGTCTTTCTGTGTGACAGTAAATTTCTTCAGCATCGAAGAAAATTCAGAATGCATTGGTTAGGACCATATGAAGTGAATACTGTCACAGATGAGGGAGATGTACAGTTGAAATATTTAGGAGGTACATAACTCAGAGGAATTATCAATGGGAGTCGAATGAAACTACATAGAGACAGTAGACCTCCTAGTAATTATAAAGTTACTACACAATAAAGAGATATGTATATAAAAAAGAATGGGTTACTATGCCAGACATCATAAGACTGCACGCAACAAAAATGGAATTATCACAATGAAAATAAAATTTCCATGCACAACATCTACATGACATACCGCACACTTGGAAAACTCAGCGTGCTGGAAAAAGGAGCAATGGTCAAAAAAGGAGGAAATTTGAAAAATTGCGGTTAAGGAAAAAAATGCACCAATTTGCAACAATAATGGTCAGAAAAGGAAGAAATTTGAAAAATGGCAGTTACGACAAGAAGAAGTTACATTAATCAAAGCTGGAAAAACCTCTCTGAGAAGTTTCATTACTTTCCTATATAAAGTGGAAACATGAGAAATGTAAGACTCATTGTGAAATCGTGAAGTTGTAGAGAAATAGAGCACACAGAGAGGAAGTGAGTTGACACAGAGTGAACTAGTGAAGACTTAGTCGGTAGAAATGAACCAGTACCCACTATGGCACCACCAAATATGGGTGCATCGAGCCATGAAGGGAGGAAAACATGAAGTAGTAGGGCACCACGAGAAGCAGTAGAGGTAGGAAAGGAAACCAGACAACCCGAGGAATTTTTAAAGTTTATGAAATTCCTTCACCGTTTGGGGCACCCATAGACCCTACACTAGTGGTGGAAGAAAGGCAGTGTCCAACCACGTTGGCCATGGAAGTCGACCCAACCAACAATGCACAGGGACAATCCATGCATAACACAAGAAACCCACTAGAAACTGCCAAGGCTGAAGGATTCGAGAAGGAAATGGCCAAGCTACTACGTAGATAGAGGTGACAGTACCCAAAAATACCATAACAGAAACCACACAACAACAAGAGGTTCTAGTAAAGGATATCACTAGTAAGATAGACCCTGATGTAGAAAGAAGATATATGGAGGCAGTGTCCTCAAGTCAATAGACAAAAAGGAAGGGAAAATAGGCCATGGCGCAATATCCTCACAGGCATCCGGACATAACAATTTTTCTCCCCTGCATTCTGCAAGGAGTGAAAACCATGCCAACATTTCTAGGTTGCGGGGAGAAACTAAGGTACTCAGACCACGATGTGGCCAAGATAGGTAAATTCCTTGAATTTGCACAACAGGTCTACTTGGACCACATAGGGATAGGGCCCTTGAGAGACCCCATCCTACAACCAAAGCCATGGGAAGTTGGCTTAGAAAACACATGGATCCTCAACCTATTGGAGATTCCCCACTTTGGAAGGGGGAAAGAGGTGAATAACTTCATCAAGAAGTTGATAGCAATCCTCCATGGAGGATTCCTATGGATGGAAAAACTCGTCTACATAGAAGTAGAGCTAATAGAAGCAATCCCAGGACTATCGTCAATCGGTGAGAACCCCACACAGTACCTGGACGAAAAAACCAAAGAGAAGGCATTGGTTGAAGAAATGAAGAGAACATGTGGGATAGAGAGGGGATCATGTGGAATTATTATCAAAAGTATTAGTGATTTCGCGACACAGATGGCCATCAAAATCATGGTCTTTAAAATGTTGAGAAAATTTCACAAGGAAGAAGTCCCTACTGGGGTCGTCGCGGCTGCAGCGTAGTGTGCGAATGGCACGTCGCTTAGTAGGGCCCCTTACATACTCAACCTATTCCTAGAGGAATGCAAAGATGCATAAGACCTGATCATAGAGTTCCACTACTCAGGGCTACTCATGCTAATCATGCTGATGGAGTGGAGAGAACCCCCATATTCAAACTTCTGCAGCAGGATAGGTTGGTGTCGCATAGCATGGTGCATGTCGTTGGGGAGAAAATACGACCCCAAGCACATAAGCACAAACAGGGGTACCTTTTCCAGGTACTTTACATAAATATAGGAGAGCATAGCCAACATTTGTAAAATTACCCCATAGGTAGTCTCGTAGTTAAAGTACATCACCAATTTCAAGGTGTCTAGGAACAACATGTGCATCCAAGTGTGCAGGGATCCAGGAAAGGAGTGGATCTAATTAACATACTTCTTCATAGAGGACGATGTAGAAATGGGTATGAGATATTGGCTCGACGACTAGAAGATCCCAGTCTTACATAAAGAAGTACCTAAAGGCACGGAGGTGGAAGCAGGGAAGACCAAGACACTTGCAGTAGACAAAGTTGTGCCCAAAAGGTCGAAACCAACACAGAAGTTGGTGCAGAAAAATAAGGGGCATGCAACAAAGAAGGATGTGTAGGCAGGAAAGAAGGGCATTGCCTCACAATAAAAATAACAAGAACTGGGGGCTACGGAAACATAGGGAACCCGCTCATCATCTACTCTCCAAGAACCAAGTCCACCTAAGTGGTCAATTTCACAGACAAGAGGAATGCGCAAGAAATCAAAGGCACATAAAGAGTCTCTCGAGTACACGATCATAGAGGATGACACTAACTGCATGGCTGAGAAGGTGCAAGACTGTGTCGCAGAGGAATTTGAGGAAGCCAAGTACCAAAGGGGTTAGATACAATATGACCTAGAGAGAATAAGTAGGTCCTAGAGAAAATCAGAATCGAGCATAGGTATGAAAGGGGAACAAAATCCTTCCTCGAGGGAGAAACAACGGTGGAAACAAGTACTATGCCACAAACAAAACACATTGTGCACACAAATCCCCAAGAGAGTCCAATATTCAGAGTAACAAATGGCATGTTGTAGATGGATGAAACCACAACATAGAAGCCACTGAAATATTTGGCATAGGTCGACATGGTATTAGCTAAGATACCCAAAAAGGCATTGTACACACTCCAAGTGAGTGTCGCACAGGAGGTGCAGTCACGCGTGAGGACAAATGTAGTAGAAATGTAGGAAACTAAGAGTGACAATGAATCATTGGAGCACGTGGTTGAATAATTAAAGTTTGATACCAAAGAAGAGAAAGAGTGTGAAGATAAAATTGAGCAGGGGATGACAATAGTCTACAACCACCTTTTGGACAGCACGTAGGCTGAGAACCCAAGTACAGAGGAGAAAATCAATAATATTTCCCAAACCATCGACTATTATAGGAAACATATTGAGGAACTGAACAAAAAATGGACTCTAATGACTCCACCTGAGGTTAGGGATAAGAGGAAAGTAGAAGCTGCACTCCAACTAGCAGAATTGGAGAAACAAGCTAATATAACAATATAATTGTTTGACAGAAAAATGAATCTTTGGAAAGTGTTGGAGGAAAATGAGCAGGTCCAGCGGTGGGACTAGGAGGAAGAGAGAATAAGTGTAGAAATCTAAGACCTCAAGTAGAGGAAGAAGACAATGGGAATCACTGATCATTTAAAAGGAATGCAGGAGATGAAGAGATTGTAGGCCGAGTTAAAGACGACACAGGCACACAAACATGAGATAGATGAACAGATGGAACCCCTCCAAGAGCAAGTAGCGGAAATGATCGCACAGTTGGAGGAAGAGAAGAATAAAATGGCATAGACACAATTGGAATGCACATCCATAGTTTAGGAGGAAGTCATAGTACGAAACTTAAAAGTGCTTACATAAAAGGTCGCGTAGGTCCAAACACGAGGAAGGGAACTTGCAAAAAATTTCCATACTCTAGAAGAGGCTATCAAAGGAGTGCGTAGTGCCTAGGTGGCTTGAGATGAGATACATGTTAGTGTTGGGGGCCTGTTGGGAGCAGGCCCACTTTGGACTAAAGACTAATTTTGGAGAATAAAACACAAAGCAGGAAATGATAGCTGGCAAGAAAAGAATCACGTGCAATGTAAACATGCATGCAAAGGAGAAAAGAATGTGAGGCACGTATGGAAGAAGACCTAACCATGTTAGGTTATGGTTTTGCTAAGAATATGTAATGTTTGATAAGACAAAAAAATATATAAGTAGGTACCTAGGAGGTCTAGGTCGAGGGTTGTGTTGTTGGTCATTGTTACTATGTTGTTTGTTGGTCATTGTTACTATGTTGTTCGAAGATTGAATGACTATAATTCTGATCTATTTTGTAAGTTGTTGAGATGAGGAGAGAAAATAAGGTATATCTTGAGGGCTAGATCACAAGCTAAGGATCCCGGTGTGATCTACTCCACCTCATCATAGATCTCGACCTGTTGGATGGAGAATTGTAATGTGCAAGGCGTTGTAGTTTTGGAAACACCATAATAAAATAGCAGAGCAGCCAAATCTTTGTGGGCGTAGCCTAAGAGAGGGTAAACCACAATATATCATGTGTTGTCTGATTGAGTATTGAGTATTTCCTTTACTATTAATGATTATATGTTAGACAAATGCATGAATGATTTAGTTAGATCTGTTATTTTAGATGCATGAATAAGAAGGAAAAATTAATCAAGATAATTGAATGTTAGAGTAAACAAATGAAGATAACAGAGGTTAATCCCAAGTCCCCACTCATTCTCAGGCTGAAAGCACTTGAGCGTTGTATCCACCCATAAGAACTATCTCGGGTATGAAAGGGGGACAAAACCCTTCCCTGAGGGAGAAATAACGGTGGCAACAAGTAATACGCCACAAACGAAACACATTGTGCACACAAATTCCCAGGTGAGTCCAATATTCAGAGTAACAAATGGAATGTTGCAGATGGATGAAACCACAACATAGAAGCCACTGAAATATTTGGCATAGGTCGACATGGTATTAGCTAAGATACCCAAAAAGGAATTGTACAAACTCCAAGTCAGTGTCACACAGGAGGTGTAGTCATGCGTGAGGACAGATGCAGTAGAACTGCAGACAACTAAGAGTGACAAGGAATCATTGGAGATCGCAGTCGAACAAGTAAAGTTTGATACCAAAGAAGAGAAAGCGCGTGCAGATAAAATTGAGTAGGGGATGACAATAGTCTGCAACCACCTTTTGGACAACACCCAGGTCAAGAACCAAAGTACAGAGGAGACACTCAATAATATTTCCCAAACCATCGACCACTATAGGAAAAATATTGAGGAACTGAAGTAAAAATGGACTCCAATGAATCCATTTGAGGTTATGGAGAAGAGGAAAGTAGAATTTTCACTCCAACTAGCAGAGTTGGAGAAACAAGCTAATACAACAACATAATTGTTTGATAGAAAAACGCAGCTTTGGACAGCGCTGGAGGAAAATGAGCAGGTCCATCAGTGGGACTAGGAGGAAGAGAGAATAAGTGTAGAAATCAAATACCTCAAGAAGAGGAAGAATACAATGGGAATCACTAATCATTTAAAAGGAATGCAGGAGATGAAGAGATTGTAGGCTGAGATAAAGATGACACAGGTGCACAAACATGAGATACATGAACAGATGGAACCCCTCAAAGAGAAAGTAGCAGAAATGATCTCACAGTTGGAGGAAGAGAATAATAATATGGCATAGAAACAATCAGAATGTACATCCATAGCTCAGGAGGAGGTCATAGCGCAGAACTTAGAAGTTCTTACAGAAAAGGCAACACAAGTCCAAACATGAGGAAGGGGACTTGCAGACATGTTTCATAGTCTAGAAGAGGCTCTCCTAGGAGCACGTAGTTCCTAGGTGTCTCGGGACAAGCCACATGTTAGTGTTGGGGTCCTTTTGGGAGAAATCCCACTTTGGAGTAAAGAATAATTTTGGAGAATAAAGCACAAAGAAGGAAAAGACAGCTGGCAGAAAAGCATCACATGGAATGTAAACACGCATGTAGAGGAGGAAATCATGTGAGGCACACATGAAATAAGACCTAACCATGCTAGGGTTAGGGTTTTTCTAAGAATATGTAATGGTTGTTAGGACAAAAAAATATATAAGTAGGTATTGTTATAGCAAGGTTTGTACGAAGGGTTTAGGTAGCTTGAGTCAAGGCTTACAACCAGTGTAACAGGATCTTCCCCACCCACTGTCACCTCAATGGGGAGCTCTTTCTATTTAGGATGCCTGGTCCAAGGGAGACGTCTCTAGGTAATCTGGTTTATGAAAGGGCTAAAGGGGTAATGGCTCAGGATAAGAGTGTCCTTTCACAGATTACTTCCAATGATGAGATAGTCAAAGAGATCTTCCACTAGAGAGGCACCTGCTTGCGAGACAAGACAAACAAAGCTAGAAATGTGCTTGCAGTGGGTTAGTACTTCATAATATCAATGACTATCCTCAAATATACATATGAGCAATGATAAGATATAATTATTGACGAAGTCAATGATTATTAAACAAAGATAAATGGCTTATATCACTTCTTCAATAAGTACAAAGATAATGAGCATTCAATGTACACAATTAAATCCTTGTATTATATCACAATGCAATAAATATCTCAAATCAGCTCATATAAATAATGTTGTTGCGTCACCTATATTGTTGCTCCTATAGATGTGACGTCAAGCATTAATTAATAGGTCAAATTGAAGACAATGAGTGGAACGCTTGCTTTAATAGGCTTACAAATGTAATTAATGACTCAAAGTCTATCAAATGAGGTGAGAAAAGTCACAACGTTGCAGGCCAAACAAGAGATCTAAAAGGTGTGACGTCACC
>ML781376.1:287104-297264 GCA_009831015.1 Picea engelmannii | reverse complement strand
TTTACCTCCTGGGCCTTTAGCCCCTTCTTCCCACAAGACAAGATGTACCCTGAAAGGTCATCCTAATGGCCAGACTAGGGGAATGGGATGGATGAGCGGGGTATAAGATGAAAAAGTGATAATATGGTGGGAGCGGACGATGGTTCTGTAAACCCCCCTTGGTGGCTAACCAAAACCCATGAATACCGGCTTGCTAAGTTTCCCCATCAATCACCCCAATAATGATCAAGAGGATTAGTGTAAGATCCAAGTAGTCATCCGAAATGAAAGGAACCTAATGCATACATAAGAAGGTTATAACGATCAAATACGACACATACCATGATACCTCGGACCAATTACCTCATGGAGCAAGAGTCCTCTCCGATGCAAGCCCAGGCCGGTAGTGATGGAAGCTGGTACTGCTGGCAGGACAAAGCTGGCTGAGAAGAAGAAAGATGGGCCCTCTAGGGCCATGCTCAAGTCACTCCTGCTCTCGGTACTCCATCTCTAGGACCATGTGGGCCTCGAGACATGATCTCCTAGTTATCCCTAGATATCGGGGATAACAGGTACCTAGGAGGTCTAGGTCGAGGGTTGTGTTGTTGGTCATTATTACTATGTTGTTCGAATACTGAATGACTATAATTCTGATCTATTTTGTAAGTTGTTGAGATGAGGAGCGTAAATAAGGTATATCTTGAGGGTTAGATCACAGGCTAAGGATCCTGGTGTGATCTACTCCACCTCATCATAGATCTCGACATGTTGGATGGAGAGTTGTAATGCACAAGGCATTGTAGTTTTGGAAAAACCATAATAAAATAGCAGAGTAGCCAAATCTTTGTGGGCATAGCCCAAGAGAGGGTAAACCACAATATATCATGTGTTGTGTGATTGAGTATTGAGTATTTCCTATACTGTTAATGATTATATGTTAGAAAAATGCATGAATGACTTAGTTAGATTTGTTATTTTACATGCATGAATAAGAAGGAAAAATTAATCAAGATAATTGAATGTTATGAAGATAATAGAGTTTAATCCCAGGTCCGCACTCCTTCTTAGGCTGCAATCACCTGAGCGTTGTATCCATCGATAAGAACTATCTCGGGTGAGACTGTGCAGTGCATTCACTGCATTGTGTTGCCTTCTAGTTAACCAGGAGGGTTGATAGTTTTAGGGGATTTTGTTGGAAACCATAGTATATATAGACTTGGGTTAGCTCTAGAATGGTAGCAAGAGTGTAAGTAACCAACATACTTCATGTAATCATTTCTTGGGAGAGGATGGATATTATTTGGCAAAACCAAAGGTGCATATCTGAAAACCCTGATAGCATCCATTAGATTGGGAGGTGTTGCACCAACCATTGTTTGAACACCTAAATGTGGATGTATGTGTGTTCATTGTGGTGATTGTGGTGATGGGGGATTAGAGATGTTCACCAATTTAATCTTTGGAGGAGGCTGGAGAATTTCTTCAACAATTTTTTCAGCAGCAGGGATATTAACTTGGAAGCTAGGATTTTCTTTCTCTTCTTCAATTTGTTCAAGCATTAGGATATTTTCTAAGGGAATGTACTCTATTTTTTCATGGAATTCAAATATTTCCTCAGTTTTATATCTATTCTCAGGGTAGGGTATGTAAAATTATTATGGTTCAACAAATTCCTCTTTCTCTGAGGTGGATTCTTCAGAAAGAGGTAAAAGAAATAGTTTCTCATATCTTAATTCTTTAATAGATTTGGACTGTTTTAGGATCTTCTTAGGGTTTGAAACAATAATAACATATGGATTTTTGGATGGGCTCTATTCCCCTTTCTCTTTGGAGCCAGAGTGTCTAATGTGGAGTCACTAGGTGAAAATATATTCTAGTCAATTGTGTCTAGTTATAGTTTCACCATCTACAACTAGATATATAAACTTATGTCATTCTACCCAGGGAAAATCTCATCATTTCTATCCCTGACAATGATTCCAAAAGATGTTAGTGCTATAAGTCAACTCAAGACTGATATTGAATTAATCCTATCACACCTTGTTTATAAATGTTTTAAAGAAAATAGTTTTAGAGAGATGGAGGGATCACACTCTTGATCTCAATGTAGCTAGTTGAATGAGCTATTAAAACCACTTCCCTGTGTGCAACAGATTCGGTAAACAAAACCTCAATTGGAGTAAAAAGAGTATAAGGTATGATTAAGGAGAATTAATGAAACAAAACTGACAATCATCAAAGAATTTTTGTTCTTTAATATATTTGATCAGTAGAAGAATAAACCTACACTCGGAAATCCTTTCTGAACAAGATTTAAAATACTCAAACATACATGCGACAAATATTACACTATACAAAATAGAGAAACCTTTTTGGTACATACATACATCCATATGAGAACAAAACAATAATCATATGTTCAAGATAAGGTAATAGAAGTGTTAAACAAATATGAGAGATACACACCAACCATCAACTTCATTAACAATTGAAATCTTTACATGGGTAGGAAGGATCAAAATATTCGTATAATTAAAACCTTTAAGTCAAATAGGGATCCAACCCTTTCTATTTCTACTTCAATAAATATATAGTGTTTTACATTGATTACCTGCATGGTCAACCTGATAGTCAGGGACACATCAAAACTAATCCCTACAAGTGCTCAAGGTGAATTTATGTCCCTATCTATTGATATACAAAATAATAAACAGTTTGCAAAAAGATCTTATAATAAAGGAAACAACCTTGCATAGAAAAAGTTCTTTGGTTGAATTTCTTTCCACCTGGATGATTACGCTGCATCTTCCTCTTTATCCTTCCAAGATCTTCGTGATCTTCATTGATACACTCGAATCAATAATTTGACAACTCAACAATGATAATTGATGTGTAGAATCATTGTATCCCAAGATAGACTATAGATCCACAAAAGGGGTATCTAACTCCATCTAATGATCCATAAAGTATTTACCTTGTTTACAACGTTTTTCCATTATGAAAATATGAATCTGTGTCATATGTGTTGCAAAATCGGCTTCTATAGGTGTTCCTATAGCACCAATATTTTCCTGTGTATGAGACTACAGGAACTTCCTATAGCACCATACAAAAAACCAGTTTTGATCCTTTTTGATGCCTTTCCTCACCCAAGTTACAACCAATCATAACAAAAAAGAGGAATGGTCTCTTAAATACAAGGAAACAAAAAATTTATTCCTTCATCAATCGTCTTCAGTCAAAATTTAGGGTTTTCATTGAAGGTGAAATTCTCAAACTGTGAATTCTCCTTGAAAAACTGATGTAGCTACTTCTGCCAACAAATATAAATTGTTCCTTCTTCTCTGTTTGGTTTGAGAAAGATTTTTTATTCTCTTAGATTTATCCCCTTCAAATATTATCGTAGGATTTGGGTCTCTCTTATTCGTTTTACTCTGTTTTCTTGCAAGAGCTTTGTTTTTTCCTGTAAGAGACTTTGTATTTTTTGTTAGACCTCCCTTCTTATATGTATTCCTCTCAATCTCGGTTACATGAATTTTATTTCTTGTTGATGGATCCTCTTTTGGGTTTGCAGGTTCTTCATCAATAATTATAACCTTATCTTTAATGGCAGGGTTATACATTGCTCTATATTTCAACCTGAATTTAGTTTGAGGCCTAGTACTTCTTTTTCTCATCAAAATTTTATATATAGAAGCATCGTATTCAGAGTAGATTGAGATAGGAGGAATGATCTTCAGGCTGTACAAGGTCTACAAATTCTTTTATTGTCTCAGGTTTTTTATCTTCCTTCAATACCCTAGGTTTTACCAACCTTTTAGTCCTTCTAGAATAAGTCTTTTGGGAATATGGAAATGGATTCTTACCTCCACCTAGGATATGAGAAGACCCTCTGTTTTCTTTGAGGCTGGTTGGATTAGCTTCCACTGGCTCGTCTGAAACCTTTAAACAAGCTTCTCTTTTACCCTTCCTTGGAATCACTAGTTGAATTGCGTTGGGTGAAGCTTCTTGATTAGTCTCGGAAAATTTATCATGTAACTATGTGGAAGGAGGATTTACTTCTTCCTCAAACCTTGAATGGATCAATCATTGATCCCATGTCCTCTGTAATTTTCCCATCTCATCTTTAATAAGTATCTTAATAAATCGCATATGAAAAATTCCATGAGGAGGGGCCTTAGGGTTTGCTTGAATTTTCATAGCCATATTATTAAGATCTCTTAAGAATTAATATGGTATACACATCCTTTTGATTCCTGACAGATGAAGAAGGAAACTGAGATGAAACAAAAACATAGTGGAATAGCGCCCTTCACATGTGATGTATCATTTAATCATAAGTAAGGCCTCCATCTATTCATCAAAAATCCAATCTCTAGGAATACCCTTGGCCCAATTGGGATCTCTATGTTCAGGTTTAAATAACTGATTTACATCCCCGCCTGTAATCAAATTTTTTTTGAACCACTTTTCTCCATCGATAGGGAGGTTACAAGCTACTACTATGGAATCTTTTGTAACCTGCATAACTAGGTTGGCAATTTGGGCCTTCTGTCCATTAAAAATTTCAGCAAACGCCCGTGCTGCAACATAGTGATAACCATCTAACTTAATGCAGTACAAATACCAACTAGCTTGATCAACGATGAGTCTGATGTATTCATATGCTTCCATAATTTCGGGCCCTTCAGGTTCTTTCCTTTTCAAGTGTCCACCTTTACCCATATTAATAGTAATGACTAGAAGGTTGGACTCATTGCTATAGAAAAAGGATATGCATGTTGTTTCGAGGAGGATAGGGGATTTGATGGCTCTATAGATGAAACCTCAAATTTGACCTTCTTTTTAGTGTGAAACTATAGTAATGAACAATGCACCATATGTAAAAGAACTATCTTTTGAATAAACCTCATCTGCATGACATCCTGGACAAGAGACATGTATAGGTGAAAAGACCCCCACCTTCGAATGTTGTGACTAGCGATTGGGTACTTGATAACTACCTTTAATCTTTCATCTAGCCAAGTAGGACGATCCACCTCCTCAAATTCATTCCAACCATCTGTGTGATGATGAAACAAGGATAGGTGGAAGTTCCTATATCACCCTACATAAAATTTTCCATTGGCATGTTTGAAACGAAAACAACTTGAAATTCGTTATCTAACTTAGTAATGATGAAACATAAACTATGACATGACATATGACCTTTGATGAAAGTATTTGACACTTTTAAGTGATTTCATATGGCAATCTTACAAACATATGCATAATTAATCATATCCCCCTTAATAAGGCTAAGTACCCCTCATTTTTCTCAACATAAATACAAATTTGACCCCCTTAATAAGCTTTTGCACACTTAATCAAACTAGTGATTAGGATATATAGCTTACATAAAAAAATTAAAATGGAAAAACTAAGAGATGAGAGATGAGACTTAGCAGAACAAAATGGGTGATGAAAGCAACAACCTATAGGAGACATCAATATCCTCTATTGTTTGTAGGCACCAACCTATTGGAGACACCAATGTCCTTTGTTGTTTGTAGGAACTAGCCTACTGGAGACACCAATCCCCACATTTGTTTGTTATGAAGGAACCGACCTACTTACAATTTTACAAGTTCTTCATATGCATTTCCTTCACTAGTTTTATTGTTGTTGTCTTCACTAAATCAGCTTTGTGCTTGTTACTTCTTCTTTCACCTGATCTACTCTGCATCCGCTACGTCTTCTTTTGCCAGATGAGATCGACAATCACTCCTACTTTCAGCAGATCTGCTTGGTGCTCGCTCCTTCTACTTTTTCTCTGCATTCTTTCTTCTTCTTCTTCTAGTTCTTCCTTAGATTTTCCTTTACAAGTTTTGCTTGCTGGAACACCAGACCTATTTTCTAGAACACTAGATCTAGTCTTCGCTAATATTTAATTGTCACTCCTTGAATGATATTCAATCGTCACTCTTTAGATAATATGCATAAGAAAATTACATTTTCACCCACACACATTATTTCTCACAATCCTCTTCTCCTTTTATACTTTACCATTAGTTCTACATGAAAAGTCGTGTTCATTTGAAAAGACACAAATTTTACTAAATAATTAATTAATTTCCCCCTTTTTTATTTTATTTATTTATTTTTCAACATACAATGGGTAAAATACCACCATGGGTTTTAAAGCCATGTGCAAATACCATGTGCATTTTTACTCCACTTTCACTTTTATCTTTTTTAATCCACTTTTATGTAACTTCACTTCTAATCCACTTTCATGTTTTAATCCACTTTTACGTAACTTCATTTTTAATCAACTTTCATGTAACCTCATTTCTAATCCACTTCCACTTTTGTATTTATTAAATTCACATTTCCTCTGAATATTTATATTGTGAATACTTACTTACCTTTGACATCATTGCAAATAATTTATTCAACACTATCCTTATAGGTTTACATAATAACAAAAAAACTTAATATTCCAGTTACTAAAAAACATAACTTGAAAGGAAAATGTGATGGTTGAGTGCTTCCTCCTAACATACATTAGATGGAGGAGAGTTATGTCCTCCAATATCCATAGCATCCTTCATTTGGTGCATAATTTCCTCTTCCTTGAGGTCTAGATGGGTTGAATTAATTATTTTTTATTATTTAAGGCTATAGAATGCATGTCTTTGTTACGGTTTACAACCATATTCCATAACATGTTGCATTCTTCTTCTAATATTTTGAGTTTTTTTGTTGTTGAAAGAGTCCCATTACTGTAACATTTTGTGAGGAAAAAAATATGATCATTTTCATGCAGCTTAGATTATAATGAGAATATGAAGGATCTATTACATTGGATTAAATATTCATGTCTATGAAGTTCTCTTTGAATCTCTTGATATTCTTTGTGGTCCATGGTTTCTAAACCTAAAACATAAATTTTTATTTATGGAAGCCAAAGTAAAGCCATTATAAACTGGAAGATTTTCTTGTTCTTCTTCAAAGATCTAGTCACTCCTCAAAACAATCAACGTTGTTTCCAAAACAAAAAAATTCCAAGGATTCCTCTTCCCACACCTGATCCTCAAAAATCTCTTTCCCATACCATTCATATTCTATGTGCTAAATGAAAAATCCCTAAAGATAAAACCCAAATACATCCCAATTAAAGAAACAAAATCCAAAGGCTAAAACCCAAGAAATACTCAAACACTAGGGCACACAAATAAGAATCCACTTGTTTCATTCAAAAATTGAATCTTTTAGATGAGGTTTAACCACCCACGAGCTAAGAGGGAGGCTTACCAGGTGAAATCCTAGTTGATTCTTAAACCTCTTGTGAATTCCTTCCCTCCTAATTACCCCACCTTGTAAGAAAAATATCATAATCGGGAATTCAAAGACAAGACAAAGTTTATTTCTAGTATGTGAGGGAGATGGGAGTTACACCATCACTGGACTTGAAGTATGAAATTTTATTTGGGAATACATGTGTTAATAAATGATGAGGGGATGTGAGATACTATTTGAACCATAGAAAACTTAGGGGACTATGCAATAGTTTATCCCACCATTTTTATTCGAAGATCCTTGTGGAATTAAGGAGGCTCCATTGGATAGAATATCTGCATGACTATTACATTCTCTCAAAACATGGAAATATGAAACCGAATGCATAATGAGAACCTCAAGTTGTCAATTTGAGAAATAAACTAAGCTAGCTTATTGTCAAATGTGGTTAGATTCAAGACAATAATTTTGATAATAACGCTCAGATCTCCTATGACAATCAACGATTTTATATTGATTTCAATTGAGAGAGAGAGAGAGAGAGAGAGAGAGAGAGAGAGAGAGAGGCCCTGAAGAAGAGAATAGGCTTCAAATTAATTGTTTGTGGATGTCCCTAGATTCCATGTGAAGTTCATTTTTAGTTTTCCTTTGGGATAAAAAATGATCACCCCTACAACTATCACCCTTAATAATTATCAATATATATGCAAAGGGTTCTCTAAACATTTTCTATCGTTTCCTTTTTCATGTTGGATATTTAAGATTAAACCATCCTCCTTTTAGTACCCCTCCTTTTCAATATCTTTTCCAAAACCCTAAATTCTAAATTAACCTCTAACTCCTTAATCCCTAACCATTAAATTTCAAAAGTTAAATTATTAGATGAATGATCAATTGACTCAAATGAAATTAAATAACTTTTATGAATCTTCTTTTATAGTTGTTTTTAAGAATATGTTTATAGACATTTAGTTAAACATAACTATAGACTTATATTTTGACAAAAAGAAAAAATCCAAAATTAAAAAATCCAAAACTGAATAGATGGGTTACTTAAACAACGATTTTGAAACAAATATATGCCTTAGATGTTTTTTTTTTGAGACTTAGCTCACTCAAAATCTTGTAATGTAAGGTATCTCTAACATATAAAGAGTCGTTGATATTTTGAAACAAATATATGCCTTAGATGTTTTTTTGAGACTTAGCTCACTCAAAATCTTGTAATGTAATGTATCTCTAACATACAAAGAGTCGTTGATATTACCACACTCCTTCAAAGTATAAAGAGAGAGTCGTTGATATTTTGAAACAAATATATGCCTTAGATGTTTTTTGGAGACTTAGCTCACTCAAAATCTTGTAATGTAATGTATCTCTAACATACAAAGAGTCGTTGATATTACCACACTCCTTCAAAGTATAAAGAGTCGTTGATATTACCACGCTCCTTCAATGGATGCAAATTTATCCTTCATCTTTTACTTTAAAGGAGGATCAATAAACAAAATTATTTTAACAATAATTATTTACTATAACATTTAAATAACTATAATTAGTTATAGTCTTATCATACAAGTGTGATTTTCATTTTTCTTCTTTCTATTATCACTCTTATCATCTTTATTATGATTTTCTTGCTATTCTATTATAATTTTGTTTTGTTTGATTGTACATTCAATTTTTCATTTATATGTTCTATGTACTTGTAATTTTATATGTATTTTGTAATTTTATATGTATTGAGTGTGAGATTTTTATAGGTTTATTTTTTGTTTTTTTATGTAATTTATAATAATAATAATTTAATTTATAAAGGTATATATACTTTATTTTTTTTTTGGATTTTGAATTTATAATTTTTAAAGAGAGGAAATATGTGTTCTTAACCATTAGATCTATTCAAGTTGTACATTAATTTTACTTATATCGTTTTATCCATTTTTTTTCATTTTCAATTTATAAAAAAATTATATTTAAATTTTTAATATAATAAAATCTTAAATTGAAAATTTGTTTAAAAACAAATATTTATAAAAAATCTTATAATAATATACATTTTTTAAATAATAATTTAATTCTAATTGAAAACCACCTTAAAAATAATAACAAGAATCAAATTATTTATAAAATAATTATCCGACAATTCCCATGTAATTGTATTATAATCCATTTACTTTAATATTAATATGGAGTTGCAATAAAAATTTCCATTTTCCCCTCAAATTTACTTGAGGATTTGACAAAATTGACAAAAATCTATTAAAATATTGTGAATATTAACATTGTGCATATTAACTATGTAATTATTAACGTAATGTATTGTACATATTATCTATCTAATTATTAATAGCGTTAAAACCTTGAAAGGAAAAAATAAGTTGAAAAAAAAATGCAAGTGGATACTATATTTTAAAAACACGCTCACATACATGAAAAAAAACAACGACGACACATGGGAACATGGTATCACTCAATTGTTGAGGCAATCACTTGGAAAAAGCGATGTAACAAAATTACATATCTTTCAACATAATTCCATTCAATAACAATGATAATGAATATAATATGGCATTATCTTAAGTTAATCAAGATATGAATAGATGGAGATGTTAATAGATATTAAATTAAATTGGGAAAGTGATGGTAAATTAATATTCATCAATTTTTTTAAAGGAGAGTTTTAAATTTTATATGATTTAGTTTTATTCCTTGATTCTGGTTGATAGTAGAATATAATTTTTTTTTGTTAAATTCTAAAATTTTATTGTAAAATTATAATTTTAAATATATTAATGGATTTTTTTTTTATTTTTTTTTTTAATTTTATTATACATATTAATTTCAATAATATATATATATATATATATATATATATATATATATATATATATATATAT
>ML781376.1:258362-278360 GCA_009831015.1 Picea engelmannii | reverse complement strand
ATCCCCCCTTAAGAACAACTTGGGATAGGATTGAAGGATTTACAATAGTGACACAATAGGAGAAGGAAGGAGGCATTAGAGCCTATCCCCCCTTAATGACAACTTCCTAAACTCCTAACATAGATTGAAGTTTGGAAAACTTCACTTCTGTAAGAGACTTTGTGAAAATGTCTACAACTTGATCTTCTGTAGGGAAAAAGAGCACTTCAATACCTTGATCATGAATGAGTTTTCTGATGAAGTGCATGTGTAGCTCGATGTGTTTTCTACGCTGATGTTCAACTGGGTCTTTGGCGAGCTTGATGGCACTCTGATTGTCGCACCAAAGGCTAGTCGGATGCTACTGCTGGAATCCAAACTCTGAAAGGATCTGTCGAAGCCACAAAGCTTCCTGGCTTGCATTTACCACTGCTCGGTACTCTTCTTCTGCTGAAGAAAGTGCAATATCTTGTTGTTTCTTACAGGCCCAAGTGACAAGTCCTGAACCAAGGCTGAAAACATAACTTGCAGTGGAATTCCGATCATCAGGGTCACCGGCCCAATCTGAATCAGTGAAACCAACCAATAAAGGAGTCCCCCCTAAATGGTAATGTATCCTGAACTGAACAGTACCACAAACATAGAGAAGTATCCTTTTAGCTGATTTCCAATGGCTTTCATGGGGTGTTTTCATATACCGAGCAACAAGACCAACAACAAAGGAAAGATCAGGACGAGTATTAGTCAAGTTAAGAGGCTACCAACTAATTGATGGTACAGGGTGGCATCAACTTCGGGAGAAGTACAGGTGGCAGTAATCTTGACTCCAGACTAGAAGGGAGAAGGGGTTGGTTTACACTTGTCCATGTGAAAGCAATGAAGAAGGTCATAAGCATACTTAGACTGGGAAAGAAAAATTCCTTCATTGGTTTGCAAAACGTGGAGGCCAAGGAAATAGTGCAAAAAGCCTAAGTCTGTCATTTCAAATTTCTTCTTAAGGTTGGTTTTCCTATTGTTTAAAATTTTTGGGTCACTACCAGTAAGGATAAGGTCGACATTTCGGATCCAAATCAGGATCCATGTTCAGGACAATGAGCCTGGGTTTAGATAATGAGAAGATTTGGTTTTTAAATACTGGAATTGATGTGAAATCAAAGTGTCGGCTAGGTTGTTTTTGTAAAATTCTTTTTTATTATTTATTTTGTGTGATTAAATTTAATTAAATTTAATCACACAAAATAAATAATAAAAAAGAATTTTACCAAAACAAACTAGCCGACACTTAGATTTCACATCAATTCCAGTATTTAAAAACCAAATCTTCTCATTATTTAAACCCAGGCTCATTGTCCTGAAGATGGATCCTGATTTGGATCTGAAACGTCGACACTCTATTGACCAAACTGTGGCTATTCCGACCAATCATGAAAACCCCAACCACAGAAATATTTTTAAAGAGGATAAGGTCATCAACATAAAGGACAAGGATTATGAGATGGCTTCCTACTTTCCTGGTATAGACATTAGGATTATAATGGCATCTAGAGAATCCAGTGGAAATAAGAAAGTTGTCCATTTTGGTATACCAAGATCAGGGAGCTTGTTTGAGACCATAAAGATATTTCTTAAGGCGAAAAACAAGACTAGAGTCATTCTAGACATAGCCAGTAGGTAGTTCCATGTATATTTCTTCTTGCAAATATATGTGCAAGAAGGCGGATTTAACATCCATCTGATGGACCTCCCATTTATGTGAGGTGGTAAGGGAAAGAACAAGTTGGATGGAATTCATTTTGGATAAAGGGGAAAAGGTTTCATTATATTCAGTTCCTTCAACTTGGGAAAATCCTTTGGCATCTAACCGATCCTTGTGTCTTTCAACACTTCCATCGGATGCATACTTAGTTCTGTAGACCCATTTACATATGATAAGTTTTCTTCCTTTGGGAACAGGTACAATATCCCAAGTATCTTTTTCCATTAAAGAACAATACTCTTCATTCATTGTTGTATCCCAATCTGGATGGCCTGAAGCTTCTGCAAATGTCTCAGGATCATGAGTTTCTGAAACTTGAGCCAAAAGAGAAGAGGCTCGTTGGAACTGTGAATGTGTCTGACATTGATCTGAAGGATCACCGACAATATCACCAACTGCTTCTCGTGTTGAATGAACCCATTTAGGAAGCTGTGGAGTTGGTGCTGGTTCAGGTTCAAATGAATTATCTGGAGGAAGGTGAGCAAGCAGAGGTGGATTTTCATCCTCATTGTCATCATCTAAAGAAGAAACCATAATAGAAGAAGACACAAACATCGAAGATGGCTCACAGGACAACAAAGACACAACCGCTGAATTAGGCTCATAGGCCAAAGAAGGCACAAACGTCGAATTAGGCTCGCGGGACAAAGAAGGAACAAACGTTGAATTAGGCTCGCAAGCCAAGATATTTTCATCAAATTTAACATCTCTTCTAATAATAATTTCATTACAATGTGGTTGAAAAAGTCTGTAACCTTTGACATCTTCAGAATAACCAACAAATATACACTTCTCACTTTTAGGCTGCAATGCTTTCCTTTTCTCATCAAGAATGTGAGCCCATGATATACTGCCAAATACATGGAAGTGACTTACATCTGGTTTAATTTTAGTCCAAGCTTCTTCCGGTGTTATATTTTTAAGAGACTTTGTGGTAATGTGATTTACTATATAATTTGCACGGTTGATTGCTTCCTCCCAATACTTTATACTTAATCCCTTAGATTGGATCATACAATTAGCCATTTCTTTTAATGTGCGGTTCTTTCTCTCAGCAACACCATTTTGTTGTGGTGTATATGGAACAGTGTGTTTCATTTGGATTCCCTGTGTAGTGAAGTAACTTGTAAAATTATTGTTCACATATTCGCCTCCATTATCTATTCTTAACCTTTGAATTTGATGTCTAGATTGATTTTCTACAAGGGCATTGTAGGCCAAAAAATTGTCAAAAATTTTGCTCTTAAGTTTTAAGAAGTAAACCCATGTACATCTGGAAAAGTCATCAATGAAAGTTAAGAAATACTTGCACCCAGAAAAACAAGGAGAAGAAAGTGGACCACACAAATTACTATGAACAAGTTGCAAAGGACCCGAGGCATGATAAGAGGCATGTTTTTCAAAACTGTCCTGATGATGTTTGTCGAGAACACAACCGGCACAAACACCATCTCTGCATGAAACAAGAGGAATATAAACCACCATCTATTGATTACATAGTTGTTGCAATGAGCGATATTTTATATGACCAAACCGCTCATGCCAAAGTTTGCTCAAGTCATCGCTATGAAAAACAAAAACTGATGAAAAAGATGATGACCCAAAGTTGTCAAACGTGTACAACCTGGTAATATCATCAACAATTCCAGTTGCAAGAACATGCTTAGCATATTTTAGTTCCTTGATTACAACTTGGTGAGGTGAAAACTCTACAGTTTTACCTTCACCTGAATGAGTGATTTGATATACTGATAGAAGGTTACAAGAAAGACTTGGAACACATAATACATCATTGAAATGAAAGTTTTCTACTTGAAATGTTCCAGATCCTTCACCACTAAGAGATCTATATTCATCACCAAAAACTATTTTCTTGGTGTTACATTAATTTAGAGCAGAAAATATGTCTCTATCCTTAGCCATATGATAAGATTCTTCGGAATCAATAATCCACTCATCAGAAGAAGAAGTAGAAGTTGTATTGAAGGAGAAACCAAAAGAAGAAAGTGCATGTCCATGAGAAGAAGAAGAAGAAGTAGAATCAATACTGATGTTGTGCTTCTTCATCAATGCTTCTAAAGTTTCCATCTTATTGAAACATTTGGACTCATCATGACCATCTTTATCACAAAAGTTGCAATGTCTGTCATTTTTTTTACTTTTACATTTTGCTCCTTTGTCACCATTAGGAGCAGAAGTTGTCTGAGTGGGTTTGTGACCCTTATATTTCTTGTTGTTGTGGCGAGGATGTTTCTTCTTGGGATACTTGGGTTTATCTTTCTGCTGGGAAACTAAGGCTTTGTTGGAGGTACTTTCAGTGTTGATCACTCCAAGTTGTACAAGCTTGTCTCGCTCTCTAATCAAAGCATCAAAAAAGTTCTCAAGACTGGGTTTTTTATAAGTTGTCCCTAGAGCCTCTTGCATGGCATAAAAGGTATATACAAACACAGAATATACACAACCTAGCTTAGAAAGAATAAGATAGATGAAACTATCTTCTTCTATCTTTATCTTACATTCTTCACATAAAGTTCTAAGTGTTTTAAACTTAGATAGATAGTATTCAATGCAAGAAAAATCATTTGGACTTAAAGTCAGTACTTGATTTTCTAACTTTTGTGCTCAAATAATATTGTGTTTACCAAACACATATTCAATCTTGTCCCAAGCTTCTTTGGGTTGATCAATTGATTGAAGGTGGAACCTTAAATCAAGAGAGATGGACATTATGATTAATCCACGTGCTTCGCCATTCCTATTATCCCATTTGGATTTCTTATCAACATCAGTGGGTGATGTTTCCTTTCCCAAGGTAATTTGATACAAGCTTTTACCTCTTAATAAATCCTCCATATGGGAGTCCCATTGAAAGTAGTTGGTGTTGGTAAGTAAAAGATTACTTGTAGAATCCATACTAAATATGCAGATAATACGGATTTAAAAACTGAAACTTATGATATGAATGGAAAGAGCTTGAAAAGTTATGCATTTAAAAAAAATAAAACACTGAAAACGGACTTCAGATGTGAGAGTTATTCCCTTTTAAAGAAAGTGATAAACAATAACTAAATGACCACGTGATAGTGTAAGTTGCTTTATGAAGTGACCCAATTTTGTAAAGAGAAGTGGGGATCACTTTTACAATGATGTTACTTTATAATAGAAAAGATGCATGCGAAATAAATAACTCTAAAATAAAATATTAAGGCTACTTATAGTGATTCACTTTTATACTTGAAGTGAAATACACTTTACAATTTTAGCATGAACTTTTTCAAAAAAAGTAACAAAAGAGAGACTTGAACTCAAGACCTCTTACTTAATAAGACAACTTTTAACCAAATGGTCTAGCAAAACATATTGTAATGTTCATAAGGAATATTTTTGTTGTCGTTGAAGACGACCTTGGAGAGTGTGCTAAAAAAAAACTCTTTTCACACAAGAACAAAAATTTCTCTTCTCGATGACAAGGGTTAGATCTCGGTTAGCTTACCCGGAAGATGCACCTTTTCCTATCTATTTTTGATTTTCTGAGATCGTACAAGGCGTGGGGAAAAGAGAATACACATATCTAAAAGAATAGCAACCCATAAATAAATAATACAAAACTGAAATAAAACCAAAATACTACTCTGCAAAAAAATTAAAAAATGTGTATTCAAGCTTTATACCTTTGGATCTTACTGTAATGACCATATCTTGGGAAAACAGAAACCTTTTCGAGTGAAACGAAAAGTGTTCCTAAATTAAATGAGTTCTCTGGATGTAATGGAATAGTCCTCTCAACCCAAAAAATGTATGGAAATGACAAAAAATGGAGATGAGGAAACTCGACATCACGATCTCGATCTACAACAGGAATGGGTCTTCAAATAGGCTCTGATACCATGTTCGACAACACATGTATTCCAACAGAGGATGAACACCTTTAGTAACCACTCATATAACCATATCAAATATCACCACACCAATGTTTTCACGTGTTAAAACCCCTACGGGGAAACATCTACGACCCCAACCAACGCAACCACTTGGTGCAGTTTATTAATGCAAAGAAAAATATTACATAGAGATTTTACAAGAGAGTTTCTCACAATCGATCATCGAAAAATGACCCTCCATTATCTTTAAATAGAGATCCTGGACCAATTGGGTGTTAAGCCACAGATCAATGGTCATTAATATCGAGGAGAGTATGAACTGTCAGATCACTCTATGTCGGGAACATATCGTAACCGTCAGATTTCCTAACTACAAATGCAAACTAATGCATACTAAAGAAACACACTAGGAACCACACTTTTACTTAACGACACATTAAACCAAGTAGATCTTAACTAACTCCTAGGTGTCTAAATATTCTAACATTTTTTAATATTTTAACATGTCTAATAACATTTTTAGCATTTATACAAAATGGGACTTTATAGCCCTTCTTGATATTCACCTAACTAATAAATATTATCCATTTTAGCTCACATAACCCTTAAACCTTATCCATTTTAACTCACATAACCCCTAAACCACAGTACATATAATCCATAATCTCCAATCCCTAACCCCTAGCCTCCAACCCTTAAACAACCCACTAACCCATTAACTCATTGTTGATCTCCTTTCATGTAAAGGACAAGATTCAACCTTGTAGGGTATTCTAACAATATTTTTAATATCCCCTCTTCATTTTTATAGAGATGGTACTCCTCTGGCTCTTTATGACTCAAATTTTAAATTTACTTATTCAAAATAATAGATTTACTCATTCATATAATCAACACCTAAGAGTGGAACAGGTGGTAAACAAATAACTAAATAGGCACTATAAACCATAGAACAATAATTACTTAATTTGAAATACATAAAATAACTACATCCATTCCATCAAATCCATTCATTGACTATACAAAAATGATTCGAAGCAAGTTATATGAGGTAGAAAATAAGTGAAGGTCCAAAACAAAGGGTTTTAAATGATTTCAAACATTTGGTATCATAAATATGAAATAGAAACACATACTTGACATCTCGTTCTTTAATAAAACTGAAAAGTCAAAAATAACAAAAGTTGTGAATTCCACAATTAGCTCTATGTGAGAATCTTTAAAAGAATATTACAAATTGGTTGTCCAAGTTCAAATAAAATGTGTGCACAAATGACGCAACATAATATCCATGATCCTTAAATGATAAAAGGAAATGTGTTCATCCTAGAGGACTAAGATGGGGTTCCCATGGACCATATAGTAATAGAGGTAACCTGGAAGAAGAGTGGAAAATAATCATGGATTGGCTTTATAGGTAAACAATAAAAACATAAATCTAGATTATCGCAGATTGAGATGAAAGAAAGGTAAATGATTTGAAGCAAGTGTACTCATGAAAATGATAATAGAATCTGATGGATGGATTCCATCCCCATATACATAGATTCCTTTTTGCTTGAGAAAATTAAAAGGTTCACGTGTAATCCTTATTGGTTGTGTTCTAGTGAGAATGTGTCTAAACTCTTTGACGATTTTTTCTTTCACTTGGTAGAAGTGGAATGGTGCCTTGTACCCCCATAACATAAGGTACCATAATTGAACAAGGTCATTTTCAATATCAACATTACTCCTTGGGGGTAACCCTTCAAACACATTACAATACACTATAGAAAATATCAAATATGAGGTCATGAAAAAACTCTTTGTCTTCATGTAATTTGACAACTAATAAGATATTTCATTTGAAATAATTTCAGCACAGTCAAATACTACTTTCATACGAACTAAGAAATGTGGCACATACATAAATTATCCAGGAATGAAGGACATATAGTCCTATCCTACAATCATGAGAAGAGATAATAAAAATCGGTGTACAACTCAGACAACATGCATATATCAATGCGGGTAGTATCAACTAGCATTGTCGAAGATTATGAAAGGAATTCCTTCAACAAATTCACTCTACCACCTTGTGAGTCTAGAAAAGAATTGGCCTCCAAAATCCTTAGAGTTTTATTTGGAGTGGGGAATCACAATTTCTTTTTGAATAACTTTAGCTTCAAAAGAACGAGATTCCTCCCTTAAGAAACAACATGAACCATCATGTGATTCAATTCAAATCAACTTGCGCACCAATAAAATAATTTTTTGAAATAAAAAATTGCAAGCATGCAACTAACCTTTGCAAGACCATTTGTTCAAATATTATTAGCAAGCGTCTACTCATGATTGAGACAGGAATACCATTGATAATATATCAACTAGTGAAAATCTTGTTTTATGTTGAGTGAGGGAGTTGACAGTATCTCTGCAGAAAGGTTCTCCTTTTCTTCTAATTGTAATATTTCCCACTCTTTTTGTTAAGGTTTAAGCTATTATTAGAGTTCTTTTCATTTCACTAGATAACAATAGCATAATATAGGATCACTGAGAAATACATAATCAAAAGAGACACATCATTTATCTAGGGAAACCCTAATGGGGGAGAAAATGTAGACAAACTTCCTTATTATAGATAGTCAATACAATTCCAAGAGATAACTCAAACAAATACAGAAAGTCATCTCCCAAGAATGTGCCTCTCTCTCTCTCTCTCTCTCTCTCTCTCTCTCTCTCTCTCTCTCTCTCTCNCTTCTTCAACTGTAGCTCCAAAACTTGCTTCTCAATGAACAAGTGAGTGTGTGTCTAAATGAGGCACTAGCCTCCTTATTTATACAACTCTGGCATGTGTGGACGGAGGTGTTTCTTCACCGGCAGGGCCAACTTCTTCTTCTGGGTGGTTATAACCACCTTTAATATATTATGGGGCCTCTTTTATATATTATGGGGATGACTTCTTATTCTTCCTATTACAATTATGTTTTGACCAATCCGAAAAAGGGGATTTGGTCTTTTACAATAGATGACATGATCAATCCACAATAGGGGATTGATCTAATGAATAATACAATAATAATTAGAATACACTTTGCAGTTACATTATTTCAACACTCCCCCTTAACAAGAAGGGTATTCTACAACAACAACAAGCAAGAGAGAGGACAACATCATCAACAACATTAGGTGGGTGAGAGAACATCATTATCAATATCATCATGGAACACTGATGGGGTATCTATAAATCATCGAAAGTTTTTCTCATCGGCAGCATCATCATTCTCAATGGAATGAAATTATCATCTACATCAATATGGATTAGTATAAAACTAATACATCATCATCGCAACATGAGGTTGGTCACATCATCACAGCACGAGGTTGGCTCATCATCACAACACGAGGCTGGCTCATCACAACACGAGGCTAGCTCATCATCACAGCACGAAGTTGGCTCATCATCACAACACGAGGCTAGCACACTACACAACAATTGAGATGGAATCACAATACTAGATTGGCTTTACGTCACAGAAATTAAGCTGGAAGCACAGTACTAGGTTTCCATATCTCAACATAGCAATTAAGCTAGAAGCACAGTACTAGACTGGCTTTACGCCACAACAATTAAGTTGGAAGCACAATACTAGGTTGGCATATCTCAACACAACAATTAAGCTGGAAGCACGGTACTATACTGGCTTTACGTCACAACAATTAAGCTGGAAGCATAGTACTAGGATGGCATATCTCAACACAAGAATTAAGATGGAAGCACATTACTAGGCTGGCTTTATGTCACAACAATTAAGCTGGAAGCACAATACTAGGCTAGCATATCTCAACACAACAATTAAGTTGGAAGCACAGTACTAGAATGGCTTTACGTCACAACAATTAAGTTGGAAGAAAAGTACTAGGCTAGCATATCTCAACACAACACTACTCCCCCTTTCGAGGGAGGTCCTTTTGGACTATACCAATCTTATCTCGAAAGTGATCAAACTTTACACGATATAGAGGCTTGGTCAACACATCACCAACCTGTTCATCTGTGCTAACATATTAAAGATTTATGGCTCCTCTCTGCACCATGTCATAGATATAATGATATCGGTTCTCTATGTTCTTCGACTTGTCATTAAATACATGATTCTCTATCATATTTATGCATCCTTGGTTGTCACATAGGATTGTGGTTTCTTCCATATCTAGGTCGAATAGACCAGTCAACAAATTTTGAAGCCATATAGCTTCACAGCTGGAAGAACACGCAACAATGTATTATTCTTTCGCTATACTGAGAGCAATGTTGGATTGCTTCCTACTCTTCCATGAGATCATGGTTGATCCCAAACTAAAACAACATCCTAAAGTTCTCTTCCTGTTAGATACACTTCCATCCCAATCTGAATCAGTGTACCCACTTAGTGTGAAATCATGATCTCCATCATAGTTGAGAGCACGATATAATGTACCCTTAAGGTACCTCATCACATGTTTTGCAGCAACTAGGTGAACATGTCTGGGTTCTACCAGAAAATGACTCAAGGTGTTCATGAAAAAATAGATATTTGGTCTAGTGTTCATCGGGTACATCAACAATCCAATGATCTGTCTATACAGTGTGGAATCAATCAATTCTGACGAAGTGTCGACCAATAGCTTCAGATTCGTTTCCATGGGTGTATTCATGGACTTGCACTCCAACATGTCGAATCTCTTCAGGATTTAGACTGCATACTTCCCTTGGTTAAGGAATATTCTCTCTGGGCTCTTCCATACCTCAAGACCTAAGAAATAATGCATTAGGCCAAGGTCTTTCATTTCAAATTCTGAAGCGAGCTTCTTCTTACATTTGGTGATGAACTTTTCTTCTCCAGTTAAGAATAAGTCATCCACATACAACAACAATATATTTGGCTCATCATTCATAACCTTCAAGTATAGGTTAGAATATGATTTACTCTTGGTAAAGCCCAAGCTCATCAGAAAACTATCTATTCTGCCATACCAAGCTCTAGGAGATTTCTTCAACCCGTACAGAGCCTTCTTCAACTTGCATACATGAGTCTTCCTATCTTCAACTTCAAATACTTGAGGTTGTTCTATATACACTTCCTCTTCGATGAAACCATTTAGGAAAGATGTCTTTACATCTATCTGGTGTAACTTCCACTTCATCTTAGTTGCAAGGGCTATGATGGTTATGATCAAAGTGTATTTGGCTACAGGAGCGAATGTATCTTCATAGTCAATGCCTTCCTTTCGAGAAAATCCATGAGCGACAAACCTTGCTTTATACTTCTCAATACTTCCATCAACATGATGTTTTATTTTGAAGAGCCATTTGGAAGATACCACATCCTTGCTCTTTGGTCTAGGAACTATTTCCCATACATCATTATTTATTATGGATTGGTATTCTTCTGTCATGGAATCTGACCATTCTTTCTTCTGAATGGATTCTTCAAATAAAGTAGGATCCTTCTCTAGGAGATCACACATCAAAGCCATATAACTGGATAATGGCTTAGGTATCTTTACCTGTCTCGTGGTTTCTTCAGGAACACCATACTTCTCTCCATATTGAATAAGCTCCTTAGCCCAAACATGATTTCTCTTATGGGATATTTTCATCTGAGGAGGTTCTTGAAATTATACTATATCGTGATCTTCTATAATTTCCTCATCGGGAGAAGTTATGACTTCCCTCACTGATTCTGCAACTCTGGGAACCTCCCTCACTGATTTTGAAACTTGGGAATATACAGGTTCCTCTTCATAAACTTATTCACGCTGGCATCTTCTCGATTTCTTGAGCACTGCATATTCATCAAATGTCACATCCCTGCTAATATCAATGTGATCGTGACCTAGTATATAAATCATGAAGGCCTTGGAGACCTCACAGTATCCCACAATTATTCCCTTCTTTTCTGAGGTTTCCAGCTTGTTTCTCTTTTCTTTCGGAATATATATAAATACTGGGCAGCCAAATATTTTGAGATGGCTTACCTCTGGATTCTTTCTGATGAACATCTCTTTCAGGGTATTGAACCCAAGTGCATTATGGGAAAATTGGTTTTGTACATATGTAGTTGTCATTGTTGCTTCTTCCCATAAGCACATTGGAAGATCTTGATCATGGATCATGGTCTTCACTGCTTCCATTATCATTCTGTTCTTTCTTTCTGCTACACCATTTTTTTGAGGATTGTAGGGAGTGTTGAGCTCCCTCTTGATCCTGATATCTTTGCAGAAGTTCACAAACTCTTTTGAGGTGTATTCTCCTCCATTATCTGACCTGAGTATCTTGATCTTTCTTTCTAAAGATTCTCTATCAAGGCTTTGAATTCCTTGAATTTACTGAACACTTCATCTTTTGATTTCAAAAAGTACACCCAAGTCTTATGATAATAATCATCAATAAAAGATACATAGTATACAGACACACTAATGGAGGAAGATGGCATTGGGCCACAAACATCTGAATGAATGATTTCTAAGACTCCTTCTTCTTTGTTGTCTCTCTTTGGAAAAGGGTTCTTGATGTTCTTCCCTTGTGCACATCCATTGCACATGCCTTCATGTTCAACCTTGAGTTATGGTAGACCTGTGATTACTTTGCATACGTATGGTAGTGCCTTGTAGTTGATGTGGGCTAATATTCTATGCCATAACTCACATGAATTCTCAATGGCGTGGGTCATGGATACTTCTGAGTGACCCCTTAGCTTATACAAGCTACCTTCTTCTTTTCCAATGACGATTGCTTCTTTCATGGTTTCTCCTTTATCCCACATAAGAACTTATCCATCTATAAAGAAAAATCTAAAGCCTTTCTTTTCTAAATCTAATATGGAGAGTAGGTTCTTTGTCAAACCTGGTACATAGAGTACATCCTTCATCTTCATTGAGTTCCATGAGTTAAGCTTGTAGTTTGATTCTCCCACTCCCTTGATAGGGTATTGATAATCATCTCCAAGTGTCACCTTCTAAGAAAAATTATTTTCTGAAATGAAAGAGAGAATATCTCTTTGACCTATCATATGCTTGGAGGCACCACTATCAATGAGCCAAGTGTCCTCTCTAGGTGTTACCGATCCTGAGAGGGCCGAGATTAAGACACAGTCTTTAATTTGTTCTCTTAACATCTTTGCGGGTGGCTCTTCATCTTCAACTGCATGGGCATGCTATCTCTTATTTTTCCTCTTGTATTCTTCTCGTTTAGCTGGAAAATATCTCGCAATATGTCCAATCTTTTCACAATGGTAGCATTGGACAGATGAGTAATCTCTTTCCTTCCGTTGTCCTTTCTTCTCGAATCCCTTTGGTTGAGATTTTTTTGGGGGGTGAGACTCTTTATGAGTTTCTTTCTGGAAGTGAGACTTATTTCTTCCTCCTTTATTGTGAGTAGCTAGGGATTGATCTTCATCTCTTTCTAGTAAATCCTCTTAGTTAACTACTCATGTTCCTTCTTGAATGCATTCTTCCCATATACCGTCAAATTTTAGTTTCTTCATTCTGGCACAAATCGTTTGGATGAATGAACCCCAAGGTCTTTTGAGACCATTAAGGTTCATCATTATGATTTTGTATTCGTCTATGGTATCTCCAATTGCTTCTAACTATTCTTTGAATTCTGATATTCTGGAGAAGTATTCTTGGATTGATTCTCCTTTCTACATCCTTGTATTCTTGAGCTGAGTTCTTAGATTTATCTTATGGTTTATGTTATTTCCTTCATATAGTATATTTAGGGCATCCAAAATTTCTTTTTGGGTCTTCTTTGATGACACATAAGGAATTAGTTGATCTTTGATTGAATCTGCAATGATTATTTTGGCCCTGATCGTGTCCTTTTGGTGCTTTGCTTTGTCTGCAACATTGTTGGGCTTCGACACTTCTTCTTTGACAAATCTTGCTAGATCATTCTCTTCAATAATGATTCCAATCCTATACTTCCATGCAAGAAATTATTCCACACCTTCTATCTTGTCAACAAGCTTAGTTGTTGCAGACATCTTTTACCTAGAGCTAGGAAAATGTCCAAAAATGAAAATGCTCAAAATTAAATTTTGAACTTACCAGGTTGTGTGCTTGGCTGAGGTGAGTAGTATGGTGTGTTTGGATATGAGACAATCTAAATTTTACCCCTCCAAACTTGATTCGTGGATTTCTAGACTGGTGCTTCTAGTTTTCTGGTACCTCTGGTACTCTGGTACTTCTGGTACTCTAGTTTTCTGGTACTTCTGGTACTTTGTGAAACTAGGGTTTCACTTTTCGGGAGATCTAGCCACTGAAAATTTGTGTTGAGGATGCCAAAGTGATTCATGAGGAAGGGCACACTTTTCTAGATGGTTTTAGGGATGAAATACTTCATCAATAAAAAAACCCTAATTTTCATGTACGACAACAGTGACATTTTTCACTTTCTCTTCTGAAAAATGATCTCTTCGGCTTAGCTCTGATTCCATGTTAAGGTTTAAGATATTATTAGAGTTATTTGCATTTAACTAGATAACAATAACATAAGATAGGATCACTAAGAAATACACAATCACAAGAAACACATCATTTATCCTGGGAAACCCTCATGGGGGAGAAAACCCATCAAAACTTCCTTATTATAGATAGCCAATACAATGCCAAGAGATCAATCAAACAAATACAGAAAGTCCTCTCCCAAGAATGCACCTCTCTCTCTCTCTCTCTCTCTCTCTCTCTCTCCAACTGCAGCTCCAAAACTTGCTTCTCAATGAACAAGTGAGTGTGTGTATAAATGAGGCGCTAGCCTCCTTATTTATACAACTATGGCACATGTGGACGGAGGTGTCTCCTTATTGGTAGGGCCGACTTCATCTTCTGGGTGGTTATAACCACCTTTAATATATTTTGGGGCCTCTTTAATATATTCTGGGGCTGAATTCTTATTATTCCTATTACAATTATGTTTTGACCAATCTGAAAAAGGGGATTTGATCTTTTACAATAGACGACATGATCAATCCACATTAGGGGATTGATCTAATGAATAATACAACAATAATAATTAGAATACACTTTGCAGTTAAATTATTTCAACACTTTTCAATATACTTTGATATATTTGAAGGTTATTAATATGACTTATGGAGTCTCACTGATAATAGGATAACATAATTAATAGTTACATCCTTTCACTATGTACATTTTCCTTTGGAATTCATGTGAACTATTGATAGTAACTATCCTTCATAAGAAAATGATATTTTGAAAAACATGAGAATTAAGCCTCATTTAATACTAACAATCGTCTTTTATTTATGAATCAGGACATCATACATGCACCATAAATTACCTTGACAATGAATATCATGAATGGTTTCCTATCTAGAAATATACCAAGTATGGGACATTTGGTGTGTTAGGAAGGCAGAGATACAACTCTTGCAGAGAAATGAGTCATGAAGAGAAATGGTTGTTTCAAGTTCTATGCATGGGATATGATTCAAGAATTGGATAAGTATATATTGTGGGGTAGAGAGGGGTGGGGAAATTATGAGGGAAAAGGCAATGTGGGAAAAATTAATGGGGGGAATTTGTTGCAGAGAAAAGTTAATGCAGATGCGAAGTGTTGCATAAAAATGGTAATGTATTGATTTCTCTGCGTGAGGCATGATTCAAAAAATAGGCTAAGTGTAGGAAACTATAGTAGAGAGGAGGAGAGTCATGAAGGAAGAGCTAATGGAGAGAAACAATTTTTGTGGAGATAAATGTTGTGGAGAAGTGGTTGTATGTTCAGTTCTTTGCCTCTACATAAGACAAATTTTGAAAATAGACTAAGTTTCAGTTCATGCGAGATAATTGAAGTGAATAGGTATGAAGAATATGGTGAAAGACATGATTTGGAGCGTAGAAAATGAACTTAATACAAGGGTTATTTGCATGGTGCAAGTCGTGAAAACAAATAAGTGTTGAAAATCTATGATTTTTCCATGAAGTAATGAGGAGATGTAGGTCTTGTACTGGATATGGAGAATTCTATATTTGGATGAAAGGAGATCTCTTCCACATAATATAACTTAACATGAAATACAAGGTTGAGACATGAAAATGGATCAACATTTCAACTCCCGCTGTAAGACAGTGACCTGCTATGGGTTGTTGAGAACCCAAAAGGAATCAATCATTGGGCATGGAGTCGAAGTAAATTATCTACACAAAATGGATATGAATAGTAAATGTACAGAGTGGACTATGGTACACAGGTCATTTAGAACAACTGAAACAGTCAAAGGAAAAAGTGTTTCAAATGCTACCCATTTATCAACAATTTTAGATGTTCGTCCTCACGGCCTTTCAACAAATAAGAATTGAAACCGTGAGTTTTCTCAATATGATAAGGACTAGTCCACAAGGAATCAAAATTGGATTGAAGAGATGTTTTTTATTTAGACTTGTTCCATAATAAAACCAAATGGACTTTATTAAAATATTTCATTGTGGTACTTTGATCAAAATATTTCTTCACTACCTCTTGCTTTTTCTGGATATTGAACACTCCCTATTCTATTTTCTATGCCAACTCCATCAACTGATAAAATCAAGTTTCCATAGGTGTAGTTCCTTCCTCATATTCAATTCTAGTGTCAATGGCTAATGCATTCAATTCTAAATGTAATGGTAGTCTGACATCTTTTCCATATACTACAGAAAATGGAGAATATCGAATGTTTCTTTTTGGTGTAATTTTTCTTTCTCACAAAGAATTAACCATCTTTTTATGACAATCTCTTTGGTTTGAAATAATTGTCTTCTTTAGGAATTATATCATATATTTATTAGTCGATTCAAACAATCCAATACCTTTTGGATAGTAATTTGATGATGACTTTTGGATATAAATGTTTTATTGTAAAAATTGGATAAGGTGTTATGAATTGGCTTCCTTTAATTCTATTGATTCAAGCCATTTTTTGAAGTAATCACTTGTTTTTAACATATATGAATGTATTTTTCTATACTTTGGATTTATGGGACCAATGACATCTAACCCCCATTGTTTAAAAGGACTATCAACTACAATAGTTTTCAAAGTCATAGCAACTCTTTTCATCCTACTAGAAAATTGTTGCATGGAAAACATCTACTTACAAAAGCATGTGCATCTCTAAATAAAGTAGGCCAATAAAAACTATCTCTAATGCATCCTATGTGATGTTATCGTTGGAGACAAATTTCCATCACAAACACCTTTATACATTTCCTTCAAAACTTGAGAAGACTTCAAATGGTTGATACATCTGAGTAACATGCCATAAAAAATTCTTCTAAATAAAACTTTAGAAATCAATACATAATTATTAGATTTCATTTTTAATGTTCTTATTTCTTTTGTTGACGTCCCAACAGGAAACAAATCATATTTTAGTTAAAATATAATGTCCTCGTACCATTCATATTTTTCCATCATTTCATCTTGGAAAGAAATATTTTTGTTCATACTGGAAGGATCAATGTTTATTAATTCAGTTCCACAAATGAATTTTCACAATGCTTGAACTTTTACATATTTTAGTGGTTTTATTTCTATGTCAAATTATTCTAATTTGGCCAACCAATTGGTCCATATTCCTTCTCTAAGATAACATCATCTTGATTGGTGGATATGGTACATAAGCAATTACATGTGCAATGAGGATATAAGTTTTGAATTAAGAGACAACTTTGACCAAGGAAAATGATTTCTTTTCCATATGAAAATATTTCAATTCATATTCTTGTAATCCTTTACTCATGAAAAAAATTATATGTTCTTCCTTTTAATCCTTATTTTGGTTCAATAGTAGAACAATAGTTTCTTTTGAAGGAAAAGAATATAACATGAAATATTGGTAAAAATTAGGGATAACTAGAACTGGGGCTATAGAGATTGTTGAATTTATATTTGAGAAAGCCTTTTGTGCTTTTTCAGTCCACTCAAACACTTGATATTTCTTCAAAAACGTGTTTATTGTCTTAACAATTGAATCATAATCTATAACAAATATTCTAACAAATTTTATTTTAGTATAAAAGGAATAGACAACTTTCCAAATTGTAGGAGGATTCAATTTTCTTATGGATTTGATTCTCTCTATATCTATGTATATCCCATCCTTAATTACAATTTGGACTAGTAGTTTTCCTTATGAAATTGCAAAGAGAAACTTCTTGGTGTTTAGGGATATGCTATATAATCTGCATCGTTCAAAAACTTGTTTGATATGTTTAAAATGGTGTCAAATCATCCTGATAATCTACCATTATTCTCCCCAATATATCACTGAATGCATCATCCATGGATATTTGGAAAGTAACACCAAAATTCATTAAACCAAAGGACATTAGAACATAGGCATATTTTCCCCAAGGTGTGGTAAAGGTTTTTTTTTGTCTATCATCTACTTCTATGAGTACTTTATTGTACCTTAAAACATCCATCCAACATAGACATCACAACAGAACTAGTTACTTGTTGTAATAATATATATGTGTGTGTGTGTGTGGAAAAGGATAATTATCCTTGAGGGATTCTCGGTTAATATCTCAAAATTCAACACATAAGAAAATCTCTCCATTCTTCTTTCCAACCACCATCGGGTTCGAGATCCATTTTGAATGTCTAAATGAAATAATAATCCCAACCTTTTCCATATTTTCAAGTTTTAATTTGACCAAAGGATTCAATTTAGGTTTAATTACCCTTGGCTTCTATTTGATAGGATTGGCACCTTACTTTAGTGGTATGACATGTTGAATGATGAATTTATCATATTCTTTAATATCATCACATGTCCATGAAAATATATCTTAAAACTCTTTGAAAATATTGATGTATTTCTCAACTTCGTCCTTTGTACAAGAGTTACCGAAATTTAAGAACTTCAGCCTTTATTGGGTTCCAATATTAAATTTATGGGTATCTTGGACCTTTCTAATTTAATTTTCTTCGCTTTCTTTATCCTTTCATACTTGATCATCTCTAGTAAAAAGGGAATCTAGGAGGAGTGGAATTTTTAAATTATTTCTATAATCTAGCTCATCATAATATCCATGTTTTTCGAAGGCATCATCCCTTTCATCTTTTTGGTCCATTATCTCTACTACAATAATGAATTTATCAATGTGTTCTTCATTTAAAAAAAAAATCCAAAAATCCTAGTCAAATCTTGATTATTTGGTACTGAAGGAAAAAAAATCATCTTGACCTGAAACAAATCATGGACTCAGATTGCATTAGCATTGAATAGTGAAGATGAAACTGCAAGTGAATCATGCTTCTGGTTCCTTTCCCTTGGTATGAATATTTTTTTAAAAGAATTGAAAGTTTGAATAAGGTCCCAAACTCTCCCTACATACACCTTCAATCTTTCCTTCTTGATATAGAACTTTTATGGACATGATTAATCACTAGCTCAAAATATCCCATAAACACAAGGTCATTGATTTCCAACCAGTGAGAAAGTGTCAATCCTTGTATCAATGCTTTATATTCTTCTTCATTGTTTGTATGTTCAAATTGTAGTCTAAATGAATGAAGATACAATCTTCCTTTAGGTTTTTCAAATAGCCAACCTACTCTAGCTCTGACTTTAGAGGAGACACCATCAAAAACCATTTTCCAAAATCCTTGGAATGTAGGAATAGCATACCTTTCAACCCCTATGTTGGGAAAAGGTCCAGTTTTGGGGAGAAGGACATCTTTCAAGAGAAAATCAAAAAGTGGAAGAAAAGGCAACTGGAAGGAAGCAACACGTGCGAGGGAAGCATGTGAGGCGCGCATGCAAGGGAGACCTAACTGCACTAGGGTTATGGTTTTGGCATGATATTGTAATGGTTTATAAGCCAAGAATATGTATAAGTGTCACCTAGGGGGTATATGGGAAGCGACCAAGATGGAGAGAGAGCGAGGGACGGAGAAGACAGATGAAGAGAGAGAGAGAAAGAGAGAGAGACATAGAGAAGGGTGAGGAAGGTTGTAAATATTGTAAGAGTTGCCTCATTTTGTAAGCTAGTGAGCTAGAGAAGAGTTGAGCAAGTCAATCAAGAGGGTTAGATCATAGGATGAGGAACCTAGTGCGATCTAGTCAACCCCACAGGGATCGGGAATCCTATTGATATTGTAAGATCTAAGACTGTAAACACGCACGACGCAAGATATTGTTGAGAGATAATAAAAGAGATGGAGAGCCAAATCTTTGTGGATGTATCAGAGGAGGGGGTGAACCATGGTAAAACTTGTGTTATATGATTGAATGTTATGCATGTCTCTTGTTGTTAATCATTAAGTGATTGATAATTAATTGAAGGAACTAGTTAGATATGATAGTTCACATGCATGAGTAAGATTGAATGGTTAATTAAGATGTTAGA
>ML781376.1:208033-244606 GCA_009831015.1 Picea engelmannii | reverse complement strand
GATGGCCAAATTGATGGTGTTTTTGATATACCTATACTTGAGAAGGCAAGTCAACCTCTTTATGAAGGCTCCAAAATAAGTCTTATCTCTGCTATATTATTGTTGGTGAACTTAAAGGTTATGAATGGTTTGTCAGACACTTGTGTCACACAGCTGCTAAGGTATGTAATATATTTTGTCACACATATTAAATGATGATAAAGTTTTTCTTTTTCCTATATTTTTATTGTTATTTGATCATCTGTAAAATTTGGATGCAATATGTATGATCAATATTATTTACATTAACCAGTATTGATTTTTTATGTTGTAGATTGTTAGGTGAATTTATGTTACCACCTTCAAATGTTTTATGTTGCACATACCAATATTTACATTCCATAATGAAAGATATTGGAATGGAGTATAAAGATATTCATTCATGTCCTGATGATCATATTCTATATTATGGAGAACATGTGTCAAAAGAAGAATGTCCAAAATCTCCAATTAGTATATATCGAACCGATCAAGTAACAATAAAGGTGTATTTCAAGGTTCTTCATTATACTCCCATAATTCCACATTTGCGATGATTTTTTAGGTGCAAAAGTATAACATTGTTTATGGTTTACCATGCAAAGAAAAGAAGTAAATATGGCGTTCTTTGAATTCCTGTGTTGGATCTACATTTAATAAGATAGAGGAAATATGACCACATTTTAAAGATGAACCTCTTAATTTTAGGCTTTCATTGGTAGCTGACGGTTTCAATCCATTTGGAGAGCTCATATCTACTTACTCAGTGTGGCCTGATTTTTTTTTTCAACAATAACATTCCACCATGGATGTCAATAAAGAGGGAGAAAATAATGTTGGCAATGATTGTTCCAGGTATTTGTTTAGAATAATTGTTTTTAACATGGTAACATCTCATTTGTCTTGTTTGTTTTATAATTATGTCTTATGTTTTTTTGTTTACTAATATATGTTCAATTATGTCTTATAATTTTGTTCGATATTTTTTTATTAGATAAGTACCAAGTCAAAGATATGAATGTATATATCGAGCCTCTTACCGAAGAGTTACTAGAGTTATGGAAGGGTGTCACTATGTTTGATATCTCTAGACTAGTAGGTGCACAAAGGGAATATAAATTTCATCCAATGCTTGTATAGACCATTCATGATGCCCTGGGGCTAACATATTTACATGGTCTGTTATAACATTACAGTGTACTTTAACATATAGTGTTTAATTTTATGAATTTCATATCATGCATATTTTTTATATAATCCCTTCATTAAACATACTTCGAATAATTTATATAAAATTTAATCCATCTCTTGCGGGTCTTCAAACGAAGGGTAAATTTCCATGTCCAATATGTGGTCCTTAGATGAAATCTTGTCATTCAAGAAGTTTAGGAAAGGAGGTGTTTGATGAGTATAGGCACTTCCTCTCTAAGAACCATAGGTATCGAAGTACCGAGAATCATCTTTTCAATGGGAAAGAAGATACTGGATTAAAGCCAAGGAGAATGACACCTCGATAATGGTAGTTGCAATATAATAGAAATCATCAAGGTATATTGGACAAAATTATCTATGTATATCATACATGAAATGTTGGGAATATTTTATATTTTTATTGAATTTTTTTCATTGTACTAATTGATAAGTATTGTTGTAACATATTTAATTTGTATGCTTCACCTTGAAGGTCGTCATGAAGGAATTAATAATTGGGTGCATCCATGAGAAATGAAAAGTTATGATGTACAATTTAGTAGGCTTCCCTACTCTGAGCACCTAGAAATTGTTCATGTGTTTGATACAATGCACATCGGGAAGAATGTAACATAAACGTTATGGTGAATCTTATATGGAAGGAGTGAAAAAGAAAAAATTGTGAAGATTTGTAATGAAATTAAGGAGGCCATCATGCAATACAAAGTGTGATTCATCGAAATAGCAATGCAGACGACCAAAATATAAGCACTCTTCCATGGTTATTAACATAGTAGCAAAGAAAGGATGTAAAAGAGGTTATTGAAAAAATTAAATTTCCCATTGGATTTTCTTCAAACATAAAGAATGTCCTAACAAATAAAGATGAGTTAGGTGGGTTAAAAACTCATGATTGGAATACCTCGATTAAGGTAATTATTTTGGTGTATATATTTCTATATTGGTGAAACATCTTGTTTGCGTTTTGTTTTATACTAATTTAGGAATAAATAATGATTCATTTTTTATGTTACAGTATGTTCTATCACTATCTCTCCCAGACAACTTTGACAACAATGTCAAACAAGTTATATATGATCTTGGAAAATACAAGAGGTAAGTGGCGATTTATATGCAAAGTGTAACTTGTCCAATTTTTTGTACAACTTATATTTGAAAGCATGTGTTTTACTTGTAATGTAGTACTATATAATTTTTTTTTGAAACTTGTTATTTTCTTGCATCATTTGTAGATGGTTTTCATCAAAAGAAATCTATAAAGAAGATATAAAGTATCGGAGGTTACAAATTCCTCATCTAATGTGTGAAATGAAAAAGTATCTTCCTCTGACATTTTTCAATACACATGAACGCTACATCGTGCACCAAGTTGAGGAGATTGAAAAGTGTGGACCTCTACACAAAATGCTAATGTGGATGGTTGAGATGCACTTGAAATCATTGAAGGCTTTGGTTAGACAAAGAGCACATCCTAAGGTTTCTATGGTAGATGGATATATGGTATATCAAACCATGTTTTATATTACTCAATATCGTCCTAAGATAGCTAAAAGTATTAATGTGGATTGCATTTGGGATGTAACCTCCATCAAGAAATTTGAAGGGGATCACCTATTGAGGAAAGGTAGCATGAGGAAAGTGACATGTAAGTAGATGGTGGGGATTTATAATACATTTTTTTTTTATGTATATCGTACTTATTTAATTTTTAGTCTTCCTACATAATCCATTATTATGAAGGTATACCATGGTGATTGATTATATGTGAATTGTTTTATTTTAATACAACTGGTCAAGAGTGGGATGAAATACATTTATACATTGCAAACAATCTTGATTGGATGAAGGTATGGATTGAACGATGTATACAATATAATAATGGTATGTTATAATGATATGGTTTTGCTACATTGGTAAAAGAATTTGAACGTAAAGGAGATACCAATATTACATAGAGGGAAATTGATTTAGCATATGGTTTAAAAGATAAACAGGCAAGAATATTCACCCATACTATTTGTTTTTTTAAATATTATATTGATGTATATGGCATGATTTTTTTCTTATAAATTTTCATAATTTCCAAGTATAAATATGTTTATCAATTTCCAATGCATTTTTTATGTGTCTAGCATATTTCATTTCAAACACCACAAGGCTATGTGGTGCAATGGCCGCAAATTTCGCATCAAAAATTTGGATGAAAAGATGAATTTTTTTTATAGTGGGAGAACTATAGTATTTAAGGTTTCTAATGTTTCCTCTAGAAGTGTCAGACATCCAGAAGTATTTGATAATCAATACTATGGGTTTTTGGATGATATAATTGAGTGTGACTTTAAATCCTTCAAAATAGTTTTGTTCAACGTCAAATGGTGCAGGATACAAATGAATGAACATGATCCTGCTAGAACTATTAATCAATATATTAATGGATCTACTATGGTTGACACAAGGAATTTTGAGTTAGGATCAGAGCCCTATGTTCTTCCAATCCAATGCGAACAAGTATTTTACTTGCAGGTTCTAGGTAGAGGTGGTTGTTCATATGTTTTTAGATATGATACAAGAGGAAGATTGGTAATGTATAATGTACTGGAAGAAGATGATATTGAATAAGAAGATGATGTAGAGGATAATTTAGTTCATGTGTTAGACGAAGACATCATAGAATTTCAAGGAGATGTTCTAGACAATGTTTTGGATGAAGATGATATCGACAATGTTTTAGATGAATAAGTTGAAGAAGTCAAACCAAATGTAAGAGACAATGTTCCTGATGATGATATAGATGATGATATGATTGGAAATGATGACGTTGATGATCATGTTGATATGGAAAATCCTTACAACATCAATTCTAAAGCGGATGATACAGATGTTGAGTTGGATGAAGAAGAATATTAATGATATTGAAATGTTGAAATGCAGGAGGTATATTGTATTTATATGTTTTTAGTTGATTTTTTCTCTTTCATTTACCTTAATTTTTTGTTTTCTTAGTTTCTATGCTAGATTCTTACTATATTGCTTTCAAATATTTTATAGTAGATAAATTGGGTATTGGGGAATTGAGAGTGATGTGAGGGGTGGGGGGGAGGGGCCATATGAGTTTCTGCCTTCACGTGGTTGGCCTTATTCAATAGAGAATATATTATTCTTTAAACCAAGAGAAACTCATTATGGTTTATACCATCATCTCCAATTTTAACTTTTGTTCGTCTAACAATTTTCAAGGTTGTCCATTAATTACCACTTAGTGGAAATTATTCTTTAATTTGACCCCACACAAAGTGACTTGTGAATGGGGGAAACGTTGAAAGTTTTTCATTTTGTTCTTGTATGCACTGAAATTTGACATGGTTATAGTAGATGCATGCATTGAAGGTATGGGAGAGTTTCGAGACTCAAATACAACTCACACAAAGAATTCGACAATCAAATGACAAAATTAGAACCTAACTGTGAAGGAGATGAAACTATTCATCATAGTATTTGTCATCATCATTATCAATATCGAATTGCGACGAGGTCATTTCAATCAACATGTTAGTTGTTCCTATAACATATTCATTATAAGTTTCTAGAAACAACTACCAGTGAAAGGGGCACTCCTACCCCTAACTAAGATCCTCCTCTTGCGGGAAAGATAATACTTTCAAAGGAATTTTTTGTTGCAAGCCATCATAATCAATTCAATGGTTAGGTACCTTGGTAACATAGGTGCAACTTGGTCACATATAATGCTCCTTTCAATGCAAATCTAGTGATAACACAACTTTATAACCAACTATCTACCTTAATCAAGTCAATAAAAATTGTGGTGCACCATGTGTAAGAAAAAAGGTCATTTGTCTAATGAGTTCCGCAATAGGGAAAGGGGTTACACCTAACCCTACACTGAGTTCCTTCCCTAGGATATATTTAAGTTAATCACGTAAAATTTATAAAACTTATGCACACCTACCCAAGGTGTGTCCCATCCTCTATAAATATTTATCATTATTGATGAAATTATTTTGTCACTTATGTCAGTAGGGGTTAAGACTTAAATTGATCAAATTTAAAAGAGATAATGATTATATGTGTTAAGTATTATTGGATGAGAGGTTATACATGAGGGTTATATACTAATTATAAGTTAAGGGATATATGGGTTATAAATAATAAGGGTTATAGGGTTCACATAAATTATGGGTTATGGTTTAGAGATGATAGCCCTCGTGTATTATAAGGGTTATATAGATTACATGCGACATAATTTTCATGTTTGTTGTTAAATAGTTTAGGGGTGTTAGTTATTTAGGGTTATATATTTTTTGGATGATAGGTTACAAGTGATTTGAGTTAACAATTATGGGGTTTATATTACAGTTTATAAGTAATATTAGGGTTATGGGTAAGATTAAAGGTTATATAAGTTAGGTGTCAATAATTGTTTTTAGGGGTTATAAGATATATGGTTTGCATGAGATATAACATTTTTAGGTGTTATGAGATATATAGTTTAGATGATATATAAAATTTAAGCAGTTAAGTATTACAAGTATTATGAAATAAGGGAGTGAAATTATAGGGTGTAAGGGTTATAGGGGTTATACAATTTAGTGATTATAGGTGTTAGAGGTTACATAGTTTGTATGGCTTGTATGTGTTAGAGATTATAGAGGTTAGCATGTAGGGGTTACAAATATTAAGCGTTAGAATTGATTGGATTAGGGGTTATATGGAAGAGTTGTTAGGGGTTAAATGAATTAAAGGGATTAGGTGTTATAAGGTTTAAGGAATATAAGAGTTAATATTTATTGGTTCTATGACACATCAATTATAGGGGTGATAGGTATTAAAGGGTTACGAGTCTTGAAGGTTATAAGGGATATAATGTTTAAGTGATGATAAGGGTTAAGACTTATAATCATTAGGGGTCATAATTTTTCTTTGCTTACATTAAGGGTCACTATGGTTGGGAGTGATAAAAGCTAAATTGATTACAGATTAGGGGTTAGTTGTGAGGGACTATAGTGGTTATGGGTTGTAGTGTTGTGGAATAAGAGATTATAGAGGTTAAGGGTCATATCCAAATGGGTGAAAATTACACATGTATATAGGTGTTATCAATTAAGGATTAAAGTGAGAAGTTATAGGGAATTGGTGTTATGGATTCGTGGTCATAATGGTTTAAGTTTATATATATTTAAGGTTATATTATGGGTTAATATGGATTATTGGCACAATGTTGTAGGTAGTGGGGGTTATATATATGTTCTATATGTTCTCAGAATTAATGATAATATGAGTTAATGTTTATAAGGATTAAAAATTATATAGGCAAGAGTTAAAAGCTTTATGGTATATTGGCATTAGGGGTTAGGTGTAAGATATTATTAGTGTTAGGTTTTATGAATTAGGAGATATGAGATTAAGGGTTATATGTTAGTAGTTAGTGGTTATATGGATTAGGTTTGGCAATGGTTAAGGTGATTTTAATGTGTTAATAAATTTAATACTGAAATGGTTTTTTAATCATCATCAAATTCAAGATTATATCTACTTATACAATGAATTTGTATCAAAAGTAGTGGCATGTAACACTTTCTTATACGTTTTTAGAGCTTCGATCAGGAATGTAACACATTCTCAATGTGAAAATGGAATTTATAGGAAGTATCCTCTTGAATGGTGATGCAGGAGCATCGCCAGCACATCAAGCGAGCCAACGCAGAAGCGGAAGACAGCTGGACTAGCCAGCACAAATTTTGAAGACACTTGGGATTGTTGCGCCACTCTTTAATGAAGTCATTTATGAAGGAGCGCACTTGTATATTGTAATGGACCTTGAGCGGATATCTCTCATCCTTTAGTAGATAGCCGACATTTAATTTAGTTAATGCTGGTAGATAGGAATTTAATTCTAGATTTGATAGTTTTAGAGTCCAAGAGGGAAAATGGATATAGACACCCTCATTGTATTATTGTAACATTAGCCTGAGCAAGAATAGAACAGGAGTAAGAAGAGAAGAGCAAGCAGAGAGCTGTGTAAAGAAAAACCCATGTACACATATTGAATTAATAGAAGAAAGCTTGATTCAATTTCATGGTTATGTGTCTATTCTCTGTGTATTGATGTTATGCTCATGAATATTTGCTTCCTGTCATACATTTGCTTTTATATGATGTGTATGTGATTTCATGGTTGAATTGAAGTCTGAGAGGGAAATGGAAGGAGTTTCAATTATTTCTCTAATTGAGCCAGAGGATTCCTGCAAGGAGTGTAATCGAATTGTCCGCAAGGAGTGTGTTGACAGAAGGGTTCAATTAGAGATAGCTTTTGTTCTCATTTCCTCGAAGGTGCATTTAGGCACAGTGCCATGCAAGGAGTGCACAGGCCAAGGGAAAACCCTCAGGGTTGTGAACCTGAGGAAAGCTTTGAAAGACTGCTGCTGCAGGAGTGCGCAGGGTCGAAAGACTTCAACACTTAGACAAGGTTGAAGTTTTGTCGCAAGGAGTGCATGAAAAGTTCTTTCTAAGGATTTGAGAATCGTAAGGAAGCTCAGGGGGAGTAGACCTTCGAACTCATCGAAGGACAAGCGCAGGGGAAGCTTCCATTGAAAGCTTGAGGAAAGCGTCGTAGGTTGGCGAACAAGTCTCGTGGAAGAGACACTTCTTCATTTCGTGCATTACATAAGGAAGAACGGACGGTCGAAATCCTCCGAGGAGATTTCGCGAAGTTCCAAGAACTGTTGGATCTTGCGGAGGTGCAGGGAAGTTATCAACGCAGGCACAGGAAGGTTTGAATCTCAGGAGGAGCGTAACCATTGATCCGTGCCGCGGGAGCCATCGGATCTACACGTGGAATCGTGTATCGGGAGTTTGCAAGGTGAAGCTCCAAAAGTTCGCAACGAGGATTGCGATATCGCAAGACGCGATATCCTGATAAGTCACAGGACAGTGTGGGCCACAGTCAGAGTGATGTAAGTAGGTGACGCGAGTTATCGGGGTTTCGCAGGTGAATTTTCCGAGCATTGGACATTAGGATTCACGATCCCACGAAGTCCGAAGTCCCGATGAGATAAGGGACTGTTGAAAATTCAATTCACACGTGCATCGATGTTTCGGCGCATTGGGTATCGGGGGTTGGAAAACCGAGGGCTGGATATCGCGAGTTGCGAAGTCGCGATAGAGCCGAAGTCTCGATATAGGAAAGAGGAAGTCAGCGTTGACTGACATATCGGGTCCCGGGGATTCAAGAGCCCAGTGAGAAACCGAGAACTTGTGAAAGTCGCGAGTTCCGATTTCTCGATAAGCGAACAAAGGAAATTCGCACAGAAGAGAATCTGTGGGTGCAGATTTCCCGATAGGGAAATAGAAGAACCTTGGAGTTCTTCGGGCCGAGTGGAAAGAAGATCCTGTGAGAGCGGACGTGCTCCGAGGAGTGCAGCTGCGTTAGAGTGGTATCAGAGCGGGAATATCTCTTTGCTTTCTGTAGCAAAGGAGAGGATTCATCATGCCTCCCAGAAGAGAAAGACAGTCACCTGATCCAGAGGACAGGGAGGTACAAAGAAGAGGCAAACCGGCAGGGAATCCAGAAATGGAGAGACAGATGAGAGATCTTCGAGCGAGACTAGAAGATATGGAGGCAGTGCAGAGACACACAACCAATGTTGGAGATCTAAGTGACTCCTAAGGCAAAGTTGAAGCCGAACAACAAGAAGAAGTTTCAGCTGAAGATGCATCAACTGAGCGATTGATTAAAGCTATCGCCAGAATGGGTGCAAAGGCAAAGATGGACATTCTAGTCTATGAGGGGAATCTGGAGGTAGAAGAGCTACTGGATTGGATCTGAGGTCTTGACACCTACTTCAATTATGAGGATATCAAAGAGGATAAGAAGGTCAGACATGTTGTCACGTGCTTGAAAGGACATGAAACATTGTGGTGGGATGAGCTACAAGATGACAGACGCTGCAACGGCAAGCAGAAGATCAAAAGTTGGGATCGAATGATCGCGAAGATGAAGGTGAAATTCATCCCAAGAGATTATCAAATCACTCTGTTCAGGAGGATGCAAAACCTGAGACAGAAGCTGATGACAGTGAAAGAATACACTGAAGAATTCTATCGACTGAACATCATAGCAGGTCATCGGGAGAGCGATGATGAGAAGGTTGCCAGATATATGAATGGTCTAAGATACGACATTCAGGATGAATTAAGCATGGTTACCATCGGGACGGTAGAGGATGCTTATCAGATGACTCTAAAAGTCGAAGAAAAGCTGAGCCGTAAGAAAGGTCAGCGAGGACGAGGAAGAAGTCAGCCCAGAGGCAAGGCATTTGCCCAGGATAAATACAAGAAACCCAAAGAGGAATGGAAGAAACCTCAGGGTAAGGTTGAGAGAGGTGGAACCTCACAGCGAGGACAACAATATGCTGAGCATAGAGGACATCATAATGAACAGAGAGGAGATTATGTCGACGCAAATACTTTTCCTCATACCAGAGGCAGAGGAAGAGGCCGAGGCGGAGTAATCACATGCTTCACATGTGGAAAGAATGGGAACAGGTCATTTGAGTGTCCAGAGAAGAAGAAGGATAGTGGAGAAGCTCACATCACTGAAGCGCAGAGGTGTGATGTTGAGACTGAAGACACAGAAGGTGGAAGGTCGCTGATGATGCGTAAAGCTCTCTTAACACCTGGGAAAGAGGTGGAGGACTCAACTCAAAGGACCAGATTGTTCAGGACAGCTTGCAAAACCAAGGACTGGGTATGCAAGGTTATTGTTGACAGTCGTAGCACAGATAATATCATTTCAACCGAGATGGTAGAAAAGTTGGAGCTGGAGACAACTGATCACCCGAGTCCATACAAGGTTTCATGGCTACAGAAGGGACATCAGGTGAGTGTCACTAAACAGTGTTTAGTTGAATTCAAGATAGGAGGGTATAATGATAAGGTTTTATGTGATATTATTCCCATGGATGTATGTCATCTATTGCTGGGTAGACCATGGCAATATGACAGAAATTTGGTTCATGATGGGCGAATGAACACCTATACCCTGGAGAAGGATGGGAGGACACACAGGTTGCTTCCGATAAAGGATAAGGAGGTGAAACCAGAAGTGAACAACACAGTACTTCTCATGAGTGGGAAGGAACTTCTTACAGATATGGAGAAGAAGGAAGATCCACAATTCTTTGTGGTCAAGAAATCGAGGATTGTTCTGACTAGCACAAGAGTGGATGATCTACCAAATGAGATTCAGGGACTACTGGAAGAGTTCGCTGATATCAGGAGTGTGAGTCATCATATTGACCTCATACCAGGAGCTAGTTTGCCAAACAAAGCTGCGTATAGGTTAATGCCGCAAGAAAATGAGGAGGTCAAAAAGCAGGTCCAGGAGTTGTTGGATAAAGGATTGGTCAGAGAAAGCTTGAGCCCATGTGTTGTTTTGACAGTATTTAGTCCAAAGAAGGATGGGGGCTGGAGGATGTGCACTGATTCAAGAGCGATCAATAAGATAACCATCAGGTATAGGTTTCCACTGCCGAGAATGGATGATCTGATGGATTACCTGAGTGGGGCAAAGTACTTTTCAAAGATAGATTTGAAGAGCGGATATCACCAGATTCGCATGAGGGAAGGCGATGAGTGGAAAAAAACATTCAAGACAAACGAAGGCTTGTATGAGTGGTTGGTCATGTCGTTTGGCTTGACAAATGCACCGAGTATCTTCATGAGGTTGATGAATGAAGTCCTGAGGGAATTCATCGGGAAGTTTTTTATTGTGTATTTGGACGACATACTGATTTACAGCAAATCAGAGGCTGAACATCTGAAGCATTTAGCTATTCTGATGAAGAAGCTACAGCAGGAGAATTTGTTGATCAACATGAGAAAATATTCATTTATGAAGACAGAGCTCATTTAATTGGGATTTGTCATATCGGAGAATGAATTAAAGATGGATCCAGGTAAGGTAGAAGTAATCAAGAATTGGCCATCACCGAGAAATATTTTCGAGGTGAGAAGTTTTCATGGATTAGCTAGTTTCTACCGAAAGTTCATCAGGAATTTCAGTGGAATTAGCGTAGAAATGATGGATAAAGTGAAGAAGCAGCATAAGTCTTTTCACTGGACAACAGAGGCTGAGAAGAGCTTCAATCTGTTGAAGCGGAAGATCACGGAATGACCAGTGTTGGTGTTGTCGGATTTCTTGAAGACATTTCAGGTGAAATGTGATGCAAGTGGGTTTGCCATAGGAGCGGTCTTGAGTCAAGAAGACAGACCAATTGCATATTTCAGCGAGAAGCTGGATGAGGCAAAACTGAAATACTCCACGTATGATAAGGAGTTTTATGCTATCATACAGGCCTTGAAAAAGTGGAGGCATTAATTGATCCCGAAAGAATTTGTATTCTACAACGATAATCATGCATTACAGTTTGTGACTCAACAGGAGAAGTTGAATTAGAAACATGCTAAATGGGTAGAGTATATGCAGAATTCACATTTGTGATTAAGCACATTTCGGGTACTGCTAACAAAGTGGCTGATGCTTCTAGCAGGAAATGTTTGTTGCTGCAGGAATTTCGAGTCAAAACATTGGGTTTTGAAAATCTCAGGGACATGTACGCAGAAGATGCAGATTTTGCAGAGGCGTATGAAGCAGTTGAGAATCCAGTTCTCAGAGACAGAAGGCCTTGGATAGATTACATGATCCAGGAGGGATTGTTGTTTAGAAACAGTCAACTGTGTATTCCGAAATGCTCCATGAGGGAGAATCTATTGAAGGAGAAGCACAGTGGTGGATTAGCAGGACACTTTGGTCATGACAAAACGTTCGCGAAGCTGAGCGAATCATATTTTTGGCCAGGAATGTGATCAGAGGTCAAGAGATTTGTAGACAGGTGTAGAGTTTGCCAGCATTCCAAAGGAAGGAAACAGAATGCAGGACTCTATCAGCCATTGCCCATACCAGAGAGGCCATGGGAGGCGATTAGCATGGATTTTGTATTGGGGTTGTCGAGGACGCAAAGAGGTGTTGATTCCATCTTTTTGGTGGTGGACAGGTTTTCAAAGATGGTGCATTTTATCCCATGCCAGAAGACCAGCGATGCAACTCATATCGAAAACTTGTTTTTCAAGGAGGTCATTCGACTTCATGGATTGCCGAAAAGTATAGTTTCGGACAAAGACAAAAAATTCATAGGGCATTTTTGGAGGATGCTATGGAAGAAGCTAGGAACTAACTTGGCGTTTAGTCTACTTATCATCCACAGACGGATGGACAAACAAAAGTGGTCAACAGAAGTCTGGGGGACTTGCTGAGAAGTTTGGTGATAGAGCACCATAGCAGCTGGGATAGCATATTTCCACAGGCAGAGTTTGCATACAACGACTCAGTGAATCAGAGAACAGGAAAGATTCCATTTCAGGTTGTATATGGGATGCAGTTGAGAGGAGTTTCTAAATTGCAGGAGTCAGAACATGCTGCCACTAACAGCGCTAGTGCAGAAGAATTCGCTGAGGCGATGGAAGAACTTCACAATAGGGTGAAGGAGAGACTGCAAGATTCGAACCAGGAATACAAGCACAGAGCAGATCAACATCAGAGACAACTTCAGTTTGAAGTTGGTGATCTAGTTATGGCACATCTAAGGAATGAAAGGTTCCCAAGGGGAACATACAATAAGCTGAAAATGAAGAAAATCGGGCCATGCAAGGTCTTGAGAAAATTCAGAGAGAATGCTTATGAGTTTGAGTTGCCGGATGGCATCGGAATATCTCTGATATTTAATATTGCAGATTTATACCCGTACAGGGCTGGAGAAGTAGAGACTGCAACTGAGAAACCAGTGATCCAGTGGACGAAGCAGATGCCGATAGCAGAAAAGCCACAGATGGAGTGCATACTGGACAAGAGAATGGGTAAGAAGACCAGAAGGAAGCAATACTATGAGTACCTGGTCAAGTGGAAGAATCACCCAGTGGAAGATGCCAGCTAGGAGAGCGAAGCAGTAATACAGAAGCATGGACAAACTATGCAGGAGCTCATGGACAGGAGCCCATGAAAGTTTTCAAGCCGAGGAGTATGATGCAGGAGCATCGCCAACACATCAAGCAAGCCAGCACAGAAGCAGAAGACAGCTGGACTAGCCAGCACAAATTTTGAAAACACTTGGGATTGTTGTGCCACTCTTTAATGAAGTCATTTATGAAGGAGTGCACTTGTATATTTTAATGGAACTTGAGCAGATATCTCTCGTCCTTTAGTAGATAGTCGACATTTAATTTAGTTAATGCTGGTAGATAGGAATTTAATTCTAGATTTGACAGTTTTAGAGTCCAAGAGGGAAAACGGATATAGACAGCCTCATTGTATTATTGTAACATTAGCCTGAGAAAGAATAGAACAGGAGTAAGAAGAGAAGAGCAAGTAGAGAGCTGTGTAAAGAAACACCCATGTACAGATATTGAATTAATAGAAGAAAGCTTGATTCAATTTCATGGTTATGTGTCTATTCTCTGTGTATTGATGTTATGCTCATGAATATTTTCTTCCTGTCATACATTTGGTTTTATATGCTTTGTATGTGATTTCATGGTTGAATTGAAGTCTGAGAGGGAAATGGAATGAGTTTCAATTGTTTCTCTAATTGAGCCAGAGGATTCCTCCAAGGAGTGCAGTCAAATTGTCCGCAAGGAGTGCGTTGACAGAAGGGTTCAATTAGAGATATCTTTTGTTCTCATTTCCTCGAAGGTGCAGTTAGGCACAGTGTCGTGCAAGGAGTGCGCAGGCCAAGGGAAAAGCCTCAAGGTTGAGAACCTGAGGAAAGCTTTGAAAGACTGTTGTTGCAGGAGTGCGCAGGGTCAAAAGACTTCAACACTTAGACAAGGTTGAAGATTTGTCGCAAGGAGTGCATGCAAAGTTCTTATTAAGGATTTGAGAATCATAAGGAAGCTCAGGGGGAGTAGGTCTTCGAACTCATCGAAGGACAAGCGCAGGGGAAGCTGTTGTTGAAAGCTCGAGGAAAGCGTCGCAGGTTGGTGAACAAGTCTCGTGGAAGAGACACTTCTTCATTTCGTGGATTGCATAAGGAAGAACGGACGCTCAAAATCCTCCGAGGAGATTTCGCGAAGTTCCAAAAGCTGTTGGATCTTGCGAAGGTGTAGGGAAGTTATCAACGCAGGCACGGGAAGGTTTGAAGCTCAGGAGGAGCGTAACCATTGATCCGTGCCGCAAGAGCCGTCGGATCTACACGTGGAATCATGTATCGGGAGTTCACAAGGTGAAGCTCCAAAAGTTTGCAACGAGGATTGCGATATCGCGAGACACGATATCCCGATAAGTCATAGGACAGTGTTGGCCATAGTCAGAGTGACGTAAGTAGGTGACGCGAGCTATCAGGGTTTCGCAGTCGAAGGTTTCGAGCATTAGACATCAGGATTCGCGATCCCGCGAAGTCTGAAGTCCCGACGAGATAAGGGACCGTTGAAAATTCAATTCACGCGTTCATCGGCGTTTCGGCACATCGGGTATCGGGGGTTGGAAAACCGAGGGCTGGATATCGTGAGTTACGAAGTCGCAATAGAGCTGAAGTCCCGATATAGGAAAGAGGAAGTCAGCGTTGACTGACATATCGGGTCTCGGGGATTCGAGAGCCTAGCGAGCAACCGAGAACTTGCGAAAGTCGCGAGTTCCGATTTCCCGATAAGCGAACAAAGTAAAGTCGCACAGAAGAGAATCTGTGGGTGCAGATTTCCCGATAGGGAAATAGAAGAACCTTGGAGTTCTTCGGGCCGAGTGGAAATAAGATCATGTGAGAGCGGACGTGCTCCGAGGAGTGCGGCTACGTTAAATGGTGTTTATAAGTAGCCACATTATAAAGATTTTAAATTTTAATCTCATGTTTAATTATATTTTGTAAGTCTCTCTAGAAAGATTACAAGTAAATAAAATTGAACTGGTATAACAATTAAAATGTATGGAAAAATTAAGTATGGATTAATATAAATTTATATTAATTAAATGTCATTAGCCAAATTCCAAATTCAAATATGATTAATTAAAATATATATCTGTGTTATACATATGTTATAACATATAATGTTATATGTTATATGTTATAACAATCGACCGACCTCATTCAAATTACATTCCCATGATAGACCACATCAATTGGTGCCCATTCAAATTACATTCCCATGACAGAGAGACCTGTAGATCGACCTGCAAACCTTCAACAAGGACAAACCCACACTGACAAGTGACAATGTGAACCCACGACAAAGAACCCTCGACCCTGCAAACCCGAACATAAAAGAGATAGAGTGAACCCACATCCAAGGATCCAAAGAGTAAGGCCAAGGGTTTCAAAAATGTTGAAATATAGAGAGGGGGGGTGAATTAATATCACCCTTTTTCAACAATTAGCAGTTACTTTTATATTTTTTTAATTACCACAATAGATCAACAATGGAATTGTTTGTAAAATAAATTATATAAATATAATTAATAGGAATTACAAGGATCTTATGAAGAATAGTGAAGGAAACCAATCCTTTTTAGAGCAACAACTCTAGGAGACACAAATCCACTTCTTCAAGGCACCAACCCTAGGAAGCACCAACGCCCTTGTTTTTTAAGGCACCAACCCTAGCAAGCACAAACTCCCTTTTCTTTAGGAAACCAAATCCATGAAGAACCAACTCTCGACGCTTTAGCGCTTCCCCTGTAGAACCAAATATGATATGAATCCTTCTGTGCTCATCCCTTCCACCCTTAGTTCATACGAATCATTAGTTCTTCTTCTTGGAATCTTTTTATGTTTTGATCTTCTGATATGGACTACATAGTTGATTTATTCTCACCATTCTTTCTCATTTATATAATATTCCATATGGTGTGAACTATGAAGCATTGTGTCCCTTTATTTGGACCATTGCAGCCCTTCATTTTAAATTAACAATAATCTCTATTATTATTCAAACATTATCATGAAGGTTTTTAATTTAGTGAGAGTGATTTTCATAAATCGATCACAGATATGGATCGATTTCATTTTTAACTCGATTCCATGTCTCTGCAAATATTGGAGAAATTGAATTATACAAAGGCACTTCCTTCATACCATTTAAATGTGACCATATGCACAAAACCATGGGCTTATTAATTTAAGTGATGTTCCCAGTGATTCACGACTTTATGTGTTCATAACCCATGACCGGGGGCTGGAACCTAGTCCTCCGGACTTTGGCCTTCGATCATTTTACCTCTCATCCAATCTTCTAAAGTTTCAACTCCCTGAAGTGGTTACCTCTCACAAGGGTTGATCCGATGGTTGGAATGATTATTAGAACCAAATCAATGGTATAGATCCAATCCTTACTTATCCTTTTAATGCTTAATCCAATGGTTATGACTTAATCCAATGTTCAGATGGATGAACACTATTTACTTCAGGACTTCGAGACTCCGAGGCTTCGGAGGTCTAGGTAATTGCTTCTTCAATTTCCTTCGGAGTTGGTCAACGTTGAAGTGGTAAACATGAGAGTGATTATGTATATTTACACTACAATTTGATCCAATGGTCATGTGAGAATCCATAGGATCTTAGATCAACAACCAGAATTAGTTTGTGACTTGGTGCTTCAGCGCTTCGGGCAGCTGTTGGTGGTAGATGTTGGTTTCCCCTGAAGTACATACTCTTGGAGTGGCATAACTTGTTGACGTCACTGTTGATGTGGCACTGGCTTAGTGGTTGCCACATGTAACCTAGATTCATAATTTATGTAACCTAAAGTGTCATATGAACCTAGACACTTCTCACCATCATATTGTGTCGCATGACCTTGCTAACATGGTCTTGCTGACGTGGATCTCCTAATTTGTTGATGGTTGTAGGTTCATATGAATCCTTGATCCAATGAATGTGATCAGTTCTTATATCAATTGTCTAGATTCATTTCAGCCATTTGTGGCTCTGGGGCTCTGGGATACTAGAACTCTGAGAGGTTCAATCCCTCCAAAGTGAATTTCATCAAAGTAGATCGAAAAATCAATTTTTCATCTGCAGTTGAGTGGACGGTCCATGCAACCTCAACAAGACATTTTGTTAACATTCTTCTCATTGTTCTCTTTTTAGGATCTCGACCTTGAATCTTCCTTCTTGACATACAGTCAAATCTTATTTTAGAGCTTCGACTCTCCGAGAATTCGGGTTAATAGAACTCTGAGGTAATTCAATCCCTCTGAAGTGGTTACCTACCGAATAAACCATGATACTACGATGAATAATTCATGTCAGTTGTTTAGTACACCTTACACTATCTTTTCACTGCGCTTGATCTAAGGGTCATGATTCATCCTAGAGTAGATGAATGATTGGGGATGATTGTGGAGTCCCAACTAGCATGATGTTTAAAACCGTTGTCGAGTTTCACAATGGAAACTACTCATTGGTAGTGGAGCTGATGCCAATCATTGATCTTTCCGAATATACAGATCGACGGTATAGGAGCATTAGCGAGGTTAAGCATGAACGAATGTTAGTTTTTCCTCTGATATCTGTAGTTTCTCTCCACTGTAGATATTACTTTTGTTTATCCAATGGTCGGGACTTAATTGGGTGTTGATCTGACGGTCCTTCTCTGCAGTTCCCAGATCTGATGATTTTTGTAGCATTCTACTGAATTCATCCTTCGACAGTAACGATCTAGCTTGATTCCTTATCGAATGGCTCTTGTGTTCCATCTATTATGAGCTTTGATTAATGTTCTTCCTTCTAATATGTTCATCTCTTATTTCTTCTGAGATTTTAATAATGTTCTTTTGCACCCTATTTGTCATCAATGAAAATTCATCATAAAAATCATCATCACATCAAAATGATCTTTGATTGTTAACATTAATGACAACACATCAATGAAAATGTGTGCAACAATCTCCCCCTTTGTCATTGATATCAACCTTTTCTTTTTGAAATTTCTTCTCTTATCAATTTCCTCCCCCTTTGACAACAATGGCAGAGGGGATCTTTCTTCACTTCCTGTTTGGAAATGATCCCCCTAACCATGTTCCCCTTATGATACGATTTTATGGTTTTTAATGAGGTTTTTGAGTTACTCCTAATTTATTTGGAAGATTTTAAAAAGTACTCATGGGAAAATGTTTTGTGAAAATCTCTACAATCTGTTCTTTGGTGTCTACATACATTATTTTAACTATTTTTTGGGTAACCTGATCTCTTAGGAAATGGTATTTAATTTGGAAGTGTTTGATTTTAGAATGTACTAATGAATTTTTGGATATTCTTATGGCACTAGTGTTATCACAATTAATATTAATGTGATTATCATATCTTATTCGTAAATCTTCTAATGTTTGCTTCATCCAAAGAAATTGTGTGCAACAGGACGTAGCAGCAATGTATTCTGCTTATGTTGTAGATAGTGATGTGGATATTTACTTCTTACTTAGCCATGCTACTAGAAATTTTCCTAGAAAAAATGCTCCTCCACTGGTTGTTTTCCTATCATCTGTACTATCGACCCAATCTTCATTAGTCTATGCAGTTAGATTGAATTCTTTATCTTTTGGATACCATAATCCAAGTTCTAAGGTGCCTTTAAGATATCTTATTATTCTCTTTATTGTTTTTAAGTGAGTTTCTTTAGGTGCATATTGGAATCTCCCCGCAATTCCTATAGCCTGTATGATATCAGGTCTTGTTGTTGTTGAATAGAGAAAACTTGTGATCATTGATCTGTACATCGTTTGGTCCACTTTTGGTGAATCATATTCTAGGCTTACTTTACATCCAGTGACCATGGGAGTAATCATAGGCTTGATGTCCTCCATTTGTAATTTATTTATCAATTCCTTGACATATTTGTCTTGGGAAACGAATAATCCATTTTCTGTTTGATTTACTTGTAAACCTAATAAAAAGGACAGTTCCCCCAACATAGATGATCTAGATTTAGGAGCGGAACAAAATGATTAACATAAAGAATATAATAAACATAGAGATATGAATAATAACACAAATATCCAGTGAACAATATCTTCTATTAAATAATGAAATAGGTTGAAACTGTAAAACTGCAGAACTGAAACACTTGCTCGAATGGTGGTAGTTATCTCTGAGAAGAGATGGGGTTGCTACACGCATATGTCTAAGAATAATGGATTACAATGAGGCTCCAAAGGAATTTTTTATATTACTCATGAATACCAAAACCCTAGACATCCAAAAACCTAACCCTAGAAGGTGAAACACCAAAAGTCATGTGGGCCCTATGGGTAAGTTGGTGTAATTTGGTATCTCAACTTCCCAAGGTCGTAAATTTTTCATATGAACTTTGTTTTAGGTGCGTGATAGCCCGTTGGAAAGGTATTTCAGAGAAATACACATTTCGCCGTCAAAATCTAACTTCGTCTGCATTTTCACTGTGGCAAGCAAAAAAAACAATGTTTAGGGCCCCAAAACGACCCTGGAAATACAACAATATATGATGACATAAAAACATACAAAACAATCCAGTTGGATTAGGTGAGAGGACACCTGTATCCACTTGGAGGATGTGCGGGGATTCAGACAGCCCCAAAAGTGTAGAACCCACAATTACAAAGCAATATAGAAGAATGTGTTGAACAAAAAAACAGCCACGAGGAGCGAGTTGGAATAGGTGGGTGGTCACCAATATCCACCTGGATCAATCCTCCCCCATTAGGAAGAAATGGTCTCCATTTCATTGAGTTCCCCCATCAAGTGAGGAAAATTCTACTGGATTTGGCCGCGGGTGAGCAACTTTCCTTGGTGTAGGAGTTGCCCTTCCTTGACAACCTGATAAAGATGGATCTGCTGCTAGTGAGTTTCCTTGACCTGTGTGTCCACTATATGGTCATTTGATTCTTGTTCCATGAAGTTAGGGTAGAGATATATTGGTGTCATCTGCTCAACGATCTCAGAGGTGTCCAATAATGGTGGAAAATATGGTCGAAGGAGGTCCACATTGAATATCGGATGCAGACCAAGGAAGAGTGGAGTATTGAGCTCAAAATCATTACTACCCACAACCTTGGTGATAGTTTAAGGCCCATAACGAAGTGGGAGAAGCTTCTGATGGGGCCCGATGAGACACTCCTTCTACAAATGTAACCAAACTTTTTCACCAACATAAACTAGTGTGGTACCATGTGTTGATCATGGCATTGCTTTTACTTAGCATTGGATTTCTGCAAAACTTCCTAGACCTGTTGGCGTATGTGTTGAATCCGATCAATGAATCTGGTGGCTTTTTCAATCACAAATTGATCAGGGGAATATTATGTCGATGCGGTGGCAAGAGGAAGTGCAACATCAATGGGTCCCAAGGGTTGGAATCCCAGACCCACCTAAAATGGGCTATGGTTGATGGAACTATGGAGAGCCATGTTGTAACTATGTTGGACATATGGAAGACTCACGTCCCATGTATGTGGGTGATTAGAATTGTACATCCACCAGATGTGCACAATCATCCGATTGAAGACCTTTTTTTGGCCATTGGTTTGGGGTGGAAAGCAATGGATTTTGTGATCTTGGTGTCCAACAGAGACCAAAGACTCGACAAAAAGGTGTTGAGGAACCTATTGTCTCAATTGGAGATGATGGTTTGTGGTATCCCAAAGTGGACCCATACTCATTTGAATAAGAGCTTGGCAGTATCTGTTGTTGTTAAATTCTTCTTACAGGTTGTGAGGATGCCCATCTTCTAAAACCAATCAATGACCATAAACACACAGTCATTTCCTTTCTTGGTAGATGACAAGCTAGACATGTAATCCATTGATATGGATTACAAAGGCTTCTCGGGAATATGAAGAGAGGTGTATAAGCCTTGCTTATTGATGGTTGGCTTGGAAATTGCATAGGTAGTGCAAGATATGATATACTTGTTGATGTCCTATCAAAGTTTTAGCCAATAAAAATGTTTCTAAAGAACAACCAGATTTTTCTCTACACCAAAATTTCCTTCCACCCAACTGTAGTGGGATTCCCAAATAATATTTGTACACTCTCTTGTAGGAAAATAAAGATGGCCCAGGTGGCATAAGATTCTGTCATGAATGTGAAAATTAGTGAAAGTTGCACATGTACCCAAGAGATGATATGTGGTGGAAAAGTAAGGATCTTCCTGATAAAGTTGGGGCCACTCAGATGCTTCATGTCCACAGGAATGGATCATAGTGGTGAGTGTAGCCACAGGAGGCCGACTGAGGTAGTCAGTGACATGATTGGAGATACATGTCTTATACTTTATGTTGATATCGAACTACTACAGGTAGGTGGACCACTTCTGATGGTGATCATTCTGTAATTTTCCCTGTGTTTGTATGAACTCCAGAGGCTTGTGATCAGTGTGTATGATCATCTCTTTCCCCAGAATGTAATGTTTCCATTAAAAATAGGATTGTAAAATGGAATACATTTCCTTGTCATAGGTGGGGTATTTACAAACATTATCAAAGAGTTTCTCACTATGGTATGCCACTGGATGCTCGTGCTGAGTGAGAATTGCACCCACAGCATAGTCAGATGCATCAATCTCAATCTTGAATGGTTGATGCAAATTGAGCAATGAGAGTACTAGAGTTGAGAACAAGCGATGGTTCATATCATCTAATTCTTTTTCCTTCGCCTTCCCCCACAGAAACTTGTCCCTACCACTTCCCTTGATCACCTGGTTGAGGGCCCATGCAATATGGAATAATCCCAACACGAATCGTCGATATAAGTTGGCTAGTCCCAAAACTATCTGAAGCTCAATTAGTGTGGTTGAGGTTGGCCAGTCATGGATGACTTGGATCTTAGTTGGATCAACATGTACCCCATTCTCATCAACAATGTAGTCCAATTATTGGACCATGTTAATTCCAAAAGATCATTTTTCCAAAAGATCATTTTTCCAAGTTGGCATAAATCTTGTGTTACCGCATAGTGCTCAAAACCTGTTGAATATGCCACATGTGCTCCTCCCACGTTTTTTTGAAGATGAGGATGTCATTCAAATATGCTAAAACAAAGGAGTTGGTGAAGGGTCTCAATACATCATCCATCAAACTCATGAAAGTGGATGGTGAATTTGTTAAGCCAAAGGGAATGACTAGTCATTCATAGATACCTTCTTTAGACTTGAAGGTTGTCTTCCATACATCAGTTGGTTTGATGGGAACCTGGTGGTAGCCATATTTTAGTTCAATCTTGCTAAATAAAATTTCCCCCTTGAGTTATTCAAGAAGGTCATCAATCCTAGGAATGGGGTAGCGGCTCCTAACTATGATTTTGTTTAAGGCTCTGTAATCAATGTAGTGTCGCCAAGTCTCATCCTTCTTCTACACTAGTACAATCGGGCTTCTGTAAGGGGGGAAGTTGGGTCTAATGTGCCTCTTTTGAAGAAGCTCTTGGATCTGACACTTGATTTCATCATTATCCATTAGTGAGCACTGATAGACTGGTCCATTAGGTAGAGGTGTGTCAAGGGTCAGATCAATTGGATGCTTGACTTGGTAGTATGTCATTACCCCTGTAGGTGAGGCGAAGATGTCTCTATATTATTCCACGATCTTGTCCATTTTCTTTTGTTGTAAAGAGAGGCATTTTTTAGATGCCATGGATGTGGTAGAGACCTTCTTCTTACTATGAGAACATATAAAAAATAATACGAACTTCCCGGTCTGTGAAATGACCTTACTACATTTCTTAGCAGAGATTAAAGAAATAGCAAGAGGTGGTGCTACCTATGGGATCTTGTACAGTTTTCTACCCAAATAAATAATAACACTACAAGGTATAGACTCATACACAACATGACGCTTCCAAAAATATGGTTTTCATAAAATAGCATCACAAACTTCAAGTGGATAAATATCACACAGTACCTCATATTTGAAAGGCTTGATGTCGTAGGGAAAATGACACTATTGGCTGACATGGAGATATCATCCTTGGTGAAGTTAGTCGATGGTTTAGGGTTGTGGGTGTGATTTCATTGGCAGGTCTAGCCACTTGACTACCTCTTCTAAATCCATGTTCTTTTGACTACTGTTGTCGACAATGAAATGAATCGAATCCCCCTTGATCCACATCTACGAGTGAGAGAGGCATTCCCCTTCCTCTGGTTCTTCTAGTTCACTTGGCCAGAATTTGGTGGTAGCGAAAGTGGCACTAGGTTCAGCATCAATAATCTTCTTCTCTCCTTCAGGATTTGACTCGGAATTAGAATCGACCTCTGACTCGGAAGCCTCCAGCTCAACCACGAGGGACTACTTGGAGTGGAATTCTTCGATGTTGTGCCAAAGACTTTTATGGTACTCACACCATTTTCTCGTGTCCTTCTTCATCTTCTCATTTCCCTTCTTGTGTTGCGGCTTGGACTGGTTTTCCTAAGGGCGACCATCTCAACTTGGTCCTTTTTTGTGTGGATTGGGGCTTCCTTTTCCCTACTTCTACTGTGAGGGGTTTGCAGATACAAACTCTCGTCATTTCTACTTAAATTTTTTCTCGATCTGGACAACATATCTATAAGTCGTTCCCAATGGGGCGATGTCCAGGAAATCCATTTTTGTTTGAATGTATCTATGAAAATAGCCATGGTATTTGAGCACCATATGACACTCAGAGTCTTTGATAACCAATTTGGTGCATAGGGTATGGAAAATATGTGTTGAAGTACAACAAGATGTACTAACATAAAAGTACAACAAGATGTGTTGAAATGGAAACATACAAAATAAGCCAGTTGGATTAGGTGAGAGGCCACCCATATCCACCTGGAGCATGTGTGGGGATTCAGACAACCCAAAAAGTGTAGAACCCACACTTAAAAAACAATATAGAATAACGTGCTGAACGAAAAAATGTCCACGAGGAACTAGTTGGAATAGGTGGGTGGCCACCAATATCCACCTGGATCAATAGACATTTCAAATTCTTCTTGCGTTTTGGTTGCAAATTTTTTTCTTAGTATTGTAAGATTACTTCCAAATATGATGTCATCTACATATACCACCACAACAATCACGTTTTTATCCTCAATTTTGATGTATAATTTTCTCTCAGTAGTCCCTCTCTTATATCCTTGTTTTTGCAGGTACTGATCAAGCCTTGAGAACCATGCTCTGGGGCCTTGTTTAAGACCATATAGAGACTTTTTTATCTTGCACACATAGTTCTGATTTTATGTTAACAAGAATCCTTCTGGTTGCTCAACATAGACTTCTTCTTCTAGTGTTCCATTAAGGAATGTTGATTTGACATCCATCTGATAGATTTTGAAATTTTTGAAGCATGCAAATGCCAAGAACATTCTGATGGCCTCAAGTATTGCTACTGGAGCGAAAATCTGTTCAAAATGAATACCTTCTACTTGGGAATATCCTTTGAAAAATAATTTGTCTTTGTTCTTTATAATCTCCCCATTTTCATTTAGTTTGTTCTTGAAGATCCACTTGGTTCCTATCACATTATTGTCCTTGGGTCTTAGAACTAGTTCCCATGTCTGATTCTTCTCTATTTGGCCTAGTTATTCATTCATTGATTTTATCCAATATTTACTTTTGATATATTCTTTCACCGACTTAGGTTCTATTAGGGATACATTTCTTGTTCTGAGTCAAAAGTGAGTTTCCTTCTTGTTTCCACTCCTGCACTTTTATCAACAATAATCTTTCTTTCAGGATGATTCTTTTGAACTCTTTTTGATGGATCTCTTGGAAAGGGTGTTTATTCATTGTTATCTTCATCAGTATGTGGTTCATTTTCTCGTGTTTCATTATTATCATCTTCTTGCTGATATTCTGCATCATCATCTTCATGTTGCCATTTTACATCATCATCTTCTTGTTGAGATTTTTTATCAATGCCTTGGGATATGCTCTTTTTTAGATCATTTATCTTTACATTGGTACTTTCCACTATATTTAGTAGTCTAAGATTATAACATTTGTATTCTTTCTTATTATATGAATATCCTAAGAATATTACTTCATCAAATCTTAGATCAAAATTTCCTAGGTTATCTTCATCATTCTTTATGTAACATTTACTTCCAAAAGTTCTAAAGTGTTTTATAGATGTTGGCCTTCCAAACCATATTTCATAAGGGGTTTTGTCATGGTTGGTTCTCAACTGAACTCTATTAAGTATGTGGACTACTTTGTATATTTCATCTCTCCAGAATTTGTATGGAAGCTTGGATTCATTTAACATGGTTCTTACAACTTCTTGAACGGTTCTATTTTTCCTTTCTACAACTCCATTGTGTAGAGGAGTCTTGGGAGCTGAAAATTGTCTTTCGATACCATGATTTTAACATAATTGAATGAACTCTTTAGTGGTGAATTCTCCTCCATTGTATGATCTCAAACATTTATTTTTGAGATCTGTTTCATTTTCTACAAGGGATTTGTATATTTTAAATTTATCAAAAGCTTCTGATTTTTCTTTTAGAAAGAATACCCAAGTCAATCTTGTGTAATCATCAATAATCAACATAAAATATTGTTCACCATAAGTAATTTTGGTTCTGGTTGGTACACATAGCTCAATGTGAATAAGATCTAATGGTTTTGTTGTGGACTTCTCTTTTGTTTTGAACCTAACTCTTGTTTTCTTTCCTATTTGACAATGCTTACAAATAGAATTTGAAGGCTTAATCACTTTTGGCAAGTCCCTAACTTCCTTTTTGTCATCGGATTTGATCAAGTTGTCAAAGATTAAATGTCCCAACATTCTATGCCATAGCCAAATTTCATCTACTTGGATTAAACAACATTTTTCTTCTTCATCTATATTAAGGATGTACACATTGTTAGTTGTTCTTGGTGCAATTGCCACTAGCTTTCCAATGTCCTTTTTTTTTCTGATCTCACATTTCTGAGAATCAAAAGTAAGTATGTGACCCTGATCACATATCTGAATTACACTTAGGAGATTAGGTTTGATATTTTCTACCAGAAGTACATATTCTACTTTGGTTTTATTATTTCCTAAACTAACAGTGTCTTTTCCCAGTATCTTGGCTGACATGTTATCTCCAAAAGTTACTTTTCATTTTCCTTTCTTATTTAAATTGAGAAATTTAATTTGATCTCCAATCATGTGTTTGGAACATCCATTGTCTATATACCACTAACATCCTTTATTTCTTGCATATAAGGCTACATTGCACAATGTTTTATTTTTCTTCCATACTTTTTTATTATTGGGGATATTTATGCTTTTATCATATTTAGGCAATCTACATTCACTAGTTTTATGACCATAGTTGTTGGATTTGTAACATTCAACATTGTAGTCATGTAAGGGAGAGAAGTTATGGTTTCTTTTTTTTGCATTATCTTTATTATTTCCATATCTTTGAACATTACTTGGATTGAACTCTCTATAAGATTTACAATGTATTTCTTTATGTCCAATTTTTTTGTAGGAATAGCAACAACCTAGGAAGATATATTGATTTCTGTTGGAGGGACTCCTTTTGATGATTATATTCTTTTCATTATCTTTTTCATTAGTATAAGGTGAAAATTTATGTTTATTTGGGATAATTTCAAATGGTATTGTTCTTGTTTTGTTTTGTTTTCTATTTATGGGTTTCTTAAGAACATTTGCATAGCTGATTTTCTCATTTTCTTGTTTTGTAGAGTGATCATATCCTAGTCCTATCCTATCATTTGATGATATCTAACTGCTAAGAATGTTATTCAAGATTTTTTGAGTTGTTTTCAAATTTAGACTTAATATCTTCTTTTTATAGTTTCCCTTTTAGTTGAACTATTTCATTCTCCAATACCTTACACATTTGTTGTTTTTCACTGAGTTCTTCATTCAATATTTCTTCTTTTTTTTAGGTCTCTTGGAGTTGAGTTTTTAAATTAATAATCAGTTTTTCAGACTCATTGATTTTTTTGGAAACTTCCTTCTCTCTTGATTTAGTATCTTCTTCAATCTCTAGAATCTCTTCCCTTGGTAACCTGTTCTTTTTTTTTTAGTTTTTCTCATCTCTTCAATTACATGAAGGAATTATTTTTAGAAGTTCACTTCTTATTCATCTTTCGAATGACTATCATCTTGGGTTTTTATTCCCATAAATAGAACCTTTGTCTCCTCTTCTTCGTTTTCCTCTGATGAACTATTGTCTTCTTGGGTAAAGAATGTTTTTTTTTTCTTGTAGAACTTATTTTTATTATCAGTTTTGATTTTCTTCTAATATTTGAAGGTTCATTCATCATCACTTTCCTCCTGCTTAGGATGGGGACATTTATTGGCAATGTGTCCAATTTTTCCATAGTTGAAACATATTAGAGGAATGTTTCCTTTGTATTTTCCAGCCCCTTTCTTGAGTTTCTTTATGAAGTTGGCAGTTTCTTCATCAGATATATCTAACAACTCGTCGTTGGTATTTTTCTCCTACCCTATATTTGTTTTAGATTCTTTAAAGATTGTTTCTCTTTTTGATGGTTTTTCATTCCCTATTCTCATTTCATATTCTGTAAAAATACCATGCAGTTGATCAGCTGTGAGATGGTCAAGTTATGGCCTATCTTCAATTGTAGAAATATTGGCATCATATCTCATAGGTAATGACCTTAGTATATTTTGCACAATAGGTTTATCTATAATTTATTCTCCTGCTACTCTTATTGAATTAACCACTTCATCTACCCTATGAAAGTATTCAACAATGTTCTCTTCTTCTTTCATTTTTATATTTTCAAACTGAGTTCTATAGGTCTATAGTTTGGCTTCCCTAACTTTGCTATCTCCTTCATATACAACATCCAATTTGTCCTGGATTTATTTAGCTCACTTAGAATGCATAACCTTCACACGTATACAATTTGTCAATCCTCCTAGAATTCCATTAACTTCTCTTGAGTTTTCATTGCAGATTTTCTTTCCTACAACATCTTTGGGTGGAGTAGTTGGTGTAGTGTAACCATCTAAAATAGACTGCCAGATATCAAAACCAAGATCCAACAAGAAGTTTTACATTCTTATTTTCCATAGAGCATAGCCACCTCCATTGAACAATGGTGCTTTGTTGTTAGGCATTCCCTCTTGTTGATCCATATTCAAGATCTACCTTATAGTTGTTAGATTCTGTTGAAGGCACCCGCTCTGATACCAATTTTTGGAATACTAAGAGGGGGGGGTAAAGAAATATTACCCTTTTTCAACAATTAGCAGTTACTTTTATATTTTGTTAATTACCACAATAGATCAACAATGGACTTGTTTGTAAAATCAATTATGTAAATATAATTAATATGAATTACAAGGATTTTATGAAGAATAGTGAAGGAAACCAATCCTTTTTATAGGACCAACTCTAGGAGACACAAATCCCCTTCTTCATGGCATCAACCCTAGGAAGCACCAACTCCCTTGTTTTTAAAGGCACCAACCCTAGGAATCACCAACTCCCTTATCCTTAGGGCACCAACCCTAAAAAGAACCAACTCCCTTTTATTTAGGAAACCAACCCCATGAAGAACCAAATCCATTAAATTACACTTACTTAGTAAAGGATATGAATCCTTCCATTCTCCTCCCTTCCACCCTCACTTCATAAGAATCATCAGTTCTTCTTCTTGGACTCTGCTTTTGTTTTGATCTTCTGATATGGACTATAGAGTCACTTTCTTCTCAACATTCTTTCTCATTTATATAATATTCCAATTGGTGTGAGCTATGAAGCATTATGTCCCTTTGTTTGGGCCATCACACTGCTTCATTTTAAATTAACAATAATCTCTATTATTATTCAAACATTATCGTGAAGGTTTTTAATTTAGTGAGAGTGATTTTCATAAATCAATCACATATATGGATCGATTTCGTTTTTAACTCGATTCCATGTCTCTGAAAATATTGTAGAAATCAAATTCTGCAGGGGGTCTTGCTTCAAACCATTTACATGTGACCATATGAGTGAAGCCACGTTCTTATTAATTTAAGCGATGTTCCCAGCACTTCACATATTTATCTATTCATAACTCGTGACCGAGTGCTGGAACCTAGTCCTTCGGACTTATACCTTTGGGTATTTTCTCTCTCATCCAATCTTCTAGAGTTTCATCTCCTCGAAGTGGTTATCTCTCACAAGGGTTGATCCGATGGTTTGTGTGATTCCTGGAACCAAATCAACGGTCTAGGTCCAATCCTTACTTATCCTTTTACTACTTAATCCAGTGTCTATGACTTAATACAAGGTTGAGATGGACAACCACTATTTACTTTGGGACTCTGGGGCTTCGGACATCCATGTAATTGTTTCTTCAATTTACTTCAGAGTTTGTCAGCGCCGAAGTGGTCAACATGGGAGTGCTTACATATATTTCCACTATGTTTTGATCCAATGGTCATGTGAGAATTCAGAGGATCTTAGATCAATGACTGACATTAGTTCGTGACTTCGAGCTTCGACACTTCGGGAAGCTGTTGGTGGTAGACGTTGGTTCCCCCGAAGAACATACTCCCAAAGTGAAGTAACTTGTTGAATTCACTTTTGATGTGGCACTGGTTGAGTGGCTTCCACATGTCACCTAGATTCATGATTTACATAACCTATAGTTCCATATAAACCTAGAAACTTGTCAGCAATTGATTGTGCCACGTGTCCTTGCTGACGTGGTCTTTATGATGTGGATATCTTGGTGTGTTGGCATTCATAGGTACATATGAATCCTTTATTCAACGAATATGATAAGTTCTTATATCAATGGTCCAGATTCATTTCGGCTATTCATAACTCCATGGCTCCGGGTTACTCGAACTCTGAGAGGTTCAATCCCTCTGGAGTGCATTTCGTTGAAGTAGATTGGACGTTCAATTTTTGATCTGCAGTTGAGTGGAAGGTCCACACAACCTAAAAAATGAATTTTGTTAATGGTCTTCTCATTGTTCTCTTTTTAGGATCTCGATCGTGAATCTTCCTTCTTGACGGATGATCAGATATTACTTCGGAGCTTCATCTCTCCAGGACTATGGGTTACTAGAACTCTGAGGTATTTCAATCCCTCCTAAGTGGTTACTTACCAAAGAAGTCATGATACTACGATGACTGCTTTCTATTGGTTTCTTAGTACACCTTACACTATCCTTCCATTGCATTTGATCTAAGGGTCATGATTCATCCTGGAGTAGATCAACGATTAGGGATGATTGTGGAGTCCCAACTAGCACGATGCTTAAAACCGTCATCAAGTTCCGCAATGGAAACTGCTCGTTGGTAGGGGAATTGATGCCAATCGTTGATCCTTTTGAATATAAAGATTGAAGGTCTAAGAGGATTGCATAGGTTAAACATGCACGGATGTTAGTTTTTCCTTGAATCTCCACAATTTCTCTCCACCGTAGATCTTATTTGTTATGATCCGATGGTCAGGACTTAATCAGGTGTTGATCCGACGATCCTTCTCTGCAGTTCCTAGATCTGACGAATGTTGTATCATTATGTTGAATTCATACTTCGACGGTCATGATATATTTTGATTCCTTATCGAATGACTCATGTGCATCATCTCTTCTAAGCTTTTATTAATGTTATTCCTTCTGATCTATTCAATGCTTATTTCTTCTAAAATGTTAATAACATTCTTCTGCACCTTGTTTTCCATCAATAACAATTCATCATAAAAACTCATCATCACATCACAACGATATTCGAATGTTGACACCAATGAAAACACATCAATGAAAATGTGTCCAACTGATAGTGATAGATCAGGAGCCCACCTAGACAAAGCATGGCATCCAAATCGATAAATTTTTCATTTTCTTGCTCTATTTTATTCATAGTTCCTTCTTTCTCTTTCCATGACCAATTTTTGTTTTAACTTGTGATCGAGGAAGGGATTAAATCATAGAAAATAAAAAAACCTTGAATCGTGTTTCCTTCATTTCAATTCATGACCTAGTTCAAAAATGTGGTTGAATTTTTTTTCTTGTTTCCTTCATTTCAATTGATATGTCCATTAAATTAATGATAGAAGAGTTATGAATGCATTTGTATATGCATTAAAACTTGAACCTCTGCCACCAATATACTACTCTAAAACTAGTCTTGAACTTGCAAAGGTTCTCTCTCAACAACCAAGAGTTAAAAACATAACATATTAGATACCAATAGAAAGGTATCAAATAGCCTACATCAATTCTAGGGTTGTTTATCCCTTTGGATTAGATTCAGAACATAATTTGATTAAGAAGTCATGACAATGGAATTTGGCCATCTAGATGGTGTGCAACCTCAACCCTTTCTAGAAGATCATGGATCTGCAACCATAAGTAGCAACTAGGATCTACAATTGTGATCTGCAGCTCATATGTATAGTGGAATATATAAAATAGAATAATTTTGAAAAGAAAGAAAGAGTAGTGAGATGTACTTGTGAAGTATGATAATGTATTGAAGTAGGTGAATTTTTGATATGTTGTAGCTAATATTTTGGAATGGGATTTGTAGCTTGGCTATATAGATAAATCAATCCTATAAACCAAGAATATGAAAGAAGATGTCTAATGTGAAATCTTGTTTTTTCAGTAGCTTAAAAAATCTTGAGATGGAAACTTGAAAGAAGGAAAGTCTTCTTCTTTTATATATGCACCGAGGACAATGCCAAAATAAGGGTGAAGGGAAAGTAATACCCCAATTTTGAGTTATATAATGCTAGAATGATGAATTCTAAAGCCAAAATATCCTTGTAGAATGTTGAAGAGATGAATAATGTAGAATACTAGGGATCCACAACCAGATGTAGAAGCTAGGATTTGTAGCTCATATGTACAATGGAATGTATAAAAGATAATACTTCTTAAAGGAAAGAAAGAGTAATGAGATATGATTGTGAAGTATGATAATTCCTTGAAGTAGTTGAATTTGTGATATGTTGTAGCTGAGCGTCTGGCATGGGAGTTGCATCTTGGATCTGTATATTGGTTATAGAGATAAAGAAATGCTATAAACCAAGAAGTTCAAAGAAGATGTCTAACATGAAATCTTGTTTTTTCAGAAGCTTAAAAAATGTTGAGATGAAAACTTGGAAGCAACCAAGTCTTCTTCTTTTTTATATTCACTAAGGACAATGCAAAAATAAGCGGGAGGGAAAAGTAATACCCAAATCGTGACTTATAGAATAGAAGAATGAAAGTAGACTACCACCACAAAGTTATATTGATATGGTGCTAGAATTTTAATGGCATCTCTAATGGACAGACAGTTGGGATAATAAGGATACCCACTAGATCATTTTCCACAAAATGGGGGAAATGTAATCTAAGTCACGAGAGGGTAGGATGGAGGCAATTAAAACATTCCTAGGATCTCATGTAATGGAATCCACACTACAAATATTTCTTATACCTTTGTCCCTCCTTTGGTGGTATTTGCCATGGGGTTGGACAATATTTTTCATAGAGTGGGTCTCAACTACAACTATTGGGGGCATGGATCTCATCAAACAATGTGACTTATTATATTTTTCTTGTTCTTATCTTATCTAGTATGACACATTGATGATGGTATGACTCCAAATGTGTGGTTTTATAGGCTTGAAAGATAAAATCCTATTAAATATATATGGATGAATTTACATGATATTGAGAAAAATTGTAAGTTTTTTGGATGGGCTCTCCTGAAGTTCATACAGGTTGATGTGTGCTATATCTAATGGAATTTTCACAATCTAGCAAATGTGACATACTTGGCTTGATAAATATGCTTCATCACAACCATTATAACACTCAATAATTGTCTCTCTCATTTGATGGACAGTTATATGACATACAACCAAACAGGTATTTGTCAGATCTATCTTTGTCGAGTGAGGGAAGTTCAAGTAGAATAGAGGAAAGTGAGACATCTAGTAGGCCTAACAAGCAGAGATAAACTAGTGGTGAGAAGATCAGAAGAAAATTCCATAGATTCATGGAATTGTTTCTTGCTAAAGGGGGGTCATGTTATTATGATGATGAGAGAATAGATGACATTGAGGTTCCCTTGAGGTACAACCATCTATTGAAACAATGGGTACCAAATAAACATGTATTTTTTTGTCAACAAAAGGATATACCACATTGTTCCATCGTCATTATATGGTTTGGGAATATTTTCCATTGATGGCATAAAGGTTTGTTATGGAGGAATAACTAAATTGATGGAGAATGTGGGACCCTGTTACATATAAAAATATTGGATATGACTAGTCCAATATACAAAAAGTATGCAAAGATATGGCGTGGATGAAAATTATATACAGCTAAAAGACAATGATCAAAATAAAGGAGCATCTATTTATATTGACGAATGGTCAAAAGTAGTGGGGAATAAACAGTACATTACCTGCAACCACAAATAAGCAACCCAATTGCATATTTGAAGGGAATGAAGGAAATTTTCTATTCGTATGTGCATTAAAATCAATAGTTGCAGGAGAAGAGTTGTTGAGTTATTACAATTTGAATAGAGTAGATATAAACATTTATATTACAAGGGAAGTATGTATACTATTTTACCCAACCTGTAAACAATGAATATTATATTTTATGATTGTCATTTACTATAATATAGCTACACCAGTCAATGTTTCACAAAATATTGCTAGTCCATAAACAACACTAAGACGAGTTTCAACATCTTTCTCATCAAGATTTTCCAAGACAAGACAAGAAACATACATTGTATTGAATATGATCCTCTAAACTAGAACCAAAAACTCATATGGTAGTACATTTAATGATGATATCAATCCTTGTTTTTATACCACATTAGGATTACTCCTCAAAGTTTTAAATATTTTGATGTTACATTTTTTATAAGTAAATCAATTTGCATAGATTCGATTTTCTTCAATTTTTTGTAATTCTTATATTGACATTGCTTTGTTGGAAACACCATTGTCCTAGGGTGACAAGGGGAAGGAAATAGCCTTAGAGTAGTCCATATATTATATAGAGTAATATTTTACTTATGAACAAATTTATTCCTCCACGAAACCAATCCAAACAATAACAAAGATTGTGAGAAAATCAAACATTGAACTTGCTTCCTTGATTCAAATTCAACTGTGGACACAGGAGATAAGGAAAGAATTAAGGCCTTTATGGACAAAATTTAATGATATGGGGTAATAAATATATTTATTTATCCCATTTATTTATTTTGGATTTTAATTTTTATACTCTTACAAGTCCTTTATAAAAAAAACTCTTTATTTTTACAGGAGCTTTTGCAGGATTTTGATCTCGAGGATGTGCCTAGGAAGGCCCATGTTGTTGCTAGTGCCATTTATACACCAACACAACATCATACCATCATGTCAGTCACTCAAATTGGCACACCCTTCAGGTTCAATGTTGGTGCTACACCCGACCTTGATGAGTACATGCTAGAATGTGCACGGGATGATGTGGATGAGCATGGATTTTCACATTATGAAGCATGATTTCTTGGATCTTCCCATGTCACTAGAACAAGAAAATTAATGGTTACCTTTTTGGTAAATTATGATATCATACCTATGAAAATAGAAAACCTTCCAGGTATTTAATATGTGTTTTATTTATTATGTACAATCTAATTGAAATTTTCATATAATGTGTGATTATTTTAAACTAATGATAATATGTTTTTGTAGGAAATGACACATTTTATAAGTGCATGAATTACTTTAAATTGGATATATTTGGTCCCACCATACATACAAGGTGGAATTCCCAAAGTTCCAAGTTAAAATATGAACTCATTAACAAGTTGGTTGACTTGTTCGGTGAGGGATCCTTCAGCAAATCTTGAGTCTCCTCAAAAGCAGGTGCATATTTAAAATATTTGTGGGACCAATATAGGGTTCATGTGAAAAAGAAACTAAGTATGAGTATCCTCTAATTATTCTTGAGAGGAAGTGGAAGGAAGGAAGATGAAAAGGAGAATATTTTATGAAAAGAAGGAAAGACACCACCCGACTCATGAAGGTATGTGACACTTCTAACAATGTAATTATGATTCTTTATCATTATTGTGACATCTAATTATGTATTCGAAACATTTCAATACAAGCTCCCAGACACATCCAAATCCACCAAGACCAGAATAGAAAAACATGGGTAGCACAAACTTGTCCCGAGTGGTTACTCGAAACTGGTCATATGAATTATAAGTATAAAAAAATCAATTGCATCCAAATAATATATTTTTAACAATTTTATTTTAATTTCACAGAAGAATCAAAATTCATGTTCGTAGGAAAATATGCAGGGATTGGATTTCAAAGAAACTCCAACATAGGAAGACCTTAAGATTTCTTTCAAGCATGACTTTCAAGCCGTGGTTGAATGTGGAAAAATATTGGGGGAAACACAAACTTCCAACACTCAAACCAACACACGGGTAAATAAAATCAACGAACATTTTTTATATTTAATTACTTGTACATTCTACTTTCGGACATAAAGTAATTTGTTTGTTTTTTTTAAGCAGTAAACCAATGAAGAAACAAGTGTCCCCACTAGTGGAACATAGCCTAGTGATGGTAGAGTGCCACCCAATGAAGGTGGTGTGCAACTCTGAATTAGAGTTATTTCATGTGCTATAAAAAATGTAGTATGGATTACAATTAAAAATATTTAATTTCAAATGGTGTATTAATTAAAACCTTACATGTTTCAACTCCAGAGAATCTAGAGAATGAGTCTAGAGAGGAAGAGAATCATATGGTTGCATATGAAACTACTCTTATTTCCTCTGCTACTCAAGCAAGTAAATAACACTCTAATGATCTTTTTATTAATGAAATACTTGTAATAATAATAACAAAAAATATCAATTTAACATTTCTTTATTATTTCAGTTGATGAATTGTGCCCCCCTTGCAACATCCTCGATGTCGTGAGTACATGACCAGGTTTTCAATAAGACATGCAAAGGCTATAAAAACTGAATGGGAAGAAGGAACTAACGAACTACTTTATGAATTCATTTCAAACATAAAGAAATCGAAAAAGAAATGCTTGTACTTAGAAACATCATGTACCATATTGTGAAAACATATTTTTGATGATACAATTTACCGAGATGAAGTATTTTGTGTCTAAATAACTGAATGAATGAATGTAATATGTTAATGGATGATTGTTATATGTTTCTTTATGTACAAAACCACATACGTTTCTTATGAATTTTTTGTTTTCTTGCGTCTATGTATGAATCTTAATGTCTTTCTTTCAACTATTTTCTAGTATATAGTTTGTGTACTAGGGAATTGAGAGTGATGTTGGGGGGAGGGAGGGGGGGGGG
>ML781376.1:195318-207983 GCA_009831015.1 Picea engelmannii | reverse complement strand
ATTCACATGATTGGCATGTTCAGTATAGAATAAATTAATATTTGGATCATCTTGGAGAAAACCTCCCTCGATCCAACATAGCAACAACAAAGCCAATGTTGACTTCATTGTTGCTCTGTCAAATCAAGGGAGGTTTTCTCCAAGATTAGGCTACTCCAATAAATTGTTATCGAAAACAAGAGGATTTGATTCATGTATTCATGAACTCAAGTACTTTTAATTATTATTCATCCATAAAAGTGTTGGTTAATTTATTTTATTATTTTGTTGATTCTTTAAGTCTTGGTTAAATTATCAGAACAACTACTGGAGGAGTTCTATTGGAGAAATGTCAAACAAATATCATACGTGGAAAACCATCGAATATCCATGTATTTGATTTTTTATTTCATTTCTAATTTCAATTGATTTGTATGATTGACATGATGCTTTATTTTGTGATTTTGGTTCTTCCTACTCACTTAGATCTATCTTCCACAAGACAATGACAAGTTGCAATCGGAGCTCATCTCCATATTCAAATTCTTCCACCATAATAATTAATTTTGGCCATATAATAAATTATTCCACTCTTCCACTCCCTTATCTTGAATACTCCATTGTAGAATCTTTTTGTTTGATCTAAACACCAAACTAAAATCTAGAACTAGTTGCATGCATTGTGACTATTTGGCTATACACTACACTTGGCATGGGTTGTTACAATGAGCCGATAGTCATCATAGGAGGTTTGGTAATGGAAATTTATAGAGGGATGTCATTTCTTATGAACTCCAAATGGAGTGGTAGGAAATTATCTACTAGTATAAGTTCCATGTGAAGGTGAAAAAACTTTTTGATTATATCCTCTTCCTCATTCTCACCTAATATGATTACCCATCCAAATTAATATCCCATAGATGCCACCATTTCCTTTTCCCTTTTCACTAACATCAATTCCTTGTGTATGTTCCTTAATTCTCAACCCTCCATAGCTTGTGTATGGTTTAAGTTTCTTTGATAACAAGGCAATGAATCACATGTCACATGGGATTGACCTTCCCTCTCCATTTTCCAATGAGCCTCTACCAAAACATTATAAATATAAATCCTCCATGCGTGTGCGTAGGGGGAATTAGTTCTATTGTATCCAAGATAGGTCTAGGAAGTGTGATTGGCATCATCATTTGCAGGGGTCGATAAGGGATGTCCAACTACATTGTTATGAGAGTTTCATATTAGCCATTGATAATGATGACCATATTGACCCCTTTTTACATCAATTCCAACACCATAACACCATTTCCAATAGTTAATTACTATATACACATGCTAAGGAAGGATGGGGTGGTAGGCTAGTCTCACTATTGGGTCATAATCCATTCCATGAAAAATATGCATAACCATTTTACTTTGTGTCTCCAATTAATTCCTACCCTCCCAAAAGTTGTATCTTGATTTCACTACATCCACAACTCCAAAAGGTCATATGTCCCTTTCATTCAATTAATCATTGTCTTATCATTATTTCTTTGTCACCCATTCACTCTCAATGATGGAGAGAGTGAATGGGATATAGAGAAATAATCACAAGACAATGATGGATTCAATGAAATGGACATATGACTATTTGGAGGTGTGGAGGTAGTGAAATCATGGTACAAATTTTGGTCAAATCATGATACAAAGTTCTAGATCCAACTCCAAATCACATATTTTGAAAAGGTACCAATTTTTAAATTTAATTATGGTTTGCTAGCAATTTTTCAACATGTATCATCTTTGTTTGAGAACAACACTTTAGATCAATCCTTCCTTTATTATCTATCCATAGAAACAAAAATTAATATATGCCACTGTCCTGTTTTTTCTCACCCTCCACCTTCACATATGTTGGGGGTTTTTTAGATGTATTTTAAAGGAAGCTAATTTCCCAAATTAATGTCAAATTAGGGATCGTACAAAATTATAGACTATAATGAAAAGTATATGCAACACTCAAATCTCAATCTAACTGCAGATAAATAACAAGCATAAAAAAGAGAAATACCACACTTGATCTCAAATATAATCCTAGTTTTTCCTCACAAGGATGAACTTAAGACAATGATGTTAGACCAATTATGAAATCTTTGTTATTTATTCATACACAAATATCAATTAGATAGAGAACATGGTCAATGAAACAAAACTAATTTTTCCAATAACGAGAAGAATATAATCTTCAGATTTACATTAACCATGAACTCATTCAAAACCATGTCATAATGAAAATGTCAAATCACACATACATAAACACTCTACACTAGATCTGAAACAATCAACTAACTAAGAATTATGCTAAACTAACTATGGAAAATAACTATAGTATATGGTTTCAGGAGGGGGCCCTACCTGCTTCCACCAGAAACCGGTAACAATTTACAGAAGAAATGATTTAATCAACACAATAGAATATACACCATAACTGAAAGAGAAAACCTGAAATATTATTTAATTAAATTATGGAAAAAAACACATAGGAGCAATAATATTCTTCATAAAATGGTTAACCACACCCTTCAAAGTAAGGAGAGTTTTATACAAAAAAATAGGAAAAGTATTTGGAATCGATAAAAATGATTCAATGTTCTAGTTCTAGTTTATAACTATAATTTGGTAACAAAATCTAGCATTGTGCTAAACGATAGCACTTACATCAAACTATCTTCCCCAAATCATGAATCAAGCTCTGTAACAGATCGATTCATATCATATGTAGATACAAATCCCTCATTTTCATTCTCGTTCACATCAAATTTGTTGTTCTGGCCCATTTTGTTAGTCAAAACATGATCCTCTTTTGATATATACTGGATCTACAACATTTGTAGTTGCTTCCAAATCACACCGTGTTTGACAATTTCAAATCAGTGCATTTGCATCTGCCTCCAAATCGCTCCCTTTTGGCCATTTCTACAAATAAACTTGTACAGAAGTAAGCACACAATATATTCTATCACTTAATTCATGTGATATACAAAAGTAATAATCAAGACTTTACCTATACAAAGTTACATGTTTTCCCCAAAAAGAATGTTTTCCTCCTAGACTATAATGGAAAAAAATAGTCAAAAATGATTATTTATATGAATAGGAAATAACAAAATGGAGTCTCAACATCACCCCCCAATTGTAGTGGTTTCATGTCCCAATGCAACATATTACTCTGAAGATTCAGGGTCTGGTTCCCCATGGGGAACATTTTCCAAATACCATTGAATCCAATAAATTCTTGTTTAGCCTTATTCCTATGGAAACCTATAGCCCTTTTGACTCGTGAATTCTTTCCAAAGTTCTTCCTCTTTCCCAGGCTCTAAGGTTTCAAAAAGGATAGGGAAATGGAACCTCAATCCAATCCATTGGGTCCCCAATGATTTCAATCATTTCATATATCTGGGTACTCTATCTAATGTTGAGTGAAAAATAGATAAGCACAAGGGTTCCCTTATATGTTGTTCAAATGAAAGGTATTGCAACCTTTTTTGTATACAAAATATTGTCTCAAGCATGTTTAAGGCAATCTAGTTTTCACAAAAGGAGAGGGTTGCCTTCTGATTTTCTTCTAAAGTAGAAACAAATGTTGTACTTTTCATGATTTCTATTCTTTCTGCAAACAACTTGGTACAATTAGGCTCACCTCTTAATTTTAATCCTTCTATCTTCTCAATTCTATCAACAAAAGACATGGCTTTGTTCCATTGAATTTGATTATGTAGAAAGGATGTAAAAGCCTTGATTTGTACATCACCAACATATGAGTTTGGATCCTATTCAATGTGTCCTTTCATCACCATTTCAAACTTTTATAGATCACAAAGAATGTTTGTATCTTCTTCACCCAAAATCTTGTACAAGGCCAAAAATTGATCTACAGAGTTAATGTAACAACTAGAACCTGAAGCAAGAGCATGGGCATTGTTGGCACAGGGGCAAACCTAGGGTTCAATGCTACAACAATGCACCAACAAATCCCTAACTATTGGCCCTTTCGGCAACACCTGCGGAGCAGATGAAGTCTCACTCGAGGTAGAGACAGGGGTGGTTTCAAGACTCAGGTGTCTGCAACCTTAGCTGGGACACAGATTTGTGATTGTACTACTTAATAAATCACTTAGAACCATCAGTTCCTCAATATGTAATCAATACCCACTTCACTAATAAAACAGAGCATCGCAGCATTCACACTAATTTAATGTATTTAAGAACTTAGAATAGGTACATAGATCAGATCGAGAAAATAGTTACTTAGCCATTGAGTTATTTCCATAACTTTTATATGGATCGTATGGATTTGGTACTTGGCGGTGCATTTCTCTTGACATCTCTTCATTCTATCTACAATTGACAGGGCCTTCAGTTGTGTCGTTATGTGTTTGCATGCTTCTTCACTTCCTGGATCTGCGAATCCAGTGCCTGTAACTCTGGTTTCTCAGTAAGATTCTCATACGTTTGGGCACTGTGATTAATCAACTGATTTCACTCCAAGGAAAGATCTTTTAGTCTGTCAACTACACTCCAGGAATTTTCTTCCCTTTGATATCTTACATCTTGTGGGGTCTCAAGCACTGCAAGTAGCTCCAAGTCTACTATGTGTTGTTGTAGTTGTTGAATTACTTCTTCAAGTTGTGCCACCTATTGTGGAACTCTCTCTTAGGCCTTTACTTCGACGACTGTCACAGAGAAAATTTCTTTGTTGACCCTTTCCTTTACTTTGAGTTGCTCCACGAGAAACTGTTCCTTGCTTTGTTGCAGTTGTTCTCTTTCTTCATCCCACTTCGCTTGGAGAGAAATATTTTCCCGTTCTGTAGTATTGTGTTTCTCTAAAAGGTATCTCTGTACTTTTCCTAGAGCCTGGATGGCTTGTGTTGTTTCTTCTTGTGCTATTTGAAGGTGAGCTTCAAATGTATCAGCAATTCTGTGGAGTTGAGCTGACTCATTTCCCAGTTCTGGTGTTTCCAATGGCAGAGGCGCAATGGGAACTGGGTGGCTAGACTATAGTGCCTGTTCCACCCCTTGAAGTTCAACCTTAATTCGATTGTATATATCCTCCTACTTAGCCTCTTGCTTCTCCTCTATCTCCATCGAAGCATCGTTTAGGGCTGCTACGATGAAATCAAAGTCATCTGAGGTGAGGGTAGTCTACATTTTGGTCATAGAGGCTTTCGATTTCTTCTGAGAATAAGGCTTCGGGGGAGGAACCTTCCTTTTCTTCGAGGGATCCTCCTCATATCTAGGATGTGTAACCTTGCCTTTATTCTGTTCAACTTCTGCGCTATCTATCCCTCTACCATCTCCTCCTTGCGCAGGTGAGATGGAAACAGTCTTCACTGAGGTACTACTTACATCTTGGGCTTCTTCATTTTTCTTTGTCTTGCTAGGTCCAGGTGTATCATGCACTGCTTTTGGACTATCAATATCGAACATCTCTGCAGGATCTGCTAGGATGAGGATGTTCACCGACCAGTCTTTAGTAATCTCTTCTAAGTCCTCATCTGTCAGCTTGTATTAAGACTGAAGTTGCTTATTGTGCTTGTCAGCGTGCACTGTAATATAAATGAAATGGTAGTCCACGTTGAATTTCATTAAAGGTCGAAACCTATGGAGAGTATTCGACGTGATGCGAGGATGGACTAGATGGTTGTCTTTAGCTGGTTTTAATATGTATGGAATATGACATTTGACTTCCATTACTTGTTCATGTCACTGGAATACCACAGTGTACTGAACTTCATGGCCAGAGGTTCAAAGGGCTTGATGTATGGGAAGGTTGCACCTTTTGGCATCTCCCATGCGATGAAAGCGATCAGGATTAGAAGCTAGTTGAAATGGAACCCATATCCCTAATTTTTCGCTTCCCTGTAGTCCAGTTCCAACTAGTTCACAAGGTACTTCACCCAATTCATTTGTATGCCCTCTGCGCACTTTCATGTGAGGTCGACTGCAAAGCCAGTCACTTGCGTGGGTCGATTCTTGTGGACTGACTTTCCTGCAATCAGCTGACAGGAAAGGTGCACTATGCCGCTTTGGATATAAGCTACCTTGTAGCCTCATGTTCCCTTCTTGACATCTTCATGATTTTCCTTGATCCTTTGTGCGAGATCGTGATCCATGGATTTTCCAGGATTGAAATCCTGTGGGTCAGAGCCTTGCATGCTAAGCCCGGTGATCCGATTGATCAATGTCGGATCCACTATGATACAACGATTTAACCACAAGTATCTGCCATGGTAATAGGATAGAAGCATCTTGATGCATGCATTCACTTCTTGGTGCCTTCCGAAGTGAGGAATATTCATGACATTGAGTAGTGTGGACTGTGCAAGGTTCATAGTCCATGACTGGGAAACTATCTTTGAATTATCTCCCTTTGTTCTGGTCAGGTATTTATGTGGTGCAAGCATGTTGTAGACCTTCATGTCGTCAAGGTTGAAGTCGCTAAACTTCAACACTGCAATCTTTTCCTTATCTGTGCGAATTGCGCGTATCCCCTTTAGGAGGTACACAGTGACCAAAGCGTACTCAAATTCTCTGGGCACACTATCTCAATTTATTTCACCACTTAGAGGTGGTAGATAGGCGAGTAAAATCCTTGAAATCAACTTAGCATTCACGAGATCATCTCTGCGCTTAGTTTTTTTTTCATCAGCTAGCCAGGATGGTCCAGCTCAAGCATTTGATGGAGAGGCTAGTAGCCCTCTCATGGATGATGCTTGTACACCTATGGATAATCCTCTCTTCGACATGACTCTTTCAGTCATCAGGTCGATCAAAAATTCTTCAGCAGCTTTCTCTGTAGTGCTCAATTCTTCTGAGGTACGTACTCGGGGTTAACAATCACAGTTTTGGGGAACATCTTAGATAAAATACTGAGATAGAAAGAAAGAGCGCGATGATCACTGTATAAAATCGGCATGGTCTGCAGGCTCAAATTCTCAATTGGAAAAAATGTTCTCGGTGCATGGCACAGCGGGATAAATAGGGAACTTTGAGAACGGTTCACTTCCAATGGGTATGAGCCTCCATTAACTCTTGTTTAGTCCATTATGGCGTGGTCCAATGGTTTGATGGCGAACCATAATTTCCTTTCTTCCCATTCCGAGCGTCGATCGAACAGTTATAATGTCCCCAACGGCTATATTTCTTCGTCATGGTGAAGTTCCATGTGTCATTGTTATGATATCCCGGCGAAGCTCTAATTCTAAAAATCTTTTGTCTACGAAGTTCCCTCTAGGACCTTCTGCAACTTTTCTATCTTAGCTCTCTTCTTACTTAACTTTCTAGCCTTTTTTCCAGTGAGCTTCATCTCAGTATTTCTTTTTCCATTTTGATTCTTATCTTCTTTTAACATAGTTACTTTGCGCTATTGAGATTCTTCCCTAGGGTTCCTGGATAATACTTTGTCTTTGTTTGGGGTAAGTTCTTCAGTTTTCTGTGGGTCTTCTAATGTTCTTGCAACTTCGACATCTGGGTTGCTAGTGTTAAATATTTTCGATCTGTTCTCTCATTCTTCAATCAAGTGTGTGATCCTTCTGGTCATGAAGTCTTTTAAATCTTGTTTCTTTTGTTCCAAAACTTCTTCTTCTTCCTTTTGTCTACCTTGATCTCTATCAATCCAAGGTTTTCCTAGTAACATGGTAAGTGGGGCACTTTCTTCAACAAATTTAATAATCTCAAAATCTTCTTCTGTTGAGGTTCCATTAGCGTTCATAGGTATGCGAGCGATATTCCCACATAGGTTTATTAGCTTTCCTCTGAATAGTCCTATTCCTCCTAATGAATGGATCATAGCAGGATTTCCTATGGCTTCTAAAGTTCTTTTTATTATGATATTCACATGTGTTTCTTCATCCAAAATACAGTCAATGTCGAAGTCTCCTATTCTTACTTCAATGCATTATTTTTCCTTGAAGATCTCTAATAGTTTGACATGTCGATGGTCATTCATGGTTTCATTTATTTGCAGTAATATTTTCTCTGATTCTTTCTAGGGTTCTGCCATTTTTGGATTTGTCCTAGGGTTTTCTTTATTCAGATTCATTTCTTCCAGCTTAGCAATCATTCTAGGGAAATCTAACACTTCATGGTCCATAGCTTTACAACAAAGACAACCAGGTCTTTTCCCAGGGCATTCCTTAGCAAGATGTCCCGATCTTCTGCAACTATAACAGAGGGTTAATCCTTTATTTATTTTAAATGATCCCCAACCTTTCCAGTACTGCGCACTAGGATCATGGTAGCTAACCTGCAAAAACATCTTTCTAGGATCCTGCATCCATTTGTTAGTCCAAACATTCTTTCTATGCATAGGTATAACATATCTTTCACTATTCTTATCAGATCTACTCATATCAAGCCTTCTTTCATCTATTAATACCCTAGTTTTCAATAGGACAAAACCTATCAATCATACCTAGATCCATACTTTAGAAAAAAAAAATTCCACTTATCTTACTTCTACAGAGAATAAAGATTCCAGATCTAAATCTTTTAACTATTCTTACCTTTTATCAAAGAACAGAGTTTGCAGATCTTACCTCTTTTAATCAGAAATTATTACTTTTACCTTTCTTAGAGCACAAAGCTCTCAGATCTCGCTTCTTTCCTTCAGATCCGATCTCCTTTATTCAGATCGAGCTTCTTTATTTAGCACGGGGATTTATAAATCTAGTAGGATACTGTGCACTAGGGAACAGATCTACGCACTGAGATTTCACAATATCAGGTCAAATATTTGCACAAATATTCTTCTTTCTCAGTTCCCACCAATCACAGTTTCAGGTCCCAGAAATGAAACCATTTGTTGGCATAGGGGTAGACCCAAGGTTCAACGCACCAACAAAGCCCTGACTATTGGCCTTTTTGGAAACACATGCAGAGTAAATGAAGTCTCACCCAAGGTAGAGGCAAGGCTGGTTGCAAGACTCAGGTGTCTGCAACCTTAGCTGGGACACAGATTTGTGATTGTACTACTTAATAAATCATTTAGCACCGTCATTTCCTCAATATGTAATCAATACCCACTTCACTGATAAAACAGAGCTTCATAGCATTCACACTAATATAATATATTTAATCACTTAGCATAGGTACATAGATCAAATCGAGCATATTAAGAACTAAGCATGTCCATATAGATTAGATCTAACATTCCCACATATAGTAAGCACAAATCATAAGTAGATCTATCTAAATACATCAAAGCAGTTAGAAAATAACATGTGAATACATCAAGATAAGGCACAAAGAAAGATAACACACTATTTGTGTGGTTCACCCCCACCCTAAGGATATGTCCACCAACTCTTTTTTCTTTATTGTATTCAGTCAATCAGTTACAATCACAAAGCCTCAAAACCCTTTCTCCGCACAGGACAGAAGATCTACGCAGCTCGCTAGATCCTTCTTCCTTGCATTACAGCAGTAAGCCTTCCACAATCTGCTACAAAGACCTGCACTTAGCTCTGGAAGTCTCTTACAGTCATGCACAAAGCACTTACAAACTCTACTTGCACTTAGCATACATTCACATCACATAGATGCACCCTCCCACTTCTTCTATCTAGCCCAAGCATCTATTTATATATACAAAATAGGCCTAAACATGGGTAAACCCATGGGTCGATGTCCCATTCCCGTTACATATTCCCACATCCCAAAAAGGACCCAAAATTTTGGCATATTTATTATGGGCAGACAAAAGGTAGAGTATGTGTTTTTCATTGATGGCAAGCTCAGCCTGATGATGACAAACAAGAGAAAGTGGCAAGACCAGCAGTGCAACGATGATCGCATGGCAAGATCAAAAGCGTAAACTCCATTTCAGAGTTTCGGATACTGGGAGCTAGAGGAGTCAAGGAAGCAACTCACGACATAAAATCATGAAATGTGAAACCACGACTTAATCTCCATTTCGGAGTTTCGGATACCGGGAGTTGAAGGTGTCAAGGAAACTCACGACAAGAATGATGAAATCGTGAAATGCAAAACCACGACTTAATCTCCATTTCAGAGTTTCGGATACCTGGAGTTGGAGGTGTCAAGGACACTCACGACAAGAATGATGAAATCGTGAAATGTCGAAAGGGACTATTGTGAGTCTCAAAAACCCAAAAGGAAAAATTCTGAAATCTCGTCAACCGTCCATCTCAGTGGGTTATGTGAACCATTCGATCACTTCGGAGATTTTGTGATCATGAATTTTATAATGTTGGAGTCATGATGAATCGAAGGGAAAAATGTTGAAATCTCGTTAGTCGTTCGATTAAGAAAAGAAGGGATCATATTATGAAGTTTTGTGGACCATTGATCTGGCTCCATTTCGGGGATTACGACTTGGAGTGTCGAGACACTTCTTCACAGGAATGTCGAAAGGCCGAAATGTCGAAATGTGAAATGGTGAAATCAACGTGAGACCCTATGTTTGTAATCCAATGGTGTTGGATACCTAGAAATCTGATCGAAGGGCTATTGTTTCTCTTCATGATTAATTGTTCAGTTACGATTCAATGAGCAGAACCGAATCATGGTTCTTGGATGGTTGGCATTTCATTTGTTGAAGCGTTGTTCTATGGATTTGAGGGGTAACCGAAGGGGTTTTAGAATATAAAAGAAACACGCAGTGACTATGTGTGGTTGGTTGTTCTGAATGAAAAATGAGTTGAACTGTAAGAAAGGGAAAATTACAGTATGCACAGTGTGAGACCAATAGTATGTGTAGTGTGAGATAAAACTCAGAGATGAGTAACAGATGAGAAATAGACAGAAGCAAGAGAAGAATTTCAGAACAGCTTGAAGCAGAGCATAATTGAAGAATAGACAGAGGAAGAGAAGAATTGCAGAACAGTTAGAAGCAGACCAGATTTACAGAACAGAGAAGAAGTGGCAAGAATCGATTTATCTGTGTTGTTGGTTATTCAATCATTTATTTATAATCAAGGAGGTAGGGTGGTGCTAGGGAGGACTGTGGTCCTTTGACATTCGAGTTGGTTCTTGAATATTGGGAGTTGTAGCTTCCATCTAGTTGTGGCTAGAAAACAGGGTGGCAGGGTGGTGCTTGAGAAAACACAGAGTTTTCTATATGTAAGTTGGTGATTGTATAAGTGGAAGTAGGTGATTCCATCCAGTCGGTGCTGGAACACTCAGGGAGTTGGTGCTTCCTTCTAGTGGGTGCTATAGAAACCAGAGAGATGGTGCTCTCAAACAAGTTGGTGCTTGTATAAGTGGAAGTAGGTGCTTCCATCCAGTCGGTGCTGGAACACTCAGGGAGTTGGTGCTTCTTTCTAGTCAGTTCTAGAGAAACCAGAGAGTTGGTGCTCTCAACAAGTTGGAGCTTGTAAAAAATAGGTAGTAGCCTCACTTTGAGTTGGTGCTCAAACATAGATGATGTACAGAACTTAAAAGACTGCATATCATTTCGAAGAAGAAGAGGTTTTCTCCCTTTATGGGTTTCCTCGTGAAAATTTGTCTCTGTGTATATCTTATGTGTGATCGATGCTCATTATTTATGTTGTTCATATTATGTATAATATTTATGGTCACTTGATAAAAGATTAAAAATGGCTTAATGGACTTAATATTGTTTAAGCACAGTAACAACTAATTCACCCCCCCCCCCTCTCAGTTGCCTTAGTAATTTCAACAATTGGTATCAGAGCCAGTTTCTTTTATCTAAAGGTAGATCTGTAAGCTTAAACATGACAAGTCATGAAGGGACTTTAGCCACTAAGCCTCCTTTGTTTGATGGAACAAATTTTTCCTTTTGGAAGGTTAGAATGAGAACATACCTAATGGCCTTAGGTGATGATGTTTGGGATGTAGTAGAGATTGGGTACATAAAGCCTGTTGTGCTAGCTTCCAAGGATGATAAGTTAGAATTTAGATTTAATGCTAAGGGAATGAATACTATCTTGAATGGACTTGCAGAAACCAATTTTGTAAAGGTGATGCATCTTCAAACTGCCAAAGAAATGTGGGATAAACTTATTAGCAACTATGTAGGAAATGAGAAAGTAAAAGATGCCAAACTTCAAACATTTAGGTTGAAGTTTGAACAACTAAAGATGAATGAATATGAAATAGTTAGCAAGTATTTTTTAAGATTTGAAGAACTTGTGAATGCCATGAAGGGTCTTGGTGAGAATATTGAAGAATCAATTTTAGTTCAGAAGATTTTAATATCTTTGCTTGATAAATTTAATCCAAAAGTCTCTGCAATAGAAGAACTAAATGATCTTAAAACTCTATCCATTGATCAACTCCTAGGAACATTAACTGCATATGAAATGATAATCAACAAAGATAAATCCATTACTAGAGAAGCATCTTTTAAAGCAGACAAGAATAATGATTCAGATTTAGATGATATTGAGGCAAAATTTGTGAGAAGGTTAAAGAAAGGATCAGGAAAATATCAAGGAAATCTTCCCTTCAAATGTTTTAACTGTGGTAAGATAGGTCATTTTGCATCTAAGTGTCCCCATCAGAAAAAGGACCAAAACTCTAATGATGAAAAGAAGTACAAATTCAAGAAATATAGTAAAAAGAAAAGTTTGTGTGCAAATAATGACAATTCCTCAAAAGACATAGATAGTGATTCATCATGTGAAGACAAAGTGAATGATTTTATGCTTATGGCTATGGGAGAT
>ML781376.1:182527-195268 GCA_009831015.1 Picea engelmannii | reverse complement strand
AAATAATGCACTCCCTGCTCAAGGAAATCATCAGCATGGAAGAAATCGACCTGCTCAAAGAAGACAACCATTTTCCAGGTACCAAGGATTTTTCTATGGATATTGTTTTTTTTGTTCTAACTTTGGTCACAAAGTTGTAAACTTTTCTTTAAAATTTAGATATGAGAAAGCAAGACATTCAAGGTATAGATATCTTCCAAAACAATGAATGAGACACCCAAGTAAAAAAACTCCACAGATTGCAAAACACTTGATGGTTGGGAAAAGGACACAGGTTAAGCATAACAATCGTTATGACTCTTTAAACAATGAACCAGAATGTTATATCTGCCATAACTATGGACATAAAGTTGTTGGTTGTCGCTTAAAGAACTATGAATCAGATTTGAATTCCTCTGGTGAAAATGTCAAGGTTTGGAAGAAGAAAGAAAGTGATAAGTGTGGATTAGCGTTGTTGGCTCAAAGACAAAAGAACTCATGGAATATAGATAGTAGATGTTCCAAGCACATGATTGGAGAAAATGATAGGCTTCTTCTTATAAGAAAAATCAAAACAGGAATTATGATCCTTGAAAATGATGAATAAGGTAAAAACAAGGATAAAGGGATGGTGAGTTTAAGTAATGGAAAAGGAGATTCTCGGGATGATCTTCCTATAGATGGGATGAAACATAATTTTCTCAATGTAAGTCAAATGTGTGACAGAGGATGTAAAGAGGTGGTCCTTTCCAAAGACTGTAAGATAAAGTCTGTAAACTCAGGACAAGTGGTGGCTAAAAGAATAAGGAAAAACAATAATGTTGATGTTGAATCCTCCCCTACAAGTAAAGAAGAAGATTCAGATACAATAAAAGAATGTTTAGTTAGAATTTATCCCATGGAAGAAGTAGAAGAAGAATCATGTCATAAGATGAAAGCATAAGTTTTGAAGGATGGTAAATCAAACACCCAAAGCAAGTTCTTGAACAACTCCATGACCCTGGATAAGCTCTTGGATAGTTAGAGATCACCAACTAACAAATTTGGTGTTGGATACAACAAGGAAAAAATCATTACTCTTAAGAAACCTGATATAGGTCCTTCATTTGTGAGAAAGAAAAGCAGGTATGAGAGTGGTTGTAGCGGTTTTTTCTTGTGATTGAATATGGTCATAAAAGCCTTGGATTGTAGGGATCATGGAAGAAAAATGAAATTGAAATAATAAAGATCGATGAGAATCAATGGGGAGATCCAAGGGTTATTTAAGAAGTATAAGATACAATTGCGCAGTGTTCAAGAAGGACAACAACATTCTAATGTACAAAATTATATACATGACATTCTGTAGAGATAACAAGAGGAAAGACCTTGTCAGGGAAAGCTAACCTTTTATAAACAAAGGAGGAGAACAATCAGAAGCAGAGAGAGAACAATGACAGGGGGAGTCATCTAGTTATGACAAGAAAAGTTTGATGAAGGAGTCCTAGTAAGAGAGGTGAGCAATATTGAGTCTGCTACAGAGGACACAGTTGAAGATGAAGATGAACAGGTCCAAGAATCAGAAGGAGAATACTCTGGCTTAGATACAAATACTCAGGCTAACATAAATTAGCAGAAAGAAACAAGCTCACCTCTCAGAACTGTTAGAAAGAATCATCCTGAAAATCAGATAATTGGAGATATAAATAAAGGAGTTCAGACAAGAAGGAAATTGATTAAAGACTCAGAACAATCTCATGTTTCTTTTTAATCTATGACTAAACCTAAAAATTTTGATGAAGCCAGCCAGCATGATGATTGGATTAGAGCTATGAATGAAGAGCTTGATCAGATTGAGAAGAACAATACTTGGGAGCTTGTCCCTAGACTTGAAGATAAGAATGTAATAGGTTCCAAATGGGTGTTCAAGAATAAAATGAATGAAAAAGGACAAGTTGTTAGAAATAAATCCATATTGGTCTGTAAAGGGTATGCACAAGTTGAAGGTCGGGACTTTGATGAAACTTTTGCACCAGTGGCAAGATTGGAGGACATCATAATGTTCCTTGCATATTCATGTCATAAGAACTTTAAAGTGTATCAGATGGATGCTAAGCCATCTTTTCTTAATGGAGATCTAGAGGAAGAAGTATATATGGATAAACCTGAAGGATTCTCATTGACAGATAATCCTAATTATGTTTGCAAGTTGAAGAATGCTTTATATGGACTGAAACAAGCACCACGAGCTTGGTATTATAGACTGGAGAATTTTTTACAAGACAAAGGGTTCAAGAAAGGTATTGTTGACAACAATATCTACATTAAGTCTGAAGGTGATAATTTACTAGTTGTTTTGGTTTATGTAGATGATATTATTTTTGGTTGTACTAATGAATCATCTATCCAGTGGTTTGCTAACTCTATGAAAATAGAGTTTGAGATGTCCATGATTGGAGAACTGTCATATTTTCTTGGTTTACAAGTAAATCAAATTTCTGCAGGAATATTTATCTCTCAAGAAAAATATTTGAAAGAGATGTTGAAGAAATTTTAGATGGAGGATTCCTCTCCTGTTAGTACCCCTATGGTGGTTGGTTGCAAGCTCAGTAAAGATGATATGTCACCCGATGTTGATCAAAGGACATACCAATCAATGATAGGCAATCTTATGTACATCACAGCATCCCGTCCTGATATAATGCAAGCTGTTGGAATGGTAGGTCATTATCAGTCAACTCCTAAACAAATTCACTTGGTAGTTGTCACAAGGATATTCAAATACTTGAAGGAAACAATGACTTATGGTCTGTGGTATCCCATAAATCAGAATTTTCAGTTAACTGCTTATTCTAATGTAGATTGGGCAAATTGTGTGGATGAGAGAAAGAGCACCAATGGAGGTGCCTTCTTCCTGGGTGACTTGTTGGTAGCATGGATTAGTAAGAAGAAGGGATCTACTTCCTTATCAACTACAGAAGCAGAGTACATTGCTGCTGCTACTTGTTGCACTCAGATTTTATGGATGATACAAACTCTTGCAGTTTTGAAGGTAACTTACACTGATCCCATTCCACTTCACTATGATATCACCAGTGCCATTAGTCTCTCTAAGAATCCTGTACTTCATTCAAAATCTAATCACATACCAATAAAATACCATTTTCTCAAAGAACAAGTTACAAATAGAATTGTTCAACTGAATTATATTCCTTCCACAGAACAGATAGCTGATATCTTTACTAAACCATTAACAGCGACCCCTTTTGGATATATTCGTCAAAAGTTGGGGGTTATAACTTCTTCCGTCTAATCTATTCACCTGATCAGGGGGAGTACTTATTGAATATCTATTGTATTTTTAAGTTTCTCATAGTTGACAAGGGGAATATGTACTGCAACAGCTCAGGGGGAGCGTGTTACTTCTTTGACATTGATGTCAAAGGGGGAGAAAGTGTAATGGTAAGGATTCTATGAGTAGTGTCTTCAAGGTTTCCATCAATGCCAAAGAGGGAGGTTGTTGGCATATTTATTATGGGCAGACAGAAGGTAGAGTATTTGTTTGTCATTGATGGCAAGCTCACCCCGATGATGACGAACAAGAGAAAGTGGCAAGACCAGCAGTGCAACGATGATCACATGGAAAGATCAAAAGCATAAACTCCATTTCAGAGTTTTGGATACCGGGAGTTGAAGGAGTCAAGGAAGAAACTCACGGCAGAAAATCGCAAAATACGAAACCACAACTTAATCTCCATTTCGAAGTTTCAGATATCAGGAGTTGGAGGTGTCAAGGACACTCACGACAAGAATGATGAAATTGTGAAATGTGAAACCACGACTTAATCTCCATTTTGGAGTTTCGAATACCAGCATTTGGAGGTATCAAGGACACTCACGACAAGAATGATGAAATCATGAAATGCCGAAAGGGACTATTGTGAGTCTCGAAAACCCGAAAGGAAAAACTCTGAAATCCTGTCAACTATCTATCTCAGTGGGTTATGTGAACCGTCCGATCACTTCAGAGATTTTTTGATCATGAATTTTATAATGTTGGAGTCACGATGACTCGAAGGGAAAAATGTCAAAATCCCGTCAGTTGTTCGATTAAGAAAAGAAGGGATCAGATTATGAAGTTTTGTGGATCGTTGATCTGGCTCCATTTCGTGGATTGCAACTTGGAGTGTCGAGACACTTCTTCACAGGAATGTCGAAATGCCAAAATGTCGAAATGCAAAATGGCAAAATCAATGCGAGACCCTCTGCTTGTAATCCAATGGTGTTGGATACTTGGAAATCCAATCGAAGGGCTATTGTTTCTCTTCATGATTAATTGTTTAGTTACGATTCAGTTAGCAGAACTGAATCATGGTTCTTGGACGGTTCGAGTTTCAGTTGCTGAAGCATTGTTCTAGGGATTTGAGGGGTAACCGAAGGGGTTGTATAATATAAAAGAAACATGCAGTGACTGTGTGTGGTTGGTTTTTCTGAATGAAAAATGAGTTGAACTATAAGAAAGGGAAAATTATAGTATGCATAGTGTGAGACCAACAGTATGCGCAGTGTGAGATAAAACTCAGAGATGAGTAACAGATGAGAAATAGATAGAAGAAAGAGAAGAATTGCAGAACATCTTGAAGCAGAGAAGAATTGCAGAACAGACAGAGGAAGAGAAGAATTGCAGAACAGTTAGAAGCAGACCAGATTTACAGAACAGAGAAGAAGTGGTAAGAATCGATTTATCTTTGTTGTTGGTTATTCAATCATTTATTTATAATCAAGGAGGTAGGGTGGTTCTAGGGATGACTTTGGTCCTATGATATTCGAGTTGGTGCTTGAATATTGGGAGTTGTAGCTTCCATCTAGTTATGGATAGAAAACAGGGTGGCAGGGTGGTGCTTGGGAAAACACAGAGTTTTCTATATGCAAGTTGGTGTTTGTATAAGTGGAAGTAGGTGCTTCCATCCAGTCGGTGCTAGAAAACTCAAGGAGTTGGTGCTTCCTTCTAGTGGGTGCTAGAGAAACTAGAGAGTTGGTGCTCTCAAACAAGTTGGTGCTTTTATAAGTGGAAGTAGGTGCTTCCATCTAGTCGTTGCTAGAACACTCAGGGAGTTGGTGCTTCCTTATAGTCAGTGCTAGAGAAACCAAAGAGTTGGTGTTCTCAACAAGTTGGAGCTTGTAAAGCAGAGTTAGTAGCCTCACTTTGAGTTGGTGCTCAAACATAGATGATGTACAGAACTTAAAAGACTACGTATCATTTCGAAGAAGAAGAGGCTTTCTCCCTTTATGGGTTTCCTCGTGAAAATTTGTCTCTGTGTATATCTTATGTGTGATTGATGCTCATTATTTATGTTGTTCATATTATGTATAATATTGATGGTCACTTGATGAAAGATTAAAAATGGCTTAATGGACTTAATATTGTTTAAGCACAGTAACAAATGATTCACCCCCCCCCCTCTCAGTTTCCTTAGTAATTTCAACACAAAAAGGGGTTGAGCTCCCATGATCTCTGCTTTTATCTCCTACTTCGACAGGCTGTCGAAGTCCCAAAATAGGTCAACATGACCAAGAATCTCCCAAAACATGGTCAAAGGCCAACAGGCATGTAATGAAGCCATTTGAATCTTGAGAAAAATAGAGTAAAATGGTGAAGGAACAGAGTATTCCCTCATGGCATGCCCTAGATGGAACAAATATTTTTTATCAAACTTCAACGCCTCTATCACCTTCTGTAACCTTGATATTTCCAATTGGTCATGTCGAAACCTCATTGTGTGATCTCTCTGTAAGGGTTCTATTGCTTCTTATTTTTCCATCAATTTGTCCATTTTTTTTTAAAGTACCTCTACCTTTTCTTGCCACTTTTTCTTTCAATTCAACATTGTCTTTAGATGCAAAAGTCATTTTCTTATCTTGATGTCCCTTTTCCATAATTTATTTTCCCATTTTATTTTCTTCTCCTACTTCCTGTAGCCTATTTTATTTCGATTCATTGTCATCAAGTGAAGCTAATAAATACAAAGGATCTACTTTTTCAACTTCCTGGAAGAAAAGGTTTAAACCCTCAAGACACTCATATAGCTTCAATTTCTCTTTTACCTGCCCCAATTCTACCATCAATTTGTGATTTCTTCTGAGAAATTTAATATTAACTCACTTCATCTTCTGATAGGAATGTTGATAATGTGAATTATTGTACAAGGGTATCTTACTTACTGTAGAGGGTTTCTTCATTTTATGGCTGAATTTGCTAACTGGTTTTCCCAAATCCACATTTTCCATAACCGCACCAGCTTCTCCAAAGGATTAATCTTCTTATTCATCACAAACAATTACGAGACCCTGAAAAATTTCCTCCATTTTGTAAGGAATACACGACTTTATAAGAATCTTCCCTGATTCTTTTTGTTCCAGTCACAATGACATTTGCAATACTAAAGTTTCATTTTTTATTTCTATTATATTTTCTTCCTTTTGAACCCTGGACAATAGACCTGCAACTTATGTGGCTTTTGCAGCCACATCTATGCCTACTCCATATCCCTATGATTGCTTATATTCCTCAATCGACATCTCTTCTTCATCAATATATTCCGTTGTAAATGGTCGCACTCCATAATGGACCTTGACCGGTTTACATTCCTCCGAATTAAATCTTTGCGATATTGTCTCGACATATTTTCTCTGATTTAACCAGAGTTTCCTCTTTTTCGATCTCTTTTAATTTCCATGCCCAAAATGAAATTTGAAGCATTGAGATCCTTCATGTCAAATTTAGAGGACAAATGAGTTTTCACATCCTGGATAATCTCCTTGTTGTTTCCTATCAGCAACATGTCAGCCACATACAAGACCAAATAAATCAAATGATAACCAATTACTTTAAAATACACAGTACAATGATCCTCTTTTCTTCTTGTGAATCCAAGTCCCAGCATATAAGTATCAAATTTTTGATACCACATCCTTGGTGATTGTTTTAAACCATATAGGGACTTTTTTAGCTTGCATACCAGCTCCTTTCCCTTCACAACAAAGCCTTATCGTTGCTTCATATAGATTTATTCTTCTATATCCCCATGTAGGAATGTTGTCTTCACATCCATATGTTCTACTTTAAAATCATATGCAACAACAACAGACAACATAAATCTTATAGAACTTATCATGGCAACAGGAGAAAAAATCTCACCAAAATCAATTCCCTCAACCTGGGAATAACCCTTTTCTACTAATCAAGATTTGTATTTCTCCACTTTTCCTTCTACATTCAGCTTCTTTTTAAATACCCATTTGCTACCAATGGGATTTCTTCTAGTCAAAAAATACACTAGATCCCAAGCCTCATTCTTATCCAAGGCTTCCATTTCTTCATCATGGACTTTTTCCAAATATTTCCATCCTCTTAATCCACCCCCTCCCTAATAGTTCTAGGATCATCATCAGTAATAGACAAAGAAAAATTTGAACAGAAATCAGAAGGAGTATACCTTTCCGGTAGCCTTCTTTCTCGAACCGATCTCCTCAATACTAGAGTATGAGAATCTTCTTCTTATTATTCTTGTTCTTCTGTAGAGTGTGATTCATCATCCTTTAAATCAAACTCTATTTTCTCTGGTTCTTCCTTACTTGGTAGGACTTCCTGTTTAACAACATCCTTCATTTATCTAAATATCCCATCTCAGCTATACACAACCTTCTTAGTTCCTGGGTTCCAAAGCTTATAACCTATGATACCATATTTATACCTAATAAAGATACACTTTTCCGCCTTCTTATCTAGTTTACTTATGTTTTCCTTTGGAACATGAACATAGGATTCACAGCCAAATACCTTGAGATGTGTGACAGAAGGTTTTTTACCAATCCATACCTCTTGTGGAGTCTTTTCATCCAACGTGGATGAGCATGATCTGTTGACTAGGTAGCATTCAGTACCCACTGCCTTTGCCCAGAATTCTTGCCCTAACCTGACACCACTGAGCATGCACCTTGCTTTTTCCAACAATGTCTTGTTCATCCTTTCTGCAACTCCATTCTTCTGAGGTGTATATGGAGTATTATTCTACCTTTCTATACCACACGTCTTACAAAAATATTCAAATCCATTCGTGTAGAACTCTCCGCTATTATCTTTCCTCAACACCTTAATTCTTTTCTCTATTTGATTCTCAAAAAGAGACTTAAACTCTTTAAACCTGTCAAAGACTTCATACTTCTTCCTAAGGAAATAAATCCAAGTATTCCTCAAGAATTCATCTATAAATGAAACATAGTACACATATTTCCCAATGATGGAATCGACACAGGTCCAAACACATCACTGTGAACTAGCTGTAAAATTCTTTCTACCCTCGTTGCACCAGAGGGGAATCTTACCTGATTATGCTTCCCATATACACAATGTTCACAGAAATAAAAATACAGAGAGCATTTAGACATACCTTTTGTTATCACTATAAATTTTTTTATATGTAATACAAGTCTCGGGACTTAGCAAGAGGCTAAACTAGTGTAGAAGTGTGATAAACTAGAGGATAGGGCCAGAGCTAGCGGGTAGGGATAAATCTGGCAGAAAAATGAAGTTGATAAGACCCAACAGGTCATAGATTGAGGGCTCCATAGATCATCGGTCATGGAGAATATCGGGCCAAGAGCTAGTGTAGAGGTTAATACTTTGAAAGAGGGCTGATAAGAATACCATGGTATCGTCTCGAGGCCACATGGCGCCTCCAGATGCATATCGAAGGGAAAAGTGGGTGAGCTCAAAACCACTCAATACCATCCCGATGTCACGTGTCAAATATCATTAAATGTGTCAAATCCAAGAGTCACATGTGGAAAGAAAAATTGACGGCCAGTCAAATCATCTCGAAGACACTTGTGTAGGCGCCATTCGTCAGTGAGATACCAGGTGAGTGCCGCCAACAAACTGATTCGAAGGCTCATCATTTGAAATCAATGGACGAAAGTGATAATCCATTATCCCTTTAAGGAGTTTCATCAGTAGCCCATGATTAGCACTCAATGACGACTTGTTGGCAGCCAATTCATTTTTTTCTATTGTCCTATAAGTTGCCTACACCCATGTCTTCCGAACTTCAAATCGTTGTTGCATTTTTCAAATAGACGATATTTTCATTTCTTGTGACACTTGCAAATTTGTCTCCATTAAGTTTTCACGACTGTAAGCATGAAAACTTCTCCTTTCGAGGTCACATTTCGATCACTATTTGAACTGTCGTCATCTTTTTATTGATATTTTCTATGGCACTTACCTTTGGTTTATCATTATGTGGCTAAAAGGATTTTCGAACTATGCCTATTTGGACATTCTTATATTGATTGCATAACTTGAATTTATTAAGTTTTTGAGGCATTGAGCATATAGATTTATACTTTTTGTGACTTTCCTAATCATTGATTCTATGAATTGAATAAGGGCCATGATTTATTTTTGTTTTTATAGATGATGTGATCCTTATGTTAATCTTTTTATAGCTCTTGGCTTGTCAATTTTATGAGTATCGATTGGCACAATGGTTTAAAACTTTTGATTTATACAATGGCGCATGGCTAACATTTGGTGTTGGTTTCATGTGGAATGTCAATGGTTTTAGAAACTATAGTTGCTTTGCGCATTGGCATAACACTTACCATTTGATTCTTTGGTTGGCCAAACGATATGGTTTTTGAACTATGTTATGATTGTTTGAACAGATGTGGAACTTGTCGATTGTACTTCACCATAACTATTGCGCATGGCGGTGAATAACTCCACCACCCTCACATGCGTTCATTAATGCTTTCCCCCTTTGATTGTTCATTGCTGTTAAACCGAATAAATTTGCTCCTGTGCATTGGTGAATTCGAACCAAACCCTTACCATGTGCTCACACCATGGCCCTAATCATCCGAGTTGAACCCAGTGGAAACCAGGCCCTGTTGATGTTTGACAGTGCCCGCAGTGACCTCGAGGAAAATGGGTGGCTCCCATTTATACAAAGATTCGAGGGTTTTAACCTCTGCGTGGCTTGACAATTTTCCATGACCTTTGATGGATGTCGGGCCAAGGTCGGTGATATTCAATTGGAAATTGATGAACAGTTTATTAGTCTTGCTACGGGTTTACCTGCCACTGGACAACGATGGTCCAAGAATTTCAAAGTCGAGGAGGTCCCATGGACATTGCTCTTCCAATCGCGTAAAATTACCTCCTGTGATAAAGGTTTTCCAGTAACGATGCTTAAACAATGTTGGCATGATTTATTGATGATAATCAAGCAGTTTATCACCTGTGAGGGTCGGTACAGGTTTGTGTTCTTACACCATCTGTGTTTGCTTATGGTTTTATGGGATTTCATCTCAATATTCCCTATTATTTGCATAGAATCCTGTTTAAGATGTCAAAGAAGTACAAAAAACACCAGGCTGATAGTAGCCTTTTTCACTATGGGTTGGTTAAGCTTATTGTTTTCTGTCATTTGACTTTGCACAAAGATAGTTGGAGCAATTTTGTTGCTCGGAATGGTTTTGAGGATTCGATCCCTACACAGGATGAAAAACCTGTGGTGAGTGAGGTCAAGGTTGTACCCCCGGTGCCCTACCATATCCTATTACCTAAATCCTCGGCTGACCCTCCTATCAATTTACCCCACACGGTGACTAAGAGTGTTGAGATTGTAAAGCCTATGAGGAAGAAGCCCAAAGCCAACCTTACTGCAAACGCAAAAGGGAAAAAGAATGCCCATTTGATTTCATGGATGGCAAGAAATAATCCAAAACCCCCTATCGATCCAAACCCTATCGTGTTGAGTGAGGACTCTGATTCTGAGGTAGAGCGTTTCTTGGCTAGCGAATACCCCTATTCGCAAGGTTTGTGTGTCGAACCCTCGTATGATTTTGTGTCAAACCTACCCCCCTGCCTACAGGACGACCCTAACTACCCAAGCATTAAGTTGCCTTGTGAAGCCCCCGATCATTTATCCAAACCCTCTCCTGCTCTCTCTAAACCAACAGTGCCACCATGTGATCAATGCAGTTCATGGTTAGAGCAATATTATCTTGATGTTCCGATTCTCCAGTCAAGAATTCAATCTTTACAAGACCAGATTGCACTTCTTACCAGTCAAAAGGCCAAGCTACAAGCGACAGACAAGAAACAAAAGACGACAGGCTCTTGTTTAAAAATGTGGAATCAGCCACGGCTGTCGTCAATTCTAAGTTGGCATAATTGAGCAGCCTCGCCGTTACATAAGTATGTTTTGTTATCACTTGTTTATATAACGATTCGAATTCGGTTTTAAACAGCTATGTTCATAGCATTGATTGGCTCTGTTACATTGTATGCATTCTATACATAGCTTTGCTTTGATTAAATGGAATTTCATTTTTCCCAGTTTAGCTTCTATTAGATTTTCATCGATTTGATTGATCTTAATGAGGATTTGATTTGTTTGAGTGAGTTAAAATGGATGCTCTGCTGTCAATTGAAGTCGTTTGTATTTATTTTAGACAGGAACTGTTTCTCATATTCAATTTAGAAAATAATCACATTTCGATTCGATCTCGTTATGATGCATACGCTATGATTAGTAACTATTTGGGATGAAATTACTTGTTACAGTTGGCTGTGTCTTATGACTTTCAAAGAACAGGATTTCAACTCGGATTGTTTCCAGTGTGACTCTGTTCCTTCGGAAACATTGCTTTTTATTTTAAGCCTATACAAACGCGTCCAAATCATAAAATGGATTTGATTCATAACAATCATGCTAAACTCAGCCAGTTAATTCGCATTCGTTTATTGTTAGCTCGACCATGTTATCAGTTGGATTCGTATTTGCGATGGATACTCTGTTTGAATTTGATTTGTAAAATGAGATTGGTTATATCCGGATTCACGATTTGTTTCTATATTAAACTCGGTCATGATTCGTTTGAAATCAATGATTTCATTCAAAAGCAATCGAGTTTATTTGCCCATTTTACAATAACCAATTATCACTTATGTCGATTCTAATCAAAGTCAAATTAATCTGGTTATGACTTTGTATGAGTTGATTCTCGTACCTGTCTGAATTAATCTACCTGTGGCAATGTCAGCTATAATAATTTCAAACGATTTTGTTTAGATCTGATCGTATCTTTTGTCATTAAGAAAACATAATGTTTGATTGCATTACCTTCAAATTGGACATGAAACTATTTGCAAAACTGTTTGGTTTTGATTCGGTCTACCCGACCAGGATGACAATCAAAACAGAGTATGCCTGTCTCTCTATTTGGTTATTGGATTTTGATCCTATTTGATTTCAAATGATATAACATTTTCAAATGAAATGATTCGTTATTGGTTGTTAATTCAATTTTATTTTATTAAAAAGATTTGATTTAATTTCGATTCTAATCTTGTATCTTATTTTACACTAGCTACAGAATCAGATGATTCTGTAGCTAAGTCTGTAGAATTAAATTTTTATTGTTTTATTAATCAAATATCGCTCTAACTTGTGATTTTTGGTTCATTTTAGGTGAATTCGAAATTGCATTGGATTTGATGAGCAGTTAGGGGATATTTGAAATATTTTGGTTTCATTCTAGTTTCCTAGTTTAGTTGATCTTGGGAATATCATCCCAGATTATGTAAACAGTTTGATAACTGCCACAGGGAGGTTTTACCCTGTGGAGAAACTTATAAATACTTATTATTTTTGTAATAATGATCATCCTCATTCGTGGGAGAACAAGGATATGGAATTTTAATACAGACTGAGA
>ML781376.1:157776-181536 GCA_009831015.1 Picea engelmannii | reverse complement strand
TATATATATATATATATATATATATATATATATATATATATATATATATATATATATATATATATATATATATATATATATATATATATATATATATATATAGTAAATTAGTTAGTTTGTTTAGTAGTTAGTTTTAATTAGATTAGTGTATTAGTTTGTTTTATTGTTAGTTAGTTTAGTTTCTTGTTTTTAGTTTTATTTAGTTTCTTGTATTTAGTTTTATTTAGTTTGTTTTATTTAGTTTTAGTTTAGTTTGTTTAGTTTTAGTTAGATTAGTTAGTTTAGATTAGTTTTCTCTTTGGTTTTCCTAGGACCTTAGATCGGCCAACGGAGCCGCTAAACCCGTCAGGGTGGTTCATTCCAAATGGCTTGGGTTATTAGACAACCTCGGACCGGTTCCACTCTCTCAGTTGACGGATGGTCAATTTCACCCGTCAACAAATGGCGCTAGAAGGAGGGCCTGAACTTAATTAATGGCACGAGACGGTCGCAAGACTCCTCCACCCCCTAATCGCTCACCTATAGTGACTAGAAGCCATTCACAAGATAATATTCCCCCTCAAACAGCAACTACTTCAACCGACGATCCACAAATCACAGTTGAGCCAGTAACCCCTAATCCTACAGGTGGTGACATCCAAGAGATCGTTCATCAATCTCTTATCAAAACACATAGTGCCTTAGCTCGTCTTAGGCAACCAAACCATCCATGGGGTCAACCTTTAGAATTCTCTGACATCAGAGAACAATTAGGTGATACCAACCTTGTTGTGAATCCTACAGATCCAATTACAAATCCTGTTGCAGGAGGATCTGGGATACCTCCTTCACCACCTCCCTCATCTCCTTCTTCTTCTAGAGGAGATTCCTCGTCAGACGAAGGCAACTCACCTTCTCAGCCTTCCACACCCATTACCCCAATGGCAAATCAGAACAACCCTGCTAGACCCTAGTTGGACCAGGATGTTGTAGCTATACCTGGAGCTCAGAACCTTTTACCTAAGCACCCGGAGAAATGGCTTCCCAAGTTTGACCCTGATTCAAAACAGATAGCTGAAGATCATATCAAAAAATTTATGTTAGCCATCAAACTCTGTAATGTTGAACATGAAGATGTTGTCTGTAGGTTGTTCCCTTATACTTTTGAGGGTAATGCATCCACTTGGTACTTTGCCCAATAGCCCCATACCATCGTATCTTGGGAAAAGTTTGATTCATGCTTTTTGGAAAAATTCGGAGATGGTAAACCTCCTGAAGTCTTAGTCATGGACCTTTCAAGCTTAAAAATGAACCCAAAATAAAAAGTTAAAGATTTTAATCAAAGATTCTTGACACTTAAAAATTGAATCCCTGCAGATTCTATGCCTACTGAGAGTCTTATAATATCTTACTACACTAAATCTTTACATCAAAGTATAGCTATTTGGGTTAAACGATCTAAAAAGGTCATGTTGTTAGAATCCTTCGAGGAGGCTACTCAGTTTGAAAAAGACATCCTTAGTCTTAAGGACTCTTCTAGCAACGAAACTGAGACTGTTTCTTATTCCAAAAAAAAGATTGAAATCCTCCCCAGACCCACACAAAGAAAAACACAACCTGAAAAATCTGATTTGGAAAATTTAACTAAAGTTGTTCAAAAACAAGGATCATTTTAAGGATGGAAAATTATTTTAAAATGTAGAAACCTTGGCGAATCTTACTAATCCTTCATATGTCAACTCTAAATGTTTGGCGATATTTTTGTAAAAATATTCAAATTTCTAATTATTTTGTATAGTTTTTATAAAATTTTGGCGATTTTTATGGTAAAATAATTTTATCTTATAGAATTTGGGCGAATCATTTTTAAAATAACGAATCTCGTTTTTGGAAAAACCATGGAAAATTAACCCATGAGCGAAATTTAGCCCCTAAAATCATCCATGTTCAAAAACTGTCGAATCAAGTTATAGACTTAAAAAGGTCGAATGAAGAAGCTTCCTTGAGTAAAGAACCCTACAAACCTCCTTTCTGAAAGCCCTTTCCTACCAACCGACCTAACCCAACCACCAAAGGCCTTAATCTAGAAGGTTTGCAATGCGCTCTGTAAACAATTCTAGAAGCCCAAGATAACTTGATGCCCCCTGATATCCCTCAGGAGGAAGCAGAATCAAAGACAGTTCCAGAAGAAGAGTCTTCTCCAAACATTTTTGGACACTTCTCGGATAGCATCTTTCAAGATAACTTCGAGATTGTTCACCCTTATAACACTAGGAGAAAGACGGCAAACAAGCCTTCTACCGAGAACACTACAACTTCACCCCCAAAGCCATCTAAATCAGCAGAAACTAAACAGAGTAATGTCAGCCCTAACTTAGATTATGATGTTGTTGAAGATCTTAAAAAATTAAGGGCTAACATTTCTATTTATGAGTTGTTGAAGTTTCCATTTTTGTTAGAAAAAATGTTGCAAAATATTTCAGAAAACGGAAAGAATGGTAATTCAATAGGTAACAAGGTTATGAAAAGCAAAGTTCCACAAAAGACTTCCACTAAAAATAATCCTGATCCTCAAGATAAAGGAAGCCTTCCTGTAGTTCCTGTAAATAATGTAAATAATGTAGATAAAGTAGCATTAGAAATTGCAAGTAAAAAACCACAAGCTACCACTCTTAGTACTCGCAAGAATGTACCTCCTTTTCTTTTAACTTTCAAAATTTTCAACAGAAATGTGCATAATTGTATGGTTGACTTAGGAGCGTCATCTAATGTGATGCCTTGGTCTGTCTGCCAGAAGATTAACACTAAAGTGGAACCATCTACTTTGAAAATCATACAACTTGATCGGACAAATGTTAAAGTTATAGGCGAACTAAAAAATGTATTGATTAGATTATCGTCTAACCCAAAGGTTCATAAGGTTATTGATATAATCGTTGTGGATATTCCAGAAGTGTATGGTCTATTTTTGAGCAGGGACTGGTCGGAGCAGCTACATGGTTACTTCGCGACAGACTGGTCTCACTTATGGATTCCAGAGAACAGTAAGCCTAACAAGATTAGAGTGAATCGTGAACGTTACCTAAAGTTCACGGTTACAGATTTGAACGATCCCAACTAACCATACACAGCTCCTGGTGATTCACCTGAAGTGCAAGGGATGGACACCTTCTTCGGAAATTTCATGGCTGAGGTTTCACCAATCAACAATCCAGAACAGCAGTCTGAGATCGTAGCATACATGCAACCAACAACTTCTATGCAACAGTCCCATGCACCCGATGGAAACCAAATTTGGTCTCTATATTTCGACAGTTCCAAGTCTAAAGAAGGAGCTAGTGCAGGCTGCATCATTATCGATCTGACAGGTAACAAGACATTAATGGTTTGTAGACTAGAATTTGAATGTACTAACAATACTGCAGAATATGAGGCTTTATTGCAAGGTCTCAGAAAATCTCTGGATATGAACATTCAAAACCTGGTTGTATTTGGCGACTCTGAGATAGTGGTTAGGCAGGTAAGAGATTCTATACACTGTCTTACCCCGCATCTCAAAAGTTACCGGTCTGAGGTATGGAGTTTAATGAATAAATTTTCTGCTTTTAATATAAATTCCATTCCTAGATTAAATAATGTTGAAGCATATCTACTAGCTAATGTAGCCTCTAAACTTCTTCCTGTAGAAGGCTTATCCCCAAACGCATTCTCCGTTGAGCTATTGTTCCAACCATTTGTTCCTGACAATATCACAAACTGGAGAGTATTTGACGATGATCAACAGATCATTAAATTTCTGCACATGGAAGAGACCTTTCAAGGCGCAGTGATAGATGAACGCATGCACGATGACAATTTTCACGATTTTACGGTAATACCTGATCTGAAATCTCCTTAAGCTCTATCGGACATGGTAAATTTCATACCCAAATCCATAGTTAGGTTAGAAAAGTTTTATCATTTTGAAGATAAATTTAAAAACACAGTCAATTGTAAAACCAATAGTTCCTCGTTGTCTTATGAAAAAGTCAATTTAGGAACTAGTGAAAATCCTCAGTGTATTAATCTAGGCTTGGGATGTTCTAGATAAGAAAAAGATTCTTTTGTTAAATTGTTTAAAGAATTTAAGGATGTCTTTGCATGGACATACGATGATCTTAAAATGTTTGATCCTAATATCATACAGCATGTCATCCTGATGAAGCCTCAAACCTTACCTTTCCAACAGAAACTAAGGAAAATGCACCCCAAACTAGAACCGACCATTCAAAAAGAATTGAATAAACTCCTAAGTGCTAAAATAATTTTTCCTATTAGACACACTCAATGGGTATCCAACCTTGTCCCAGTTCGGAAGAAAAATGGGGAAATTTGACTTTGTGTCGATTTTAGAAACCTCAATAAAGAGTCTGATAAAGACAACTATCCTATCCCGCCTATGGAACAGATCCTGCAACAGGTATCTGGTTCCGAGAGGCTATCTTTATTGGATGGTTTCTCTGGAGACAACCAAGTCCTGATGTCTCTGCCAGACCAACTAAAAACTACCTTCCGTACTCCGTGGGGCACTTATGCTTATCGCAAAATTCCCTTTGGATTGATTAATGCTGGTGCTACCTTTCAGAGAGCAATGGACATTGCTTTTCGAGGCTTAATCAACCACTCCATCGTAGTTTACTTGGATGATTTTACCATTTATTCTAAAAAAAAATACGATCATCTAGCTCACTTACGAGCCATTATGCTACGATGTCGTAAATACGACATCTCCTTGAACCCCAAAAAGTCTATCTTTGCAGTAGAACAAGGTAAATTACTAGGATTTATTGTGTCTAGTGATGGGATGATTATTGACCCCGATAGGACTCAATTCATTGCTAAACTTCCCCCACCTACATCCAAGAAATCCATGCAGTCTTTCTTAGGCCAGATTAACTTCATGAGAAGATTTGTCCCCGGCTTCTCCGAAATGGTCAGGCCTCTACAGAAACTGATTAAGAAAGACACCCAATATCATTGGGGACCCACAGAAAATCAAGCTTTTAATGCTATAAAGAAGGCCATAATAGACGCTCTGTCTCTCATGAGCCCTGACTTCTCTCAAGATTTTACACTCTATACTTTTTCCTTTGACCGTTCCTATGCCACAGTCCTAACTCAGAAGAATTCTGAGAACAACGAAGTACCCATCGCCTTTATGAGCTATGATTTCAAAGGCGCTAAACTTAACTACCCAGTGATTGATCAGCAAGCCTACATTGTTTTCAAAGTAGTTAATTATTTCTAGTCCTATCTTTTGAAGTCAAGGACGAAAGTCATTGTCCCCTACCCTGCCGTAAGGAACTTGTTAGTGTAGAAGGAGTTAGGAGAGAAGAGAGCTAACTGAGTCACCTTCTTGCAGGAGTATGACTTAGAAATCACCCCATCTCAGATCGTGATAGGCCAAGGGTTGTGTAAGTTGGTTGTTGATTCAGAAACAGGACCGCAAGAAGATAGTGGTACGTCAAACCTAGAACAACGCGATCAAAGTTTAATTTGTTGTGCACAAAACCTCGTTAGTCCCTGGTACAACGATATTAGATTCTGTCTTGAACATGGATCAGCACCTCGTCACCTTGACCCCGCCAAAAGAAGAGCGTTGAGACTAAAGTCTGCCTCCTTTCATCTAGTTAATGGTGTACTATTTCGTCAGAATTTTGACGGCGTACTAATGCGCTATCTCGAGAAAGACAAAGAAGGAAAAGTCTTACTTGAGTTGCATGCAGGAGAAGCTGGTGGTCACTTCGGTGGTGACACCACTGCTCATAAGGTTTTAAGAGCCGGTTACTACTGGCCCACTCTTTTTGGGGATGCCCATGCCTTGTGTCGTAAATGTATCATCTGTCAGAAAGCATCAGGGCAGTTGCAAAAAACAGCCTTTCCCTTGCAACCCATCTCAGTAGATTCTCCTTTCCATCAATGGGGCCTTGATATCATAGGTCCTATTAACCCTCCATCCTCGCAACAACACAAGTATATTTTGACAGCCACAGACTACTTTACACGATGGTCTGAAGCTGTTGCGCTAAGAACTGTTAACACCAGTCAGGTAATCGATTTTCTAAACTCGAATATTATCACTCGTTTCGGTATCCCTGACTGTCTAGTCTTTGATAATGCTTCATACTTTTCTTATCTTGAGATGAGTGAGTTCGCTTTGGAGAAAGGAATAAACCTGAAGTATTCTGCTAGTTATTACCCCCAGGGCAATGACTTAGCAGAATCAACCAACAAGAACTTGATCAAAATTATCAAGAGAATCGTGGCTAAAAATCACAAGAACTGGCACAATGCACTGCTGAACTCACTATGGGCTGATAGGGTGACACCCAAAGCCGCTATTGGTAACTCCCCCTTTTTTCTCATTTATGGCAGAGAAGCCATTCTGCCACCTCACATTCTTCTTCCTTCGCTTCGATTATCACAGAAAGTCTAAGAAGAAGATTGTCCCCCCCTAAAAAGCCGAATTAACGCTTTGATGAAGTTGGAAGAAGTAAGAGCCCAAGCTAAGTGTAAGTTATACCAACATCAACAATTGATTAAAAGCTGGTTCGATTCTAATTCTGCTTCTGATAGGAATTTTGAAGTAGGCGATCTCGTTTTGAAATGGGACAAACCACACAAAGGGACGGGTGAACACACCAAGTTTCAAAACTTATGGCTTGGGCCATTTCTAATTGCTGAAAAGTTGGGTCCTAGTTCCTTTCGATTACATAATCGTGAAGGGCATCTTGACACCTATCCGGTGAATGGCCAAGCCCTGAAAAGATACTTTGCCTGATAACTATCCTTGTATATTATGTAAATATTCCGTTTTTCTTTGCATTTTTCATTTGCTTTATGTTTTGATTTTGATTTGAATTGATCATTTTTTTGTCTTTTTTGAAAAATAGGCATACCTGTGCACTGATCCATTTAGACAAAGACGATAAAAAAAAAAAATTCGCTGAAATAACTTCTGAAAGTTTGTACAAACATCAGTGATATATTACTAAATTGATATCTATGTTGGAAAATTTTTGTTGTTTGAAAGAAGTTTACTGATTTCAATCTCTGAGCAAAGTTTGTCATGATCATCTATTATCTTTTTACGCTGTCCCTTTTCCGTAAAGGAATGACTCAAAACGATGTCTCCCTATCATAGGAAGTTGTTTTTATAAATAAAACATTCCTGGAGCTAAATAAAGGACAGTGTTAAAAAATTCTAATGAGGTCTAAAAAAATATGTTAAAATATCAAGATTATCAGCGTCACCCCGCTCAACTATATATCTACAAAACAAAAAGAAAATAAAATTATTAATAAGAGCTATGGGAAGTGCTTGTAAACCCATCGGGATACTGAACAGGTCTGCTGGCAGCGGGTAAATGCATGCATGGCGCCAAGACAACTTCGTCGGGGTACTGAATAGGCCCGCTGGTAGCAAAGCAATGTTGGGTACATGAAAATCTGCAAAAAATATAAGAAACCTCTTTAATGTTCTTTATTCTGATCCAGAACTTCTTGACAGGATACAGATGTCAGAGTGGGTTAAATGGCAACCCTGTCGAGGCTATGGATGCTTGTTGGCAGCAGTGGCCATGCCAACAGTATTGAATATTTTATCTTTAATATCGTGACTTGTTGATCTTAAGACTGTTATTGGTTTTCATCTTTTAAAGCACTGCTAGTAAAAAGATGGTAAATGATGATGTTTGTACGATTTTTTGGTTGTTTTTTTTGAGTTGAAATTTTCTTTGTTGTCCTAATCTGAATCTATTTCTTTTGACAGAGATAACTGCTTCTACCAGTGTCGCCATTGTTGGCAGCCAATTCAATTTTTTCTATTGTCCTATAAGCTGCCTACACCCATGTCTTCCGAACTTCAAATCGTCGTCGCATTTTTCAAATAGATGATATTTTCATTTCTTACGACACTTGCAAATTTGTCTCCATTAAGTTTTCACGATTGTAAACGTGAAAACTTCTCCTTTCGAGGTCACATTTCGATCACTATTTGAACTGTCGTCATTTTTTTATCGATATTTTCTATGGCACTTAGCTTTGGTTTATCGTTATGTGTCTGAAAGGATTTTTGAACTATGCCTATTTGGACATTCTTATATTGATTGCATAACTTGAATTTATTAAGTTTGTGAGGCATTGAGCATATAGATTTATACTTTTTGTGACTTGCCTAATCATTGATTCTATGAACTGCATAAGGGCCGTGATTTATTTTTGTTTTTATATATGATGTGATCCTTATGTTAAAATTTTTATAGCTCTTGGCTTGTCAATTTTATGAGTATCGATTGGCACAATGATTTAAAACTTTTGATTTATACAATGGCGCATGGCTAAAATTTGGTGTTGGTTTCACATGGAATGTCAATGGTTTTAAAAACTATAGTTGATTTGGCGCATTGGCATAACACTTACCATTTGATTCTTTGGTTGGCCAAACGATATGGTTTTTGAACTATGCTATGATTGTTTGAACAGATGTGGAACTTGTCGGTTGTACTTCACCATAAGTATTGTGCATGGCGGTGAATAACTCCACAACCCTCGCATGTGCGCATTAATGCTTTCCCCCTTTGATCATTCATTGTTGTTAGACCGAATAGCTTTTCTCTTGTGCGTTGGTGAATTCGAACCAAACCCTTACCATGTGCTCGCACCATGGCCCCACTCGTCCGAGTTGAACCCAATGGCAACCAGGCCCTGTTGATGTTTGACAGTGCCCGCAGTGACCTCGAGGAAAATGGGTGGCTCCCATTTATACAAAGATTCAAGGGCTTTAACCTCTATGTGGCTCGACAATTTTCCATGACCTTTGATGGTTGTCGGGCCAAGGTCGGTGATATTCAATTGGAAATTGATGAACAGTTTATTAGTCTTGATACGGGTTTACCTGCCACTGGAAAACGATGGTCCAAGAATTGCAAAGTCGAGGAGGTCCCATGGACACTGCTCTTCCATTCGCGTAAAATTACCTCCTGTGATAAAGGTTTTCCAGTAACGATGCTTAAACAACGTTGGCATGATTTATTGATGATAATCAAGCAGTTTATCACCTGTGAGGGTCAGTACGGGTTTGTGTTCTTACACCACCTACGTTTGCTTATGGTTTTTATGGGATTTCAGCTCAGTATGCCCTTTTATTTGCATAGAAGCCTGTTTAAGATGTCAAAGAAGTACAAAAAACACCAGGCTGATAGTAGCCTTTTTCACTATGGGTTGGTTAAGCTTATTGTTGTCTGTCATTTGACTTTGCACAAAGATAGTTGGAGCAATTTTGTTGCTTGGAATGGTTTCGAGGATTCGAACCCTACACAGGTTGACAAACCTGTGGTGATCGAGGTCAAGGTTGTACCCCCGGTGCCCTACCATATCTTATTACCTAAACCCTCGGTTGACCCTCCTATCGATTTACCCCACACGGTGACTAAGAGTGTTGAGACTATAAAGCCTATGAGGAAGAAGCCCAAAGCCAACCTTCATGCAAACGCCAAAGGGAAAAAGAATGCCCGTTTGATTTCACGGATGGCAAGAAATAAGCCAAAACCCCCTGTCGATCCAAACCCTACCGTGTTGAGTGAGGACTCTGATTCTGAAGTGGAGCATTTCTTGGCTAGCGAATACCCATATTCGCAAGGTTTGTGTGCCAAACCCTCGTATGATTTTGTGTCAAACCTACCCCTCTACCTACAAGAGGACCCTAACTACCCAGGAATTAAGTTGCCTTCTGAAGCCCCCGCTCATTTATCGAAACCCTCTCCTGCTCTATCTAAACCAACAGTGCCACCCTGTGATCAATGCAGTTCATGGTTAGAGCGATATTATCTTGATGTTCCGATTCTCCAGTCAAGAATTCAATCTTTAGAAGACCAGATTGCATTGCTTCCAGTCAAAAGGCCAAGCTACAAGCGACAAACAAGAAACAAAAGACGACAGGCTCCATCTTGTTTAAAAATGTGGAATCAGCCATGGCTGTCTTCAATTCTAAGTTGGCATAATTGTGCAGCCTCTCCGTTACACAAGTATGTTTTGTTATCACTTGTTTATATAACAATTCGAATTCGGTTTTAAATAGCTCTATTCACAGCATTGATTGGCTCTGCTACATTGTATGCATTCTATACATAGCTTTGCTTTGATTAACTAGAATTTCGTTTTTCCCAGTTTAGCTTCTATTAGATTTTCATCGATTTGTTTGATCTTAATGAGGATTTGATTTGTTTGAGTGAGTTAAAATGGATGCTCTGCTATCAATTGAAGTCGTTTGTATTTATTTTAGACAGGAACTGTTTCTCATATTCAATTTAGAAAATAATCACATTTCGATTCGATCTCGTTATGATGCATACGCTATGATTAGTAACGATTTGGGATGAAATTAATTGTTACAGTTGGCTGTGTCTTATGACTTTCAAAGAATAGGATTTCAACTCGGATTGTTTCCAGTGTGACTTTGTTCCTTCGAAAACATTGCTTTTTATTTTAAGCCTGTACAAATGCATCCAAATCATAAAATGGATTTGATTCATAACAATCATGCTAAACCCAGCCGGTTAATTCGCATTGGTTTACTGTTAGCTCGACCATGTTATCAGTTGGATTCGTATTTGCGATGGATACTCTGTTTGAATTTGATTTGTAAAATGAGATTGGTTATATCCGGATTCACGATTTGTTTCTATATTAAACTCGATCATGATTCATTTGAAATCAATGGTTTCGTTCAAAACCAATCGAGTTTATTTGCCCATTTTACAATAACCAATTATCACTTATGTCAATTCTAATCAAAGTCAAATTAATTTGGTTACGACTTTGTATGAGTTGATTCTCATACCTGTCTAAATTAATCTACCTGTGGCAATGCCAGCTATAATAATTTCAAATGATTTTGTTTAGATCTGATCGTATCTTTTGTCATTAAGAAAACATAACGTTTGATTGCATTACCTTCAAATTGGACATGAAACGATTTTCAAAACTGTTTGGTTTTGATTCTGTCTACCCAACCAGGATGACAATCGAAACAGAGTATGCCTATCTCTCTATTTGGTTATTGGATTTTGATCCTATTTGATTTCAAATGATATAACATTTTCAAATGAAATGATTTGTTATTGGTTGTTAATTCAATTTTATTTTATTAAAAAGATTTGATTTAATTTCGATTCTAATCTTGTATCTTATTTTAGACTAGCTACAGAATCAGATGATTCTGTAGCTAAGTCTGTAGAATTAAATTTTTATTGTTTTATTAATCAAATATCTCTCTAACTTGTGATTTTTGGTTCATTTCAGGTGAATTCAAAATTGCATTGGATTTGATGAGCAGTTAGGGGATATTTGAAATATTTTGGTTTCATTCTAGTTTCCTAGTTTAGTTGATCTTGGGAATATCTTCCCAGATTATGTAAACAGTTTGATAACTGCCACATAGAGGTTTTACCCTGTGGAGAAACTTATAAATACTTATTATTTTTGTAAGAATGATCATCCTCATTCGTGGGAGAACAAGGATATGGAATTTTAATACAGACTGAGACAGAATTTGATATTCTGCTACAGCTTTAGCTTTTCATAATATCAATATTTTGTTTTATGTTTATGTGTATCTATTTGCATTTGGTTAATGACTACTTTAGCTATCTTAATCTTTACAAATGATATGTTTTGATCAATATAATCCATATCTGATTTCTTCCAAGTGTATAAAAAACATAGAAATTACTTAATTCAGTTTGTGAACGACAAATTTCTCTTCTTCATAAGTTGAATTATTAAGTATAAGTTTTTGCATAACAGGTTTCCCTTATTGCAGAGATTTATAAATCATATAATTGTTATGATTTTTTATGTCTTGTTTTTCCTGTAAACAACTCAAAGAGCATTGCAACCTATCATTTATGAAAAGCTTCTAGATCATCCGGTGCGAGTTTCCTTCCTCCGACCAGCTTCGAAGTCATCATACACAGGACAAGTTTGGAGCGTTTTCAGGTCAGTTTGTCATTTGTTTAGTATATTATTAGTAGTTTAATTTAGATATAAGTTTAGTTAGATATATGTAGAGTTGGTATATTAGATTGTTTAATTTCAGTAAGTTTCATTTCTTATTTATAAAATTATAAAATCAAAAAAGAAATTCCTTTCTCTGTCTTAGGGCAGATAGCTAATGAGTTTTGCAGGTTTTATTCAAATCTGTATTTTGTGAATATTGTATATTTTGTAGATAAGTTTTATTTCAGATATTAGTTAGTATAGTATTAGTTAGTAGTTTATATATATATATAGTAAATTAGTTAGTTTGTTTAGTAGTTAGTTTTAATTATATTAGTGTATTAGTTTGTTTTATTGTTAGTTAGTTTAGTTTCTTGTTTTTAGTTTTATTTAGTTTCTTGTATTTAGTTTTATTTAGTTTGTTTTATTTAGTTTTAGTATAGTTTGTTTAGTTTTAGTTAGATTAGTTAGTTTAGATTATTTTTCTCTTTGGTTTTCCTAGGACCTTAGATCGACCAACGGAGACGCTAAACCCATCAGGGTGGTTCATTCCAAATGGCTTGGGTTATTAGACAACCCCGGACTGGTTCCACTCTCTCAGTTGACGAACAGTCAATTTCGCCCGTCAACACGACTGCCATTCAAAACATGGGTGACACTCTATTTTTGGCAATTTACATTTTATTCCTGAACGGGGTAACCACAAATTGAATCGTTCATCTAATTCTTGTACAACTAAGGGAGATAAGCTTGTGCTTCCTGGAAAACCAGAGGAAATGGAGAAGATAGATCCAGCAGCCTTCAGCAAATCGGGATATTCAATTGATCTGACAAAATTATCAATGGAGAATAAAGAAAATCTTGTTGTACGAATATTGGTATCAAAATTTCACACAAAGTCAACAAATGAGCCAGGAGCAGGTGAAGAGATCAGATTGAATCCTATCATGGAGGATTTAATAATTAATGGATATGCAGACGGATCCTACATGCAAGATGGAGAGAGTAAAATAAGCAAGCGATGGAGGAAGGAGGTTAAAGCTAAAGTGGTTGAAGGTATTGAAGAAATCCATCCTGATTGGATTGACACCTTAAAGGAAGAGATTGCTAACCTGAAATAGATTTCAAGCTAAATTAAGTATATTTCAGGAAATTTTGTGATGATGTAGACAAGTGGCATTCATGGTAAAAATCGTGAATATGTCAGTTTTGGTTTATAATGCTCCCTAGAAAGTAGGAGCTCGGTTTTAGTACATTACTCTCTTTGTAACTGATAGCTATTTTTGGAATATTGGGGAAGATGATTCGTTTTGTGCCTCATATGTAATTTATCTATATATACTATTACAAAGATAAATGAATGGTTGGAATTACCGGAGAGGGGCCTGCCCTTGTAGCAGGATAGATTTGCAATTTCTTATGAACTTTAATATACACAGAAAAGGTCTTCTTAAATAGTCAAGATTCATCATAGTGTTGATGTTCAATATGTGTTCTTGTATTTCATATTCATAAATGTGTTTTTTTTCTATAGATAATATTTAAGCAAGAGAAAGAATTCACCTTGTTGGTGCTCTTTCTCATATTGATTATACTGGTTATATGTTTATTGGTTCTCTATTTGGAATTCACTCATGATTGGTGCTATGATTTCAGTAGCCATCCTTTATGTTTCTTCTTCTAATGCTATACCAAGAGATTCCCCCTTCATTAGATGCCTCTTGTTGATAGTAATTTTTTCTTTCTTTTCCTCCACCATCTCATATTACTTATTTGGCTTAACATCATACCTATTTTTATTTTGTTCCCTCTGGGAACACGTAGCTTATAACTTTTCATACATTTTCAGGAATTGACCTCATTGCCCAACTGGCCTTGCTTTTTCGTTTCGTCCCACCACTTTTAAATTTTACATTATGGAAAAATATGACCTCTGTACACGCATTGCCAAATTTTTTTGAGTATCCCAAATGATTCTATGCCTGAGAGAGCCCTCTCTGGTTGGAAGGTTCAAAATCCAACCTAAAGTTGGTTGAAATAGTTACCTATGTTGTTTGTCTATCAATCGGACAAAATTTACAAAGTGTTAACATTATGGCGTCTTTGTCAGGGACCGAAGGAGAAATATTCCTGGGGAGAAATGACAAAGTTCATATCTGAGTACTAATGGTGAAGAGTATTCAGACACAGAAAGGTTGTATATCATTCACCTGACGACTCCATTTTAAAGAATCTAGAGTTCAATTTTTTTACGATGACTCCACTGCCCAAAGATGCAGTAGCCTAAAGATTTTATTGGCGACTCCACTCAAGCTTCAAATATGATTCAGAGATTCCACTGGATGATGAGACCCTTTGTCAAAGGTATGAAAGTATATCATGGGAGGAGACAAGTACCCGAAGTTGAGTTTTTTCCAAGACATAATATTTCTTGTTATTAATTACCTTGTGTCCTTTCTTAAACATGCTAAACAAATTTTTCTTTAACTACTACATTCAAATGATGATCATGATAATCCTAAAATTGTGTATCCTCCTCTTAAATTTATACAGATATCTCCTCAGCTTATCACTGATTTTGATCAAAATATCCCATCCAAGCCATGTGATAACCATGACCAAGTTGATGAGACTCATGAAGACAAAGTTGTTATTTCACCTCGTGTACTTGATCCTACATTCTCCAAAAACCAACACAGATACAGACCCTTAAAATTGCCTCGCATCCTTCATGATTTCCCTCCAAAGCACTATGAGTACCTACTTGTGTTTGATGGGGAACTTGGTGCCATCACAGCTGAAAAATACATCCAAGAGTTTGCCCATTTTATAGATTTGTTTGAGATTTACCATGAAAATGTTTGTATGAGGGATTTCTCTCAATCCTTGAAAGGAGATATCAAATAATGGTTTAAACATTTTCAGCCAGAGACAATTAGCTCATGGGAAGAATTGAAGAGTGTTTTTTCGAAGTTTTGGGGCAAGAAAAAATATCTGGACCTACAGCTTACATAATTCTATGCCTTGAAAGGGAAAAGAAATGAGACTATTTCCACATTCAGTAGAAGGTTTTCCAATATTTATTATGATCTGCCCAAAGAAATTCAACCCACTGAAGTTGTTTCCATGCTCTAGTATGCCACTACTCTTCACCCAAATTTGTCTTTCCTCCTAATGGAGAGAAGACCTAAAACCTTACAGAAAATGTTTAATGATGCTCAGGAGATTCAAAACAATATTTTGGCATGTGAAGAGATTCAAAATGAGGGTTTGGATGCTCCAGGACATGAAAATGAATATGAATAGAAAACAGTTGACTGGAATCTTGAGCATAAAATTGATAACACCATAGGTCCTCTTGAAATTTTAAATGCTAATGATTTTGCAAAAGATTGTATCCCACCTATTGAAAGAGAGGGAACTTATGTAGCTTCTGATCCACCCCATGATAAACATGAAGCTGATTGTTTCACATATTCATTTGTAGATAGTCAAGAAGACGAGTATGCAAATCAACTTGTTGAGAAACAGGTTGATACTCCAAGTTTTTTCTTGCTAGATGACATTGCGGATGTTGTTGATTTGCCTATATATGATGAATATGATGATGATTATTATGTTGGCTTATTAGAACAACCAACTGCATGTCCTCTCCCTGAAAATTTTCCTTTTAAACAGTGTAGTGAGATCCATCAGCCTACATGTCACAGTTACAAAGAAGAAGCTACTGAAACAGCTGAAGGAAATTTATTTCCTTTATGCTTTTCTTCATTTGAATTGTTAAAAGAAAATGCTAATATAATCATTGAAACAAAGGAATGTGTGTTTATGCCAAATCACGATGATTCACTAAAACAAATTGACAAGAAATTGCAGCCATTGGTCAAAGAGGAGTCTGAAAATAAGTGTGTTCAACAATCTAAAAGAATTGAGAAACATGCATATGACAGTAGTAAAGAGAATGAAGAAGATTTTGAATCAGGTGGAAGAACCTTTCCATTGTGCTTTTCTTCTTTTAAATTGCTAAAGCAAAATGTTTATAATGTTTCAGATCGGAAACCCTCCAGTCGTGATGTTGAATTTGAAGAAAGCAATGGACTTGCAAATGAAAACTATCTCCCATTATTTTTTTCTTCCTTTGAATGGTTAAAAAAAAATCATGAGGAAATACAAAAAGTTGATAAAAGAATTGTCATTCAAAGTCATTTGCCTTCTCCAGGAATTGATGAAGATATTCAACAAGATTTCTAGCAAGACAAAGTGTTTCAAAGTTGTCTTTCTTCCCCTATGGTGTGATTGTCATAATTGCAATGGGTTTAGACATGGATGAGAGTGCTAAAAATGCTTCTATGGAAAATTCAAATAGCGAACAAACAAATGACATAGAGTTTCAGAAAAGAAACAAAACAATGTATGTCACTTTTAAATTAGAAATGCAGAAATACCATAAAGAAGAAGTTGTTTTATTTAATCCCATTGAATATTATGGTTCTAAAAATGTTCTCAGGACTAAAGAAGTAGAGAGAGAACCACAAAAACTTGTGAAGGAAGCTCATCCTTATGTTTTGGTGCATCAAAAAGAAGTGTTCTCTCATGTGTTTTATGACCCTATGGCACGCTATATGGAGAATTTTAACAATCAGAAATTACAACTTATGATGGGTTGTAATCTTAGAAATGAAGATAATGACAAATCAATGTCAGTATTAAATATGGATTTCTTTCTACCAGGGGTTTCATTTTAGCCATCACTGTCTTTCGATTTAGAAGATTGTTATTTACAGCAGTCTCAACATATTTTTCATCCGCTTAGTGGAAATCAATGAGGTAAATCACCTGAAAACAAGAATGCAATGGAAGAAATGAAACATTATTGTTGTTTTATGCATGTGTTGGAAGATCCATTTGCAGTTTTGCTAGAAACAGTGAACAGTCCTAATAATTTTGAAATTCTAAGATCTGAATTCGTGTATAACTTCACGAATGAGTTATTGGTGAGTAAGCTTTGGAACAAGCATATGCAAAGTAAACAAGAAGTGGATAAAATGATGGCATGGTTGCATTGGAATTTTGATTTCACTTGATTGGTAGTTCATTTCAGCAATTAGGGTAGGTAGGCGCCAATAAGCTTTTGGATCAAGAATGTTTAATTTTAGGTCTCTAAATAAATTGTTCAATCATATGATTAGCAATATGTCCAACGTTCAACCTCCAAGTGAGAGCATTGTGCAGACTTCGGTTTTCAACAGATATTGGTGACAATTCAAGGTATATCACACACCTGTTGTGAGAGAAGCTCCAATGGATAAGGCACAAGGTATATTGTCCTTTTCTACCTTGCAGGGAGGATAACATCCCCAGTTGGAGCCCATGTTATCACTGTAACAATTTTTATATGTAATCCAAATCTCAAGACTTAGCAAGAAGCTAAATCAGTGTAGAAGTGCAATAAACTAGCGGATAGGGCCACAGGTAGTGGACAGGGCTAAATCTGGCGAAAAAGTGAAGTTGATAGGACCTAGCGGGTCATAGATTGAGGATTCCATAGATCAATGGTCAGGGCACATATCAAGACAAGAACTAGCACGGAGGTTAATCTTTTGAAAGTGGGCCGATAAGAATGCCATGGTATCGTCTAGAGGCCATGTGGTGCCTCCAGATGCATATCGGGGGGAAAAGTGGGTGAGCTCGAAAACACTCAATCCCATCCCGATCTCACGTGTCAAATATCATTAAATGTGTCAAATGCAAAGGTTGCATGTGGAAAGGAAAATCAACGGCTAGTCAAATCATCTTGAAGACACTTGTGTAGGCTCCATTCATCTGTGAGATACCAGGTGAGCACCACCAACAAACTGATTCGAAGGCTCATCATTTGAAATCAATGGCCGAACGTGATAAGATGTTATCCCTACAAGGAATTTCGTTAGTAGCCCATGATTAGCACTCAATGACGACTATCATTCAAAACATGGGTGACATTACTCTGTTTTTTGGCGATTAACATTTTATTCCTGAATGGGGTAACCACAAATTGAATCATTCGTCTAATTCTTGTATAGCTAAGGGAGATAAGCTCGTGCTTCCTGGAAAACCAGAGGAAATGGAGAAGATAGATCCAATAGTCTTTAGCAAACTAGGATATTCAAATGATCTGACAAAATTATCAATGGAGAAGAAAGAAAAGCTTGGTGTACGAATATTGGCATCAAAATTTCACACAAAGTCTGCAGATGAACCAGGAGCAAGTGAAGACATCAAATTGAATCCTATCATGAATTATTTAACCATTAATGGATATGCAGATGGATCCTACATGCAAGCTGGAGAGAGTAAAAGAAGAAAGCGACGGAGGAAGGAGGCTAAAGATGAAGTGGTTGAAGGTATTGGAGAAAACTAACCTGATTAGCTTGACACCTTAAAGGAAGAGATTGCTAACCTGAAATAGATTTCAAGATAAATTAAGTATATTTCAGGAAATTTTGTGATGATGTAGACAAGTGGCATTCAGGGTAAAAATCGTGAATATGACATTTTTGGTTTATAATGCTCCCTAAAAATTAGGAGCTCAGTTTTAGTACATTACTCCCTTTGTAACTTATAGTTATTTTTGGAATCTTGGGAAAGATGATTCGTTTTGGGCCTCATATGTAATTTATCTATATATACTATTACAAAGATAAATGAATGGTTGGACTTATTGGAGAGGGACCTACCCTTGTAGCGGGATATCTTTGTAATTTCTTATGAACTTTAATATAAGAAGATAAGGTCTTCTTAGTCTTTAGATAGTCGAGATTCATCATGATGTTGATGTTCAGTATTTTTTCTTGTATTTCATATTCATAAATGTGTTTTTCTGTTATAGATAATATTTAAGAAAGAGAAAGAATTCACCTTGTTGGTGCTCTTTCTCATATTGATTATACTTGTTATATGTTTATTGGTTCTCAATTCAGAATTCACTTGTAATTGGTGATATGATTTCAGTAGCCAAGCTTTATGTTTCTTCTTCTAATTCTATACCAAGAGATTCTCCCTTTATTAGACGCCTCTTGTTGATAGTAATATTTCCTTTCTTTTCCTCCACCATCCCATATTACCTATTTGGCTTAGCATCATACCTATTTTTCCTATGTTCCCTCTGGGAATACATAGCTTATAACTTTTCATACATTTTTAGGAATTGACCCCATTGCCCAAATGTCCCTGCTTTTCCATTTCATCCGACCACTTTTAAATTTTACATTATGGCAGAATCTGACCTATGTACACACATTGCCAAAAAAAATTGAGTATCCAAAATGATTGTATGCCCGAAAGAGCCCTCTCTGGTTGGAAGGGTCAGAATCCAACCTAAAGTTGGTTGAAACACTTACCTCTTTCGTTTGTCTATCAACCGGACAAAATTTACAGAGTGCTAACACCTTCAACCATACCTCTACTGTGTAGTAATCGAAAACCCTTCTCTCTGATATGCCCCAGTCTTTGATGCCATAACATAACCTTCTCTCCAGAGACTATAGGAGTTCTTTCTTCTTCAACTACAATATCAAAAACAATGGAACTATTACACCCATCACTAATAGTGTTTCCTTCCAGCTTATACATATTTCCAAACCGAACTCCCTTCAGCAACACCATTGCTCCTCGAACCATCCTACATGTTTCCTTTTCAAATATTGTTTTTACCCTTGCATCATCCATTTTTCTTAAAAAAATTAAATTTATGTCCAAACCTAGGATGTGTAGAACATTGGGTAGTGTTCTAATCCTTCCATCTATGACCCTCAACTGGACTTTTCCTCATCCTATGATTTTGGTTATCGAGTCATCACCTAGGAAAACATTACCTCCATCATACCTTTCATAATCACAGAACCACTCCCTGTGGGGATTCATATGAAAGGATGCACCTGATTCAACCAACCACGCCTCATGATCTACATGTGTCCTTGAAGAAGCCAAGTACACATCCCCTCCTTCTTCCTTGGAAATATTTTCTTCTGTAGAAGGAGCTTCTTCAGATCCCTTCTTTTTCTCAATTTTGGATCTACACTACTTCTTGTAGTTCCCTCCTTTTCCACATCTCTAGCATACCTTTACAAACTTTCTGAGAGATTTAGATCTACCCTTGGACTTATATCTCCCACTTGAGGACTTAGATATATTCCATTCATGGGAGCGTCCTCTTGCAAATAGTGCATATGTTCTTTGTCCTTCCATCTTCTTATATCTCATCTCCTATGCCAACAAGAATGAGACCACTTCATCAAACTTCAAGGAAGTTGTATTACTACATATGGCCACAACCAGACTATCTCATGAATCTAGTAAAGAGCATAGTAAAATGATACACTTATCTTCATCTGAAATTTTAATATCAACATATACTAACTGACTTACTACAGTATTGAAGGTGTTCAAATGCTCTGCCACTGAGTTTCCATATCTCATCCTTAGGTTATACAACTTATTTCTCAAGAAAAGTTTATTTACTAGGGACTTAGACTGATACAACTTCCCCAACTTATTCCATAAATATTTGGTTGTAGCTTCCTCTAACACATTCACTAATACTGAATCTGAGAGACATGGTCGGATTGTGCTCTTCACTTTCTGATACAATCTTTTCCAGATGTCTGTTGAAGTTACTATAGGTGCAATACCTGGATCTACCACAATCCACTGATCTTTTTCCACCAACATATCTTCCATCTTCAGCTTCCACAACTCAAAACTTTTCCCATTAAACTTATTGATCTCCATTTTTGAACTTCTCGCAATTTCTTTTCACCTGAAAAATCAATACCACAAATCTCCCACTATAACAAGGCTTATCACAGTCCCAAAACAAACCCTTGACCACAAAGGCATCCCCCTCAACCCAACCTGGCTCTGATACTAAATGTAGATTTTAACCTTGTACAGTATTGTACTACAAAATAGATTTTCAATAAAAGAACATAAAAGATACAATGGCTCTATGTTACCCATATACATATGACCTGGAACTGGTATGTCATGACATGATGTCCTTGTGAGGACGTGGAAAATGATATGGGATTTTCCGTGGCACTTTCCACCTCATGCACCCGAACCTCACCTTATCGAGTCCCGAAATCGCGACCCTTCTCATATTATATAACCCTTGAAAGTCTCAGTATGACTTGAGTTGGGGCCTAGGGTACATCGTTCCATCATATGGTGTCACTTGTCCATCGTGCACTGGTTAAGTGACGTCGTTCACCATAATGTCGGTTCATTGAACCATCGGCCCACTAGAAGGGTCGATTTAACCTCATTCATCGATAAGCGATCCGGTATGCACTGACACCTTGCACGCATGGACCTATCACGCGCCACCATTCATCATTCACTCGAATCATGACACATAGTCACTGGGCACTAGATACTAGACCCTCTATCTTCTTCTGACATCAAAACTCTCCAACAGTCTGAGGTCTGATTGACCTGTTTGACTTAGATCGATGGTGGGGGTTGTCTCCATTTCCGACGGTTCACATCAATATACTGTTATAATAACATAATGTCCACCAAAATGGTTTTTTGAGGGAGAAACAAGGGGATTGTTATACGATAAGAGGGGAAGAGGAAAAGGGGTTGTTCACTAATTTGACCTTGTCATTGTCCTTTGGAAATACTACCCTTTCTTTCCCATACTTTTGTACAATCCATCTCATCAATATTTGACTTGTAGGTGTGCACAAAGTACAAATGTCATATATGTCCTATCCTTGGGAAGATGGAGGAGTCACATGCAATAAAAGGTCCCCCATTGTCTTTTCCATGCATTATATGATCATTCTATCATCATTTTATTAGGAAATAATTTGTGGGCATGGAGAGGAGACAAGCTTCTATGCCATGGGGATGTTTCTCCTTGGTTTTTATGGTTGTCATTATTGTTATGTAAAGGGTTTCCCATGTGCTTATGGCTGGAAAGAGCCCATAGAAATTGGGGAAGCTTGCTATTGAAAGTGTGGAAGAAAATGGGATGGTTGGAGAGAGATATCATGCTTGGAATTTCCAAAATAGTCAAATCAATACCTTTAGACTTGCAACCTTGTTATTGCTTCTCAGTGACTACTAGAGGACAATTATGTTCTATCCCAAGTAATTACCAAAAGGAATACAACAAAATTGTCTCTTTTTTCACACATTAAAGAGCACTATAAGGGAAGGGCCCTCTAAGGGACTATTGAGTAAAAGAAGGAGTGGGTATTCCTTTTGTTGTGTGGGGTAGTGTAAGAGAGTGCCAGGATTAGTATGATGGTTGAATGAGGGCTTAGAGAGCTCTATAGTGATTAGGTGGCTTGTGATGAGAGTAATGGGTTGGGCTAAGTGATTTTAGAGCCTCATAGGAGATTAGGTTTCATTATGGTGGTATCACGGTATTGCTTGGGGGTGGAAACCATAGTTGATTCCTATGGTTGGGTGGATATTTTCTCCTTAGAATCTAGTTTGGTGGACATGGCATGAATTGCAGATAAGTATTGATGGTTGTCTCCTTACGGAATATTTTTCTATTTTTCTAATGCATTGGGTTCAATGAGTAACGAAAGAATTCAGAATATGCATTTTTATTTCTGCTACTCTTTTGTATTTGCATATGAATTATACAATTTATAGTTGTTATAAGTTAAATTTGGCCTCGTAGATGGTTTATGAGGCTAATAAAACTTGTGCATAGTACTATATGGTCAAGGAAGGCATCTGGGATGCTAAAGTGTAGTATGAAAACAATTTGGATTGTTTTAGAGTATCTCATCACCTCAAAAATAGTATAGAGGTGGTTGGGTACACCACACAGTGGTATTGAAACAATTTGGATTGTTTTTTAGTGCCCCATCACCTCAATAATAGTATAGTGGTGGTTGGGCATGCTACATCAATTAACTATTGCAAAATCCCCTTGAAATATTCCTTAGAACATCATCCACTAAAAAACCACCAATACAAGGGTCTGTTCTTATAAAATCCTTGAAGATATTTTACTTTTAAAATTGGAAAAATAAGAAGTATGAACTTCTATTTCCAAAATGACAATAAATGAACATTAAGTGATTTTTTTCTTTTAAATTTGTTTTCAAGTTTCTATCAACTTTGAAGAGATGTATTGGTAATAATTTATAAACTAGTAAAGTTGGTTTATAAGGCATTATATGCATATAAAACTATTCATTTTTTATTTTTTATAATAGTATTGTGTGGATTGTTTCATTGAGAGAAAGGAGGTGCATTTTACAACATAGTATGATGAACCCATATAATGTATGTGCTTATTGATAATGTGACACATTTTATTTTATTTTTAAAAATAATAGTCCGATATAGATGGGATTCGTAAACATGGATGTTTATAAAATAAAATAGATATAAAAATGGTTAATCTAAACAAAACTTAAGAAAATAAATCAAAGCATATATACACATAGCCCATTGGGGTAGACTAGTCAAATGCCTATAAACATGTTTTCTTTAGTATTTCAATGTTGTCCTCAAAAAGCTTTAAGAGAAATGCTCCTAAATCACCATAGTTTTGATGAGTTAAAAAGTTAGGAGGGTTAGTATTGTAACAAATATTTTGAAATTGTGATTTAATGTGGGTGTACTCAAAACATTTTAAGAGAAGTGTTTTTTTTATCTTCAACACTCTTAAATGTCACAAAGATGACAAATTCTTTCCACCCACACCATTTTAAGAATTGTATATATATATAT